>JBCNJP010000023.1:49299216-49378542 GCA_039602395.1 Deinandra increscens subsp. villosa
ATCAGATATATCAGGTGTTGATTCTAATGATTCAAAGATATTCTTGTAATCAAACATCCAATCCGGTCCAACACATTTGGGTGGAAACATGTAAGATTGAAAATCAACATGCAAATGTTCTTCCATTGCACCAGTCTGTTTGTTAAACACTCTTTTCTTCTGAATCGAGTAATCGGCAAATAATCCTTCGAATACCTTGTCGTCAAATTTACCCACAGACTTTAACACAGTGCAGGGACACCCAAATGATTCCAAGTAATTGAGATTTTGCTTATGATTTTTGAGTAACTCGTAACAAGTCTTTCCAAGCCATTTTACCGTAAGAACTCGGTTCAGCACATAACACGCTGTGTTGACTGCTTTTGTGCAGAAATTCACTGGAAGTTACATTGTTCGTGTTGTCTCAATAATTTTTCTATGTTTCCTCTCTGCAACGCCATTCTGTTGAGGTGTGTACGGAGTTCATGTACTATTACTTTTTCCAAACAAAATACCCCCATGGCATGGTTTTTAAACTCCATGCCGTTGTCACTCTGAATCCTTCGAACCTTCAACTTGTAAAATGACTCAAGTGTATTGATTAGGTTGATAAGGACTCTTGATGTTTCATCCTTTGTGACAAGAAAATCTACCCACAAAAATCTAGAAAATTTGTCAGTTACAACTAGACAGTACCAATGTCAGGAAATACTTATGCGATTCACACAACCAAATAAGTCCATGTGAAGTAATTCCAAAGGGACATCAATGGAATAGTACTTTTTCAATGGATGCGATTTTCTTTTTTGTTTCCCTTTCTTGCAGCTGACGCAGACATCATTAAATGTGAATTGATGCTTCAGAACCCCTTCAACAAGATTCTTCCTCACCAACTCATTCATCTTTTGGTAGTGAATATGACCCTACGTCGATACCACAAAATAGATTCTCTCTCGGATGCCTTTGACTGGAAACATTGACCCACAATATTAGTCTTTGCTTAATTCATGTCTAGAACATATAAATTAGACAAACGAGGTCCTCTCATGATAATGTAATCATCAGGAATCTTGTACCCTGGCTTCAGAATCAAACATTCACTCCCTAGCTTCGAAATCAAACATTCACTCCTGTGAAAGCAATTGTGTACTGCTTGTCACATATATCTGAGAGACGCTTAGAAGATTGTATTCAATTTCTCGTACATATTCCACTCGGTCAATGGTAATAGCGCACCATTGCTTAGCTTACCAATACCTGTTACTTTACCGCCTTTGTTTCCGGCGAATGGTTTAACATCGTGAAGCAGAGATATATCACCCGTCATGTGCCTGGACGCCTCACTATCAACAACCCACAAATTGTTCACAGGCTGTCGTGAAGCACCATGCACATAGAAACAAATTAATTAGGTCGAGAAGAACCCAAGCTTGAAGCTTTGGGTCGACCGTCATATTCGACAAAATCGGGTCCAGCAGTGGAACTACCTATTGGTTTCCATTTGTCACTCTGCTGACTCGTTGACCCATCAAAAGTTTTTGAAATTGATATAACTTTTATATGTTTACCATCAAATTCCTTACTATGTTTTTCAGACAGAGGGGGTTTCAAATTATTATGCACAAAACCCTTAGGATCAACAAATTTAACGTGTTTCTTCGAGTCAGCAGATACTGGTTTATCAGAAGTATATCCATCTGATACACAACCAGAATTTTTAGATTTTTTCTTCTTAAAAGGACAAAATTTATATGAATGACCACAGTTTTTGCACTTAAAGCATTTGCGTTTGTCAATGACAACCTCTTGAACTGTGTCATCATCCATAATGCTTTCAATGACTGGTTTTTGTTTCTTTGATTTTGAATATTTTTTAGATACATGATGATCACTGAAGTCATCATAAAACCCAGAGTCAACCATTCAAGCTATCTGGAAAATAATCACCATGAAAATAGTCATCATAAAATTATGGATTTCCAGCATAGTATCGGTTATCATAATTTCCTGCATAGTGTCAATCATCGAAATTCTGATGTCTTCCCCTCCAACCACCAAAACCTGATGGACCAACATCATTTCTGAATCCATCATCAAACCATCTTGGACCCTCCCATAAACTGTTTGATTCGGCCCATATCCAAAATTGTCATAAAAACCATCATCATGATAAAATTGAGATTTCTTAAAAGAAGAATTTAGTTTTCTGAAATTTGGTTTGACATGCTCATGAAAAGTTTGTTTATGAACCTTTGGTGATTGGAAAACAGTTGGTGACTTTTTCACAGATTTTTGCACTCTATTTATTTACCAACCCATCAGAATTATGATCAAACTTTTCTGAGTGATCTGAATCTAGTGTGTCACTTGGGATGATAATTTTACCATTTACCCTCCTAATTGGCACACTAGGAGCTTTCGGATCAAACTTAGGACCATAACCACCCGTGAAAATCTTATCAATCAGATTCAGATTAACCATGTCTAACGAGAAATCCTTATCGATGTACATCTTGTCGGAACCTTTTAGGCGATAAGTGGCCCATTTGGCATTTTTATCAAAAACAACAGACTTGTTTTTGATCATGGGTTTCTCAGATTGACCCAGTGGTGCTTTTGAATCAAAGCCAACACCACCATTCTTTGATGATATTTTCCACTTAGAAACCCGCCAACATAAATAATCTTGGTGCAAAACGTCTCTTTGAGACTCCAAGATATTTTGATTTTGAAATTGATTTTGTATTCCGTGTTGATCAATCGAAAAAAATAAGAAATAAAATCTTTTTGATTTTTCAAACTTTATATCAAAACACACCTAAAATCTTTTTGGTATTTTCTGATAAGAAAAGTAAATGCAATATAGAATCAGACACTATTTTTGTCTTTTGAGAGAAAGATCACAACTTGGGATCATATTGTACATAACATGCTGTACTACACTTCAATATCGATTATTGTAGCACATAAGCCATGTTGATCGCAGATATAATTTGTCCAACTTTAAACTCAGGCCTAATCATACTCATAACATTTGGATATGACAATGTATTGATTAGATTTGCATTGACCAATGTACCCCACACTATCAGACATGCTCAAATATGCTTTTGCTTATCACATTTTGTGATTTCACCTTTGATTTAACACATAGTGATTTAAGATTTTGATATTGTTAACTGTGTTCCATGCAAAAAGAAATAAGAACATTAGATCATCTACCTTAAGGTCGGGTCGATCTTTCGATATGCAGATAAGGCCTCGGATTTAACAAAATAAGAAAATAAAACAAGTTGAAATTGTATAACCCAACAACAATCAGGTCGGTACTCCCGTACACGCAGAGAAAGTCCGATGAGTTATACGAAACACCAAAGAAAATAATGCAGAATTTCAAACGAACAATAATCAGGTCGATCTTTCGATACGCAAAGAAAGTCCGATCGTTTGAGAAAATAAAGAAAATCAAACAAGTTTAAATCTTTGCAAAATGAACACATGTATACACAGTGACTTCTCATTTTTCTTTTCACATATCTTTTTCTTTATATATCTTAAGATACGCATCAAGGTGTTGTCCACCAGGTCAAACATCAGATTTAATGTATATCACATTTGTATACTTTCTGATTTGTCGAGCCTACCTAGCACATCGAACAATGGTCTTATGGATTTTTCATTTACTTTATCCATGATTCAGACAATGTAAGCCAATGTACCATTATTTCCCAATCATGTCGGATACAATTTCTCATTTTTTCAGATACAATTTCTCATTTTTCAATGTTTTTGGATTTTTGCATTTTTCATTGTTTTTGGATTTTCAAATTTAAACACACCAGAAATTAATCAACCAACACGAATACGAACGTTTTAGCATATTGAAAAACAAATTGATTTGAAATTTCAATTTAAGTTACCACAGATATTTCACCATTAGCAATTTTCTAATCACTGAAAGATCTTCCTGAAATACCTGCTAACACCAAATAAAACATTTGTCGCTCTGGGAACGACCCGATTCAACAGCGTTGGATTGCCTGGTGTCTTCCACATAGTCACTGTTGGCCTTGGAAACAATATTTGGTTTCCATATTTTTAAATAATTTAATTTCTGATTAGAACCAGAATCAGAATCAATCGGTGTACTTGGTTTAAACCGAGATGGCTTATGGTTTGATTTGACGTTTGGAGACCATGGTTCATAAAATATTTGACCTTTGTTATCCACATATTTAGCAGTGTTGTGGATATATGCAGTCGTCAGACAGTCAGCAGCAAGATGTCCAGGTTGACGACATGCATAACAAAGTCTCTCTCGAAATTTAAAAACATTTGAAAAATTCTTTGAATTTTGAAAGCCAGAAGAGTGGTCAGAATCAAAGTTATCAAAGAAATCATCATAGTAATCATACCTAGGAGATGGACTCCTTGAAGATGATGACCCTTTAGAATAATAAGATTTTTCCTTCGGATGAGGTGACTTCTTTGGAACCTTAACTTTTGAAATCTTTTCAGCTTTCACTGGCTTCTTAGCTTGAACTGGTACTTCCTTGATCTCAAAACCCAATCCTTAGTTCTTATAACCTGGGGTCTTTGATGAACTCGAAGAAGAACTAGAAGCTTCTCTTCCTTTAGCTTCTCTAGTAAATTTAGCTTTGATGTCTTTCAGTTTGTTCTTTTCAATCAAAGATTTTTTCTTCTTTAGTTGCAGGCGAAGTAATTGAAGCAACCTTATAAAAAATCTGATCATGTTCCTAAAGAATAGACTTTGAATTAAACTTCAGAGCTTCACCCAATGGTTTTTGCTTTTTCTCAGATTTAGACTTCTTCTTCTTTGGTTGAGTGGCAAACTTCAAATAATCATGCAATTCATCTTTCGAATCCATAGGAGCCGATGTAAACTCAGATAAATCCACCGGTTGAGGAACCATATGAATATCATTCTTTTTGGAATTGTCCTCACTCCAATCCTGTTTATATAAGAAATTCAGCAACGTTGGTGATAAATTGCAATTCTTCACTTGCCTTTTTAACTTGAGAATTTCCAACTTTAATTCAGAGATTTTTTGTTGAGCATCAGAGACTTCTTTTTGAGACTTAATGAACTTTTCATTGAGGTCGTTATACTCATATGTTTGCAACTTCCGAATTTCACATTCAGCTAAAACCTCTTCAGTAACGTTCTCCAACTTCTTCTTGTATATATCAACATCCTTAGTTATAACTTCATTCTTATCTCGAAACAGGACATTTTCATCTTGAAGTGTAGATATCTTGGTTTGAAGTTTCTCAATTGTAGCCGCCGATTCAACAACAAGTGCATTTGCTTTTTCAAACTTTTGTTGAACTGGATAACTATTCTCAAATAGATTTTCAAAATCTTGTGCTACATCTAAAGCTTCAGCTTTGGCTTTTTCACATTCCTCAGCCAAGATACTCTTTTCTTTTACTACACCTTCATGAACATGAACCAATTCATAAAATTTCTTCTGAAAGTGTTCCAATTCTTTCTTTAACACCACAATCTCTTCAGTCGATAATTGTGAATCTCTTTCAAAACTTGCATTCTTATTACGTAACTTCACACATTCTAGACATTTTGAATCTTCAACCTTAACCTCTTTGATCATTGATATTGTTGAATTAGAATCAGAATCAGTTAGAATACTATCATCATCATGACGAACTGTCAATGCAACAGTAATTGGAGCATTTGACTGTTTGGTGACACCAGAATCCGCATTCTAGGCAAATTCATCTAGATTCCAAAATATGTTTGTCATCTTTTTATCAGTAGAATTAGATGCTTTTTGATCTTTTTGATCTGTATTTGATGATATAAACACCAAATGTGCATGTTGACCAGTCTTCAACTTATTTTCAGTGGTATCAGAGCATTTGATTCTCTCTACTGAACGAAAATCTCTGTTTTTCATCATTTCGAGTCTAAATCCCAAGGTTTTTACAAAAAAATTTCAAGTTTGTGTTCATTTGATCATCTCGAGTGTGCTTTATGTGAAAAAACTTCTTCCAAATCATTGCTATTGAGTTTACTTGAGTTCCAACCAAAAATCTCGTTCAAAAACACTGAAATTTGGGAAAATTGAGTCTACAATGTTTCTGTTCGTCTGAGGTTCGGGTGTTATTGAAAATAACCACTCCAAACTCAAGTTCGGATTCAGTTCGGCTAAGATTCTAACGAAGTAGTGTTCGGCTAGTGTTCGGATCTAGTTCGTATCGAGATCGGATATAGTTCGGGTCGAGTTCAGGACGCGTGAATCATGATTAACTCATATCTGATGTGTAAACAAAGTAATCAAACGCAAAGGTAAATAACTCAATCTTGTATTTCACTCAATATCAGAGATTACAAGACTCAGAGAAAACACCTTCAAGTTCACACACAATAGCAAAAAATGTTACAAAAATTACAAACCTATCAACTATATATAAGAACCCCGACTGTCCGAACTAGGCCATGGTCCGAACTGTAGTTCGTCTGCCAGTTCGCCCAAGATTCGGACAGGGTTCCCCTAGTCTAGGTTTTCTTTGTTTTTCTTTATTTCTTTTAAGTGTTTGACCAACCCAGCAATTTTCCACATTATGTATCAACGGGGTTTAACTTACTTGCTTCACTTAAGAGTTTAGATGCTAGAAGGCACTCTTAATTCATGGTTTGATGCACCAAATCACAGCCTATAGCCCCATAATTGTAGAATTTCGATTTCAAGAAGAAGGGGAGGGAGTGGGTTGTGTCCAGGTCGCAAGTCTGTGACCTCTCACCCTTCTTCCTCTATTTTGTTAATTCCCACATTAGGTAAATTACACTTTTGGCCCTTAATGTTTAGTTCTTTGTTTTAATTTTAACCAAAGCTTAAATTTACCCATTTAACCCCATAGTTTACCTAGAAGAAATTTTACTAGCATAAGGATCATTTTTAGCTACGTAAATAATTTTGACTAGAAGTTAACGTGAATTTTCTTGTTATTAAAAATTTGGGATGTTACATGTAGACTCATACATAAGAACTTCACTTCGAGAAACTCCATCTCGCGGGACTATGCCCACGTTAAAACTATTGAAGTTCCATTCTATACTATTGCGGACATCGATTGAGTACCTCCCTGAAAGAGGACATACGCAATATAATCAAATGAAACTCTTGCTATGAGTTATCTGAATAGAGAAGAAACTCTCCTAGCGCAAAATTCCTATTTATGTCAAATGAGGGTCCTGATGTGGAAAAACATTAACTTTTCAAAATTTCAGACTCTCCCTTATAAACCCCAATTCCATTCTGAACGCTCATTGTGGGTTCTGGTTAAAAGATGGTTGAAACTTTTTGAATCCTTTCTTAGACTTGCAAGTCTAAAGCGACACTATTTTTGTTCCTAGTGGGAAGGTCGATAAAATTTCCGATTCGTTATTCAGGTTTTGCGTTCTGGTTCTACCTTGCTTAATTGGTCTTGTACAACTTGACTTCAAATTTCTTGGGCAAACTATACCCAAAGGCATTTACACCAGATTGCGGTGCGACTCCTGATAAACTTACTAAATTGAAATGTTTATTTGAATTTAGTTGATTCCGTAACTTTCGTAGACTCTAATGTTTAGTTATGGCCAAAACAACTTTATGATACTATTTTAGTTCTTATATGTTGGTAAGTCCATCATAGCTAGCCCGTTTGCTAGTAGCAGCGCACGAAAAAGCCTTGGTCCACATCTAAAATTCCTATGACTTGAAGAGTACTCCTCATTTGACCATCACAACCAAAATTTTCGAAATAGCCCCCAAACCTCCCATTCATGTGGCTAAACCATCCTCCACCCCTCTCCATTATATTTGTTTGATATATTGCAATATTTTGGTGATTCAAACATTGTGAAACAATCTACCGGATTATATCATCAAACAACATCAACACATCCCTCGATTTTAAGTTCTAGTAAGGTATATCATCTTCATATAATTTCCGTGAACCCTACAATTCAAAAATTTTAACTGTTTATCATGTTTTTGATTGTTAAATTGATATTAGATGATGATTGTATGTGATGTCTATGATTGTATGTGTGGATTTGATGTAAAAAATCGTGTTGAATGTCGAATCTGTCCAAACAGATTCTGTCCAGAAAATTTTGTCTACCTCTTCTGGTCATAACTTGACCATAAATTATCAAAACTGGTCAATTCTTGATTCTAAAATCAAATTATATGAATTATATTTCCAACCCAAGTGGTCTCATCGATTTTAGTTTAGTATTGGTACCTCAAATTCAAGTAATAAGATCAAATGTCTAATCTGTCATTTCTAAGATCAAATGTCTAATCTGTCATTTCTTGCAGATTCTTTGACTCACTTTTGAGGGTCATAACTTGATCAATGTTTGTCTAATGCATGTGATTCTTCCTACATAATAAAGTACATGGTCTTAGCTATAATTTGACTATTAATAGACCTGCTAAAACCATCGTTTGGTCACTTAACTTTCTGCCATAAAATGTGTGTGCAACCTGCCTTATGTGAAGTGTGAAACCTTGTGCATATAGGAGCATGCTATGTTAGGACCAAATGTTATGAGTTTGTAAAGTGTGAAACCTTGTGCATATAGTAGCATGTTTTAGGGCATATATATATGTGCATAGCATTGTGATCTCTTTATGAATCAACATAGGATCATGCTAGTTAGAAATGACATTAATCTTATATCATATCAACCAACGTGTCCTCGGGTCATTGTCTTTGTCATGTGCTGTTAGAACATGTTATGTTGTCTAATGCTAGGTGTTTTGTCTATGTTATTAGTCATTTTGTATAATCTGGTCCCAGCGTACCAATGGCGGACCAGGTGGTACGTAGCCATTGACCATCTGGTACGCTGGTTAATTGGTACGCCGGACAGACTAGTATAAATACTTTGAGCTCGTGTGTTAGAGAGAAGTTGCGAGAGTTGAAAGCTTAACTGTGTGTTTTCTATAGTGTTTGCTCTCTGTTTCCTCTTTGTACTCTTGAGTTTGGTTATCTATAAACGAAACGTTTATTTACATTGTGTTATCGAATTGATCGAGATCAGGCATTAGTAAGATGTTTTACAGTGATTTACAAGTGGTATCAGAGCTAGATTGCTCTTTTGCTATGATCTCTAGTCTATTTTTCGATTCTAGAGAGAGAAACAACTCGTTTGGCTCAAAATTCATCATTTCTTCTCGGTTTTACGTTAAATCTGTACGAAATTTGCTTCCAAAATGATCCGTGAGTGTTTTCGCTAAGTCCTGTGTCGTTATCTCAACCTAAAAATCAAAATCAGTCAAATTCAGTCGAGTTTCATCTGGTACGCTTCTGGTCCGGCTCAAGAACACATTGGTACGACGCTGGTCCGTACAACAATCTTCATCGTGTGCGTGGTACGTTGAACTTGGTCCGTAAGACAATCTCCTTCGTTGGTCCATGGCAGTTACTGACCGGTACGTTGGCAGTTACGCCGTACCAGTCTGATCCGTTCCAAATTTGGTACGTTGAAAAAGTGATCCGCAGGTGGTACACCTTTGTCATTCTGTTCTGAGTGTGGTACGATGTGAGAAGTGGTACGTTGGTTTTGATTCTGGTACGCAAATCGATATTTTGGTATGTTTGAGCAGTTTTTGAGAAATTCATCATGGATTCATTCCAAGCCTTTGCTGCAATGTCTACAACAGTTTAAGCCCTTCTGAATTACGATAACGAGATAGGAACAACGAATAAAGTTCCTAAGTTGATGAAATTTGAAGATTTCCATAATTGGAAGACTCGGTATGAATCGTATATTGGTGTGAGGGATGTAACCGTATGGACTCCTATGCTTGATGGGTATGAAGTTCCAAAGTTCACAAGTGGATAATTTGTTGGTCAAGTGAAGCCTTACAATAAGATGAATGATGCTGAGAAAGAAGCATTTAAATTGGAGAAAAAGGCGTATTCTAACTTGTTAATGGCTCTACCTAAGGATATCTTGCATCAATTTAAAATGCACACAACATCAAAAACATTGTGGCATGCATTGTACAATAGGTGTGAAGGCAATGCTCAATATAAGAAAAGAAAAAAGAAGGTTTTGCTGAGAGAGTATGATAACTTTTGTCACGTTCAAAATGAGACAATCAATGATTTAATATCAAGGTTATTACACTTGGTGAGTGAGTTAGAAATAGTTGGAGTGAAGAAGGAGGCTGGTGAATTGAAAGAGAAGCTTCTAGATGCTTTACCAAGAAAGTGGGAAGGCTATATTCTGCTTCTAACTCGTGATAAGAGTTTTGATGAGATTTCGTATGATGACCTAACAAGAAACTTGTTAGCGAGAGAACTAGATATGACGCGAGTAAAGACTCTTCCAGCACAAGTTCAGAATTTGGATGTTTATTTTGGGGAGAATGCTTCAACAATGCATGCTAAAGCTAAAACTAGCACAAACCCATCAACAACTGCTTTTTATGTTGAAAATTCATCGAGTGGTCATGCAAGTGTATCTAGGGGTTCTTCTGGTGAGAGTTATACTCAAAAAGCTGCAGTGACATATCCAGTTTACTCCAACCAATTTGCTTCTGCACCAAATCAGAGTGCTTTTTCTGCCAAAACTACAAACGATTTCATGGATCTATTTTCGGCAATGGTTTCTTCATATGATGGGGTAGTAGTTGGAAAGTTGACTAGTGCTGAGCTAACAGATGTAGATTATGAACAAATTGATGCTTATGATTTAGAACTTATGGACATCAATTGGTCTATGGCAATGCTTGTTCGGAGAGGTAAGAAGTATATGCAAAGAATAGGTCGCAAAGATTTAAATCCTGAAGGAAAGCTTAGATTCGACGAATCCAAAGTTCATTGTTATAATTGTCAAAATTATGGTCACTTCGCAAAGGAATGCAATAATGCAAAAAAGCAAGAAACTTCAAAATTATTTCAGAAGTATGCAGCTCAGAGTTCAAAAGCATCAGGAAACAATTCTACTCCATCAAGTTCAAATACAAATGCTTCAAATCAAGATTCTAAAGCTTTGGTTTCTCAAACTGGAGAAGGTTATGACTGGGGAGCAGATTATCCCGATGAATCTGCATTTCTGTGCACTGAAGTGAGAGATGTAAATATTGTAGATGATCCTGAATTTCCAGGTGAAGACTTCTTTGCTGAAGGCCATCAAGCCTTTATGTCTAACATTCAGGTTGACTCTAAACCTTGCGAACATTGCATGACCTCTGCTAACAAATTGAAGGAACTTTCTAATGAGAAAGTTATGTAATATGACAAGTACATGTTGGCAGAGAAGAACACAAAAATATACAAACAAAGGTGGGAGGCCGTTAAGGCTGAACTGAAAAGTGAGCATGCATCGACTTTGAGCACCAAAATTGAATTAAATAACAAAACTGAAGATTACATTTTTTGTAAAAAGAAGCTTGCTGAAGCTAATGCTAAAATTTCTGAATTGAACATTGAAATTTTAGATCTTAAAAGACAACTTGAGAATTTCAAAAACTCAACTTCCTTTGCAAGTTTTCTTTGCAAAGATGAAACTCTAAAAGAGGTGTTCAAGGATCGAAATGCAATTTAGTTCCACCCCCGATTGTGCATGGTTTGGAACCAACAGACACTGAAACCAAACCATTAATTGTGTTTGATTACTCAAGGTTCACTGAGAACTTGGTTGGTAATTCTGACAAACACAAATGCACTTATAAAAAGAAGCCTGGAAAACATGTGTCCAAGGCAAATCTTGATGCTCCAAAATCAAATGAGTCAAGTGATTCTGTAGGTGACAAACCAACTGGTTTTGTCAAATTGACACCTTTGGAGCAAGCTATTAAGATAAAAGAAACTGAGAAGAAAATGAAAACTTTTGAAAAAGGAAATTTTGCTAAAGGCCAAGATCTCTTTTATGAAAAAGATTTAGTAACAGCTAGCAACACAACCACACCGGATGTTAATGCAATTCCGGTTGCTCCTTCAAAGTCTGTCAATTTTAGTGGTGTTGGTTTTGGATCAGTTTCTGAAAAATATGAGGTCAATCAAAAGAAACCTCGGGTAGGTCAGAAAAATGATAAGAAATTGGAAGGTAAAATGGAAACTGGAGAATCATCTCAGAAAATCGGAATGTATTGTCTCAAAGGTAGTTACCACATTTTTTTTTGATGAGATGTTCCCGTTATGTTGTGTTGACCCAAAACGGGTTGCTAAGGTGTTTTATGTTGATCCGAGGAGAATGGTGTGTCTGATTATGGTAGTGAGGAAAGTGGATCGTTTCTAAAACATAGAACGAGTCCAAATGATCAGAATGCTCAAAAGTCGTACACTCCAAACAATCAGAAATCTGTTTCAAAACCAAAAACTTCCAAATACTCACCAAAGAGTTTTTACAACTCTAATGGTCGGTTTTTAGTTAAAACAAATGATTTTGATTACAAATCTTATGGTTTTTGTGATGATTATGATTTCTATGATGATTTTGGTAAATTTGAACAAAACAAAGCCCAAAGGATCAAACCAAAAGGGTATGTTGATCAATGTGGAGTTGATGACTATGGTTTTTATAACCAATTTGGGTATGTTACTCCTAGGCTTAAATCTCTTCCAAAGCATAAATCTCGAAGATTTAATGCTAAAGCACCAAGGAGAGTTGTTGAGCACATGTCTGATGATAACACCTCAACTGATTCAGGAAATAGTCTTCCTAGGGTCTTTGTTGATCGTAGGCGGTGTTATCATTGTTATCAACAAGGTCATCTCAGAAATAAATGTCCGATTTTGGCAAAGAAACGAGCTTCCGCTGTTAGTAAAGATAAACCTGATTTCGTTTCTAAGCCAAAGGAGATAGATGAAAAGGTGGTAACAAAACAGTTTTTCAAACGAGAAAAAATTTTCAAACTTCAAAAATCTTTGGGAAGTTCATCTTCGGGTGACTCTGCTACTGATTCATCTATCCTAGTGTTAAGGCAAAAGTGGCTGCCTAAATTGTCCTCAAAAGCCACTGAAGACTTTTTTGAAGATACCGGTTGACCCAAAGCTGAAAGCTTGGGTCCAGATTCTTACTAATTATTTGCTGATATGTGTAGGGTGCTCGCAAGCCAGCTGTCAACAAATTCTAGGTAGTTGATAGTGGAGCATCCAGGCACATAACGGGTAATATTTCTCTGCTTTCAGACGTCAAACCTATTAACGGAGGAAATGTTACCTTTGCTGGCAATAAAGGTGGAAGAATTACCAGAGAAGGAAAAATGGGTAACGAGAATGTCACGTTTGATAAAGTGCAATTTGTGGAAGAACTGCAACACAACCTGCTGAGTGTATCACAGATTTGTGATAAGCAGTACACTGCTGCTTTCACAAGTTCTGAGTGCCTGATTCTGAAACCTGGAACTCAAATCCCTGATGATTGGATTGTGATGCGTGCGCCAAGATTTCGTGATCTGCATGTGTTAAACATGAATCAATATTCGTCTGCTGTAGCTGCTACTTGTTTTATCTCAAAGGCTACTGAGAAAGATTCAATTCTGTGGCATCGCCGATTGGGACACATCAACTATCACAAGATGAATTAGTTAATTAATCATAATTTGGTAGAAAGAGTTTCAAAGAATCGGTTTTCAATTAATGATGTGTGTGATTCCTGTAAGAAAGGAAAACAACGGAAGAAGTCTCATCCATCCAAACGACTTAATTCGATTGTAACTCCATTAGAGCTGCTTCATATGGATCTTTTTGGTCCGATGAATGTTCGAAGTGTTGACGGGAGTTTTTATTGTTTGGTGATAACGTATGATTTTTCCCGTTTCTCATGGGTGGCGTCGCTGCATTCAAAGGATGAAACTCCAGATACTATTCAGAAATTGTTGGCCAAGTTTGAATCGATGTATAAGTACAAAATCTGTTGTATACGTACTGACAATGGTACCGAATTCAAGAATGTTAAAATGACAGCTTTCTGTGATTCTCTTGGAATTGTACAAGAATTCAATGCGTCGTACACTCCTCAACAGAATGGAGTTGCTGAAAGAAAGAATCGAACATTGATTAAGACGACACGAACTATGCTGTCTGATGCACATTTACCGGTTAAGTTTTGGTCTGAAGCAGTTCACATTGAATGTCATGTGCTCAATCGTGTTCTAATTGTCAAGCGATTCAACAAGACAAGTATTCAATTGCTTAAGGGTCGTAAGCCGAATCTTCATTTCTTAGAGCAATTTGGATGTTTATGCACAGTTCTCAACGAAGGTGGGAAGTTTGAAGCCAAAGTTGTTAAAGGCATCTTTGTTAGGTATCAGTATCCAATGAAACGGGTTTATTTTCCTTCTTCTAAGACAACTGAGAATCATTTGAATGTGGATTGCCAAAGACACACTTTTCTGACACCCAAATCGGTTGATATTCCTGCTTTTGATTACTAGACCTTATTTGATTCTTTCTCGGCTGCACACAATGACTCTGCTAATGAGCTTGCTGAAGAACTTCTAAGTGTTGCTATGGTACATGCCATACTTAATCGTGGTTCATGGGTCTCAAAGCTTCCAAGTGTTTCTAATGCTGCTTCATCTAGTCCAAATGTTTCTAACTTAGAAACAATGAGTTCGTCTGATGATGATAAGAGTACGTTTCATGAAGCTGAATCAACACCGGTTGATGATCTAATTACTCTACCGAGTACAAGTTCTTCAGTGCCGGTTTCTTTACCTATTGGTGATCTTTCAAGCTCAGAGGACGCAGATGCAAATTTGAATAATCTTGCAAACAATTGTCAAGTTTCTGATTCAACTACACTTCGAATTCATAACATTCATCCTCAAGAAAATAAAATTGGAGATCCGAATTCTGGAGTGCGCACACGGCATCAATTGGCTGATTCTGTTGATGCATTAATTGCTGAAATTAGGGATTCTGGTGTTCAGAATGAAGTATTTCACTCATGTTTTCTGTCTCAAGTTGAACCTACCAATGTGGATCAAGCGTTGGAAGATGCTTCTTGGGTAGAAGCGATGCAGGAAGAATTGCAGCAATTTTAGAAAGTAGGAGCTTGGCATCTCGTGGATTTACCCGCTAATTCTAAAGTACCTTGTGGAACGAAATGGGTGTTCAAATGCAAGAAGGACGATCGTGGTATCATCTTCCGAAACAAGGCTCGGTTAGTGGTTTAGGGTGTCTCTCAGATTGAAGGCATTGATTTCAATGAAGTATATGCTCCTGTAGCAAGAATTGAAGCTATTAGGATCTTTCTAGCTTTCGCGGCTCATCATGGTTTCAAAGTATATCAGATGGATGTCAAAAGTGTGTTTCTGAATGGGAAGATTCGTGAAGAAGTGTATGTGAAGCAACCGCCTGGTTTTTATGATCCAGAGTTTCCTGAGCGGATGTATAATCTAGACAAGGCTCTATATGGTCTTCATCAGGCTCCAAGGGCTTGGTATGAGACTCTTTCTACACACCTACTGGAAAATGGATTTCAATGTGGCAAGGTGGATTGTACTCTGTTTTCAAAAAAATTTGGGAAGGATTTGCTGCTGGTCCAAGTTTATGTAGATGATATTATCTTTGGAAGCACAAATGACAGCTTATGCAAGGAATTTGAGCGTGTCATGCAAACGAAATTTGAGATGAGTTCGATGGGGGAGATGGGTTTCTTTCTGGGTCTTCAAGTTCATCAATCTGCCAAAGGCATATTTTTGCATCAAACAAAATATGTGTCCGATATTTTGGCTCGCTTTAAAATTGGAGATGTCCGGATCCCGAGTTCACCTATCTAGGTTTCACATGGTCTTGAACCAGATGAGTCTGGTGACAATATTGATCAGTCATTGTTTCGTGCAATGATAGGTTCCCTTATGTATTTAACTGGATCTCGTCCTGATATAATGTTTGCTGTATGCTTGTGTGCTAGGTACCAGGCAGCTCCCAAAGATTCACATATGGTAGCAGTAAAACGGATCTTTGCTTATTTGAAGGGCAATCCGGATCTTGGTATCTGGTACCCTAATGATTATAAGTTCGAGTTATCAGCATATTCTGACTTAGATTATGGCGGATGTAAAATCAATTTCAAGTCAACCACCACTGGATGTCAGTTTTTGGGGGAAGATTTGTGTCCTGGCAATGTAAGAAACAAACTTCGGTTGCAACGTCTACTGCTGAGGCGGAGTATGTGGATGCTTCAAGTTGTTGTTCACAAGTTTTGTGGATTCAACATCAGTTACGCGACTATGGTTTCAATTTTCTCACTACTCCCATTTACATTGATAACTCGGCTGCTATTTCTATCACGAAAAATCTTGTTTAACATTCTAAAACTAAACACATTGACATAAGATATCACTTTATCCGTGATTGCTATGAGAAGAAACTAATTGATTTGCAGAAAATTCACACGGATTTTCGAAGGGCTGATTTATTCACTAAAGCGTTTGATAAAACCCGCTTTCAATTTTAATTGCAAATCAATGGGGTTACTCGGTTGAATGCCAAGTAAACTGGTTCAGTTGATCATTTTTACTTTCTTTTTATGTTTTCTTTTATTTCTGCTTTTTAGGGGAGATATGGAAAAATACAAAAATAGTGTGTTTTCTTGTATTCAAATATGAAAAAGCATAAAAAAGGGAAAAATCAAACATTGAGAAATGTGATCCAACCTCGTGAGAAATGATAGTACATCAGTGAATGTTACTGACCATGGATACACTAGATTGAAAGGCTGTAGGTTCTTGTTTGTTTCATTGAATGTGTCAATCAATATCTGATACTTGCTAGTATGATATAAACATAACGCTTGCCTGAAATCTGTGGTGTAACATGATTCTTGTGGTTGTGAAATCTTGATATAAGATGAAAAATACAAAAAATAGAATAAATAAGTGTTCTAGTGTATGCATGCTTTCTTTTGAAAGATTTAAACTTGTTTGATTTTCTTTATTTTGTCAAACGATCGGACTTTCTCTGCGTATCAAAAGATCGACCTGATCGTTGTTCATTTGACGTTTTGCTTTATTTTTCTTGGTTTTTCGTATAACTCATCGGACATTCTTTGCGTGTACGTGAGTACCGACCCGATTGTTGTTTAGTTATACAATTTCAACTTGTTTTGCTTTCTTATTTTCCTAAACAATTGGACATTCTCTACGTGCTCACAAGGCCGACCTGATTGTTGTTTGTTTAGGGTTCTGATTTCTTTTTTGCATGAAACACTATGAACGACTTATATCTGTAAATATTCAGTGATGAATAAGAGAAAAATCCAAAATATCATAGGTCAGATTCTCAATTACTTGAATTTGTGGGTACCATGATTTCTGTGCTTGAAAAATATATCTAATTCATATCAGAAAGCAGTAAAAATTGATTTGATTTGACTGAAATAAACATGAAAAATGTGTATTCGTGGACTGCTTGGCTTGCATGCTGATTAGGTTGAAACTGAAATGTGTTAAATGCATCTCACTGATATGATCTCATGTTGCGATCTTTCTCACAAAAACATAAATTATTGCATTTATATTTCTGTTTTACATTTTATTTTCTATTTCAGAAAATTCAAAAAGATTTTAGGCGTGTTTTAGCATAAGTTTGAAAATTCAAAAAGATTTTAGTGTGTTTTGATATAAAATTGCTAAAATTCAAAATGATTTTATTTCTGCGTTATTTGCGATCAAATGAATTCAGGAACGGAAAATTTTTGTTAAGTGAACCACAATCGAAGCATGGTTTATTTTTGAAGAATCTGGATTTTTGAGAGTGAAACGATAAATTTTAGGGTTAAGGGCAAAATTGGAATTTCTCATGAAATGTGGTCCGGACGTACCACATGGTACGCTAGGCGGACAACTTTGCATATATATAAGTGTAAGGATCGAAATCTCTCCGGACGTACCACATGGTACGCTAGGCGGACCACTTTGCATATATAGGCCATGTGGGCCGAAATATTTTGTTTGGTTAACAAGTTAAGCTTTCCTATATAAGGTTAGCTAATCTAGGTGTTTTAGGTTGTTGGTTCACTAGGGTTTTGCAAGTGTGGTTGGCGGATTCAAGTGTGTACCGAATTCACTTTGTGAATTCGTAACTCTCAAGTGTAGTAATCGGATCTTTATCAAGCGTTGCAAATCGGTTTGTGGTTCTTTAAGTATTTTCTTGTATTTGCTATATTCCTTTCGATTTCTACTTGAATCACTTGTTAATCTCGGATTCCGCACGAGATTAATAAACATTGATATCGCGTGAAGGTTGATTCGATCCTTATAATTGGTATCAGAGCTAAGAAACGCAAGTTTCGAGGCTCTCGCGATATCGGATTCAGGTTTTTGGTAACTAACAGTTTAAGTGTTTTTGTGATTTTCAGCATTTAGTACGAGTCAGACGTCTTTTGCAGGTTTAAAATCAAAACAGAAGCTTTCGAGACCCTGTATTCATGATTTGAAGACTTTTCGATCAGACATTCTGATCGAAAACCGTCCTCTGTCGCTCACCTATGATCGAGAAAGACCCTTAGTGTATTTTCGATCAGTCGTCCCTCAGTCGAAAAGTCCCATATAGAGACTTTTCGATCAGCCATCTGTCGATCGGAAAGTCCCCCTGTGACTTTTCTATCAGCTCATTTCGATCGGAAAGTCCCCCTATGACTTTTCGATCAGCCTTCTTATGTTCGAAAAGTCCATCTTGTGACTTTTCGATTAGCCCATTTCGATCGGAAACTCCCCATTGAGACTTTTCGATCCAGATCCAACCTTTTCGATCGTAAATCATACTTTTCAACCTCTTTCCTATCCGATCGAAAAGTACTTTTCGATCAGCCTTGTCCGACCGAAAACCCCTTTTCGACTTGTAGGTCCGAAATCAACCAAACAACACGATATCTAGACAAATACGAGTGCGGAATCCTCGTATAAGCTTGATTCAAGAAACAAGTAGATGAAATAGATTCAATCTAATATAAAGATTGAATCTTGAATGAGAAACACCACTTGGAAGCTGATCGTAATCACACACACAAGAGAGAAATCGTAAATGCAGATTTTTGTATTAGAAAAGCTTACAATCATAATCATCAAAATGGGTTTATATAGCACCCTACAACTGATCGTAAACCAAAACTGGCCCAAGAGGCCCAAATCGTAAACTAGCCTAGTCCAATTACATTAAATATAACAAGCCCAAACCAAAACACAATAAGCCCAATTACAAATGTTCATGCCTCATATAAATATAGCCCAACAATCTTCCCCTAGGCATGAATCATTTGATCTTCAAGGCAGCAGCAAATCAAACCGGAATGAGGTTTGAATGTTGTTCGACCACCACCCGTTCTCCACAATCTTCTTAGCTGCCCCATCAAAAATACCAACCCTTATAGCATTCGCCATGTCATTCTCGTCTCCAAGAATGGGTTGGGTGGCCAGAAGCTTGATGTCTCGCTCACCAAATCTGAGCAAGTCCACCGGATCATAAAATCTGAATTGACGCATCGGCTTGCAGAGAACCACCACTTCATGTGTTGACGGATCGTAATACCAGCAATCAAAATTTCTTACCAGTGTGCCATCCTCTATCTCGTCCAACATATTGATGACCCTTGTGCGCTTAGTTGGTGGCCTCCGTGCTTCTCCAATAGGCTGCCCTGTCGCAGGGTCAGTCCCGGTCTCTCTCCATCTGACCTCTTTAAGCTCAAACTCTCTTAAATCATTCTCCATATGGCCTACCAAGGTATCTCTGATCAAATTACCTTCAGGTCCATTCCATCGGTTTATAAATGGAGCTCTCAGAAGGCTCCTGATCTCAGGCTCAGTCCAGGAGTGGAATTGAGCACGTGTTTGATAGTACTCCACTGGACTGTAGCCGTCACGGATAACAGCAAAGATTTTCTTCTCCATATCGTAGTGCCAACATAAGATTGCCTCATGACTCCCACGTTTATCAATTGAGCTTTCACCAACGTCAATGGTGTATAGTGTGGGAGCTGGTCCTTGGAAGAATTCCCTGAACCAGTTGTCGTGTCCTTCAGGGGCTTTGGAGATAACTCTGCCACTTCGGGCGTAATCTGGCATCTCTATGTTTTCATCTCCTTCATCTTCAGTTGCTCCACTTGCTCCTTGAGCTGAAGAACCTTGACCCGAGGCACCTGAAATATTTCCCTCTACTGAATTCTTGAAGGCATTGAATCTTTTCTTTAAATCCATCAGAGCTTCATAGAGGTACTTTTGTCTATTAGCGTCAGCTGCCTCTCTATCTTTTACCCTTCTGTTTTCAGCTATCTCTCTGTCTCTCATCCTTCTGATTTCAGCATGTAAAGCCTTAATTTCATTTCCCTGATCCTGTTCTGAGAAACTAGGAAATTGATGTGAGGATCTGTGCTAATCCTTAGATCAATTGGTAACTCAGCAGTTTGAAATGGCCTAAATCCTGGAATGGTTGTAGGCTGATTTACCACAGGAGCTGCACTAATTCTTACTGAGCTTGGAGCAATGAAGGTGTGATCAACCTCCAGAAATTGAGTTTCTTCCCGAGCTGGGCTATGTTCGGTCAGAACTGGAGTTTCAGAATGCACAGGGGCAGGTTGATCATGCACCTCTTCTGTCTGTGAAGCAGAAGGTTGCTCTTGAAAGACTTCATCAGTTGTTTCTACTTGACCACTGGGTCCCACAGAACTGGGTCCAGATGGTTCCACAATCATTAAGCTCGAGCTAGTCTTGGTGAATTTGAACCGTATGCTCCTTGGATCTGATTTCTTTCGAGGAGATGGTTCACGAGCAGGGACGGGTTCTTCTTCGAAAACTTCATCAACGTTTATATTCAGCTCAGGAGGTGTATCATCACTGCCAGACGACCCAATCATATCTTCTCTTGACCTTTTATAGGTTAGTGGCTCCAAGTCCCCATAAATATCATCTTCAGTTATGTCCTAGCCAGTAAGAATGTCATCCATTATATTTTCTTCATCTGAGGGTATGACATCATCCTCTTGAACATTGACAGCAGGAATTGCTGTTACATCTTGTTCTTCTGCAATGGATGCATTAACTTCAGGCACATCTGCCTCTGGCTCAGAGTCATCCATCACTTGTTCCCGTGCAACTTCAGGGAACGCACCTCTCTTTGTCCATTCCAATCTTCCTTCAAATGTTTGCTTACCCGCTCTATCTTGGGTTTGCAAGCCAAAGACCCCAAAATCCATGACCTTCACATCAAGCTTCTCAATTCTCTCCTCTATCATCGGATACTTTTTCATTACCACCATTTGCACAAATCTAGGAGTCATCAAAAATTGCTCTCTGGCGCTCAGCATGGCATTGCCTACCCAGTCTAGCAGCATCATCTTTGAAAAGTTAAACTTCCAATCCAAGGCTAGTGCTACTAAAGCAGTTCCGTGAATGTAATTCAACTGATCGAAACTTGTTCTTTTGCCTAGGAAAGACTTCTGCATGTAATGTGCCAAGCACCTCCAATAGTGTGGCAGAAGCTTTTTGAAGATTGGCGGAAACTTTCCCTCGTACCCCATTAACTGAGCTCCCGCCAGAACTACCTCCTTTGTGTATGAGATTGGATCAGAAGCTTCATCTGTAATGTTCAGGCCCTGCCTTATGTCTTCTTCTTCAATGACAATTTGCCTGTTCTGGACTGTTGCGGTAATCCTTGTCTTGTCTGAATTAACTCTAGCAGACCCCCAAAACTCTCTGACCAGCATCTCGTCGATCAGAACATTCGTCCTTAGAGCATAGTTGATTTTGCACGTGTTCATTCCGGCCACCAGTGAGTAGAATAACTCCATGTGTTTTTCTGGCGGGTCTTCTAGGTATGCCGGCATACAATGGTCTGGTTCATATTTTATATCTCCAATCAGCATCTCTTCAGCCATCTGAGAAAGACAAGACATATGCATCAGACATATTCAATCTTTAATAAGCAATTATGATTATTAACCCTTTACTTGTTCAATTGACGATCACATTTTACTTTTGAACTTCACAAAATTTCAATTTGAACATTTTAGGGAAAATAATTGAATTATGCACATGCTCACAGACACCGACAAATTTTATCACAACACCGTTCAATTTTAATGAGATCACAAAATTATTAAGTATATAAGTCTTTAATTTTCATTTTATGAGTGTTTATGATTTATAAAAAACGAGTTTACGATCCATAATATGGGTTTACGATTCTATAAACGGGTTTACGATCCCTTAAACATTGGCCCAATCGTAATCTATTAGATCCAGTCGTAAACGGCAGTTACTCGACTAGGCCCAATCGTAAACAATGAATCGTAGACCCGAGTCGTACACCCGGATCGTAAACCCGGATCATAATCGCTGATCGTGAACGTCGAAACGTCGTCTCCTTCAATGAGATTGTCGTAAACGCCATTTCCGCCATAGATGTACCTGCAAATAACTCGTAATCACATTAAAACTCAATCAATATACATCAGACTCCATTTCCATTTACCTTTGAGTGTTTCAAACACGAATACGACTTGTAATCACGGAAAAATCGACTCAAAATGAGTCAAACCAGAAAATCTTTGAGACTAAGGGTTTCGAACACAAAAACTGTCACCAATCGATTCACACACACGAAAACCCACGATTGATTGAGGGTTCTTGATCGGTATGTGATTCCGAGTGAAATGGCGGACTCCGATTGCACAGAAGCAAACAGAAACGGTTTTCCGGTGAAGGGTGGCGGCGGAGGGTTAGGGTTTCGGTGGATCGCAAACGGAAAGTGAGAGTGCAGGTGTTAGGATCGTAAACAAAGAGGGTTTTTATACCCCTTTTAAAAAAAAATTTCATTTTGGCCCCTTGAGATTTTAAAACATTTAAAACACCTCCCAAACCTTTAATACTCTTAAAAATTGTTAACTTTGAGAATTTTACAAAACTTCCCCTCAGAATCATACCCGAGTATCCGATCATGATCATGAAAAATTTAAAAGTTAAAATAAAACAGATAAAATCAAAACCAAAATTAAATATTTACAAACTTACCTCAGAAATTTAAATATTTACATACCTGGTGCTGGTATTTTTCACAGATAATTTCAGACAAGTCTTTGACTGAGGAACCCTTTTCAGCTTCCGTTACTTGACACTCTAGACAATTGTCAGGTGGTTTGAACACAGAAACTCACATCCAGTTAAGTGCTTATATATAGTACAATTTTACCGATATGCTTAACCGTCCCCACACCCAATTTTCCATAGCAAAACCTACCCATGTTAGGACCGATTTTTACATCAAGAATCTCGATCTTGAGCAAGAACGAGGTTCGGATGAGAAAAACTCAAAAAAACAAATGAAGAAAATGATGATGATGAATCATGAATAATCATAACATAAGAAAGATGATGAACATATCGAATGAATTCATTAATCGAATGCTTACAATCAATGAATCATGAAGAACACTTTCTCTCTCTAGAATCCATGACTCACTATCTCTCTAGAATGGAAATCTCACACTCTACAAGAAAAATCATCATCTCCACATTCGGAGACTTCTTTACTTGTAATGGGCACCCTCACTATATATAGTGAGGGTGACTAACAACAGAAAAACATGACTGAATGAACAAAATTACAAGTAAAGTAAATAACATAAATATAAATTAAATCAAAGCTGATTAACTTAATCTGAAGCTTGACTCGCTCGAACCGATCTTCCGTTGACTTTTACGTTGACCGTTGACCCGAACGGTTGACTTTTCCAGAAAACGGTCTTCGGTCCAATCTCGCAAGCCTCGAGCATCACAACTCAGTCTCTAAATCGATTCACATAGATTCTTCAGTCGAATGCTTCGGTAAACAGATTTGATGGCGTCAGTCACCAAGATTTTTGTTCCAACAATTTCCCCCTTGACTGATGCTTTCAAATCTGTTCAACTGCTGAAGAATCGCTCTGCCGTACATCTTCAATGAGAAACTGATAAACCGGAGACAATTTGTCGTAGAGATTCCCCCTCTGAATAAGCTTCTTCTTTTCTTGTTGCTCCAGTTCGAGATCCAAGTGTTCCGCTCACTCGGTTCACACGGTCGGGTACAATACTGAGAAAAAGCTACATCTCGGAGTCCAAACCGCAACAAACTGAATCAGATAAACCAGTTTGACACCGAACATGCTCTAACTCCGGATAATCGACCCGATGTCCAAATCCATAATAATTCCTCTTATTTCTCTAAATCTCCCCAAAAACATCAAGTCGGAAGCGTAAAAATCAGATGCGGAGAGTCGAACCGTCGCGATCGGTTGCCTAGAGAAACCGGATAAACAATCTTGAAATCGGACAATCTTGCGAAAAACCGGAAGCCGGATGCTGACAGTTGTGAATAATCCGCGTGACTGAGGTTGGATGCGAAAATAAAATAAACTGCCAAATTTCCAAAAAAAACGGTCATCCGAGAGATTTAATCGGATAAATTCCAATATTAACTGAGATTCTAGTTAATCCGGTTAGTTGACGACAGCGCTGCATCCACTAAAAATAAACCGTGAGATATAACGAGAAAGCCGAGTAATTAACCAGATAATAAAGCTAACCCGTCAGTGATCGATAGCAAATGTTGCGCGCGACGCCAATAAACGAGAACCCCAATAAAATAGAATAAATCCGAGACTAATAAAATATTTTCTGAAATTCCGTCGCGGCCTCATCTCGTTCGTCTCGAAAAACTGATAAGAAAATACCCGCATTTGACGAGAATGCAAAATATTTAATTAGTCTTAAAAATTCTCCAAAAAAAATCCATAATCCCATAAAAAAAAATCTGACCAATCAGATTTTAGGTAGAGAAAACCACAATCCATGTATATGGAATTCGGCCAATCAAAATCAGTGTTCACAAGCCCATCTACGGTTCAGATAAATCAGATCCGACGGCTGCAAATCAGAGATCCGTGTGAAGGGGGCAGCTGCCAATCAGGTGGCGACAACCAGGAGGGTTTCAACGGTTCCTTTTGAGCAGGTGGGGGCCACGCGAATGTTTCTAGCCAATAGAAATCCAACAGCGTGAAGAGGGTTGACCAGAGGAGAGAGAAGCACATTCCTCATGTACCCAATTACCACCAGACACGTCATCATCTTCTCAAATGTTCGTGAACCACCGAAACCCTAGTACAGCTCACCGGATTTACGAGACCTTCACCGGAAAACCGTGTTATGCCTATATCTCCATGAATACTGAACCAAAATTGACAAATTTTATACCAACGGATTCCTTGTGCGAAGCTCTACAAACCTTAACGATCAAAAACTTCTGAAAATGTCTCGAACGAAGACCCATTAAACAAGTTCGCTAACTTTTTTCAAGTCCGCTAAAGCTTATTTAAGTCCGCTAAAGCATACAGAGAAGCCCGCTAAGCTGAGAAGTTCGCTAAGGACTACCAAACAAGTCCGCTAGGGGTTGCCGGAAACAAGTCCGCTAGGAACAAGATCGAGAAGTCCGCTAACGTTGAAGAAGTTCGCTAAGACTCAACTAAGTTCGCTAGGGCAATCTGCAAACCTTCAAAAACTTGAATAAATCTGGAAAAACTGATGAACTTGAAGAACTTACTTGGTGAACTTGAATCTGCCCAAAAACGATAGGAAAACCCGTTATGATGCACGATATGTGAAGCTAAACCATTCACGACCATGTTGTGGCCACCAACACTTCATTAACAGTAGCTAATCGGATCATAAACAGCTCCAAAAATCTGGAAATCTGCAAGAACACGAAGAACACACACTTTCACCGTCAGTGTGTGTTTTTCCAGATCCGCTCAAACCGTTGAGAATCAGACGAAATGGATGCTTCCAATGGATCCGGAACGCGTTTTCCACTGAGAATCATACCTCATATCATCCAAATCCATGAAGAAATGCCCAGAAAATGAAGAATCAAGCTCCAAAATCTTCAAAAACCCCAAATACGGGAAAACCCCAAAAGTTCCGAAAAAATGAGCTCGGATCTTCAATTTTCTCACAGATTTGAACAAGTAGAAGATAGAATCACATCTAAATGAACTCCCAAACACGAATCTATCATCCATATCATCAGAATCCATCCAGAAATGAAGAAAAATAGAAAAAAGTCTCTAAAAAATAAGTTTTCTCATCTTCACCATTCAAGCTCAAAATCACAGATTCGAGTGACCAGATTCACGGTGAGATGAATCTGATCGGTACCCGCTCTGATACCATTTGTTAGGACCGATTTTTACATCAAGAATCCCGATCTTGAGCAAGAACATGTTCGGATGAGAAAAACTCATAAAAACAAATGAAGAAGAAAAAATGATGATGAATCATGAATAATCATAACATAAGAAAGATGATGAACATATCGAATGAATTCATTAATCGAATGCTTACAATCAATGAATCATGAAGAACACTTTCTCTCTCTAGAATCCATGACTCACTATCTCTCTAGAATGGAAATCTCACACTCTACAAGAAAAATCATCATCTCCACATTCGGAGACTTCTTTACTTGTAATGGGCACCCTCACTATATATAGTGAGGGTGACTAACAACAGAAAAACATGACTGAATGAACAAAATTACAAGTAAAGTAAATAACATAAATATAAATTAAATCAAAGCTGATTAACTTAATCTGAAGCTTGACTCGCTCGAACCGATCTTCCGTTGACTTTTACGTTGACCGTTGACCCAAACGGTTGACTTTTCCAGAAAACGGTCTTCGGTCCAATCTCGCAAGCCTCGAGCATCACAACTCAGTCTCTAAATCGATTCACATAGATTCTTCAGTCGAATGCTTCGGTAAACAGATTTGATGGCGTCAGTCACCAAGATTTTTGTTCCAACAACCCAACCTCAGAGTTTATTGAGGATTCACAAACCCCCAACTTGAGGAACCATGCAACACTGTTTTGACTACCACTTATTTCTATTTTTCATACATTATCAGTTGATGATCAGGTCGGCCGCATAAGCACGCAGAGAAGACCAACTGAAAAATTTTATTTTCCTTTTCTTTTTCTTTCTTTCTTTTTCAGAATTTTCATTTTTTGAATTCTTTTTCTTTTTCTTTTTCTTTTTCTTTCCTGTGGTGTTGTCTTATACAGTATAAGCATGGCGTGTGAGAGAGTGAATACTAGGTAAATATCACTCTCAACCCGTTTTTGTCGGGACTCAGTTTTTTTAAACCATGAAGACTAGGATGGGAAACTAAACATGTATAGAGTTTAAGATTACTGCACTTACATAGATGATCATTGTTTTCATTTTTTGAATTCTTTTTCTTTTTCTTTTTCTTTCCTGTGGTGTTGTCTTACACAGTATAAGCATGGCGTGTGAAAGAGTGAATACTAGGTAAATACCACTCTCAACCCGTTTTTGTCGGGACTCAGCTTTTTTAAACCATGAAGAATAGGATGGGAAACTAAACATGTATAGAGTTTAAGATTACTGCACTTACATAGATGATCATTGTTTTGGTTGAGCTTACCGACATATCATCTTCGAGCAGTCTTTCACATCAGCCTTACACGTGTCAGTCTCCAACCGTCATTAAGCAATTTTTTCAAGTCCTATCAAAAGACATCATAAAAACTTTTCAGTTTAACCAGCACCATTTCTTCCCCTGTTTTTGTGAGGCTTTTGAAACAAGACTCAATTTTAATTTTTTTAAGTAAAATGTAAAAACCAAAAACTTTGTACAAAAACATAGATAATCAGATCATTCCTCGAAGGCAATCATCTTCAGGCCTTCAACACAAGATTCAAAATTAGGACGAGGAAGGGGTTTTGTAAAGATGTCCGAAACATTCTGATCGGAGCTTACCTTTTGAAGCTGAATTCGCTCACGATCAAAGCAATCTCGAATAAAATGTACCTTGATATCAATATGCTTGGTTTTGGAATGTTGGACAGGGTTTTTCACAATCTCAAGAGCAGCAGCGTTATCACAAAATATGGGAGTGTTGACGAATTCCATACCGTAATCCGTGAGCTGGTTTTGGATCCACACTACCTGTGAAGTACCGGCAGATGTGGCTACGTACTCAGCTTCGGCAGTTGATTTGGAGACGGTATGCTGCTTCTTGCTCTGCCACGAGATGAGCCTATCTCCCAGGTACTGACATCCTCCAGTAGTAGATTTCCTGTCAAGGTCACTACCTCCATAATCACTGTCAGTAAAAGCATATAATTGAAAATCAGTGTTCTTCGGGTACCAAAGACCAAGCCTAGGCCTGCCCTTCAGATACCTGGAGATACGTTTAACAGCAGCTAAATGAGAGAGTTTAGGGTTAGCCTGATATCGAGCACACACGCAAACTGCATACATGATGTCTGGCCTGCTTGCTGTCAAGTACATTAGTGATCCAATCATCGACCGATAATGGAATTCACTCACTGACTCCCCGTTAAGATCCGCTGACAAGAGTGGTCTGGATGCCATGGGAGTGGCGATGGGCTTGCAATCCTGCATCTTGAATTTTTCCAGAATCTCATTCACGTACTTCTCCTGATGAATAAGAATCCCAGAATCATCCTGCTTAACTTGAAGTGCAAGAAAGAAACTCATCTCGCCTTGGTCACTCATCTCAAACTTCTTCTTCATAATCTCCTCAAACTCGGTGCACAATTCTTCGTTTGTCGATCAGTAGATAATATCATCTACATATACTTGCACCATGATTATGTCTTCGTCCACCCTTTTCCTAAACGGTGTCTGATCAACAACTCCTCTTGAATATCCATTCTCCACCAGGTGAGTGGACAACGTTTCATACCAGGTTCTAGGAGCTTGATGCAGACCGTACAAAGCCTTATCCAGCAGATAAACGTGATCTGGATTTTCTTCATCTATGAACCCTGGTGGTTGAGCAACATAGACTTCCTCGTTCATCTCTGCATACAGGAAGGCAGTCTTCACATCCATCTGATGTACGGTAAAATTGAGATACGAAGCCACAACTAGAAAGATCCGAATTGCTTCCAATCTTGCCACTGGAGCGTAAACCTCATCATAGTCGATACCGTGGACTTGCCTGTGCCCTTGTACTATCAACCTTGCTTTGTTTCTTACAATGATCCCCGAGTCATCCTTCTTGTTCTTATAAAGCCACCTCGTGGGAATCACCTTCTTACCATCAGGCCTCTTCACAAGTCGCCACACTCCCAGCTTTGAGAACTGATTAAGTTCATTGTGCATGGCCTCCATCCAGTTTGGATCTTTGAGAGCAACCATCACATTGGGAAGCTCAATCTGGGAGATAAAGCACGAGTACATGCAGACATTGATATCTCCTGTGCGGCTTCTAGTTCTAACTCCTGAAGACACAGGTCCAAGTATGTTACTGACTGGATGGTCCTTGTTGATCCTTGAAACCTGTATATCTGGCACAGACACTGAAACAGGCAGATTAGTATTCACAAGATTATCATTTATATCACCAATACCTGAACATTGTTGTATTTCTGAATCAATATCACACGTTCCCGAAGTTCCTGAAGCATCTGCGTTGGCATCTGCGGTGACAGTTGTGGGAACTGGAACTGGTGCTTTTTCACTAACTCTTTCCACAGAAGGTCTTGATTCAGAAGGCTGTGTGATAATCTCTTCTTCTTCACCCAAATTATGAAGATCATTCGAAAACTTGAATCCTTCAAACAGAGACCCATAGTTAAAAATCCAATCTGGTCCGGTCCCTGCATCCGTCGGATTGTCTTCAAGCCAGTCCACATTGAATGCTTCAATGATCAACCCAGTGGTCTTGTTGTAGACTCGATAAGCACTATTTCACGAATAACCAACGAAATAACACTCATCCGCTTTCGCCTCGAATTTCCCTACGTCGGACTGAATCAGCACCGTGCACGGACACCCGAAAGTCTTGAAATAACCCACTGTCGGCTTCTCTTTGTAGACAATCTGATATGGAGTTTTCTCATGACGTTTGTTCAACAAAACGCGATTTTGCACATAACATGCTGTGTTGACTGCCTCAGCCCAGAAGAAGATTAGTAGTTTTGCTTCACACATCATTGTCCTTGCAGCTTCAATGAGTGTCCTATTTCTTCTCTCAGCTACCCCATTCTGTTGTGGAGTGTAGGGAGCACTGAACTGTCTGTCTATGCCTTTAGCCCCACAAAACATATTCAACTCAGCATTCTTGAATTCCGTTCCGTTATCCGATCTGATAGCTTTGACCTTCTTGTTCAGCTGGTTTTCTATGAGTGTGACAAACTGTTTCACTAGGGCTGGAGTTTCATACTTGTTAGACAAGAAGAAGACCCAAGTAAAACGTGAATAGTCGTCCACAATCACAAGACAATAGGAGAACTTGCTGATGCTCTGAACTTGCATAGGCCCAAATAAGTCCATGTGTAAGAGTTGTAGAACTGATGACACAGAATTTGCTATCTTTGGACGATGTGGCAACTTGTGCTGCTTCCCCTTCGCACATGCCACACATTTTTCAATAGAGGAGAAGTCTTTAATCGGCAGCTTTCTGACATGCTCTCCCTTCGCGAGCTTGGTCAAATTCTTCATATTAGCATGCCCTAGTCGTCGATGCCACAACATAGCCAAATTTTCATTCTGTTTTGATATGAGGCATGCTTCTTCTGACGTTGGAGGTTTGCCCATGTTTAGAAGATATGAATTTGATCGTCTTGGAGTACGCATCAGTACGCACTCCTCGGGAATCTTCACACCAGGCTTCAAAATAATACACTCCTTTCGATTGAACATCACCGAATAGTCCTTGTCACAGATCTGAGAAACACTCAGCAAACTGTGCGACAGTTCCTCCACATAATGAACATCAGAAAAAGACAGATTTCCACTCCTCACCACACCTTTCTTACTAATTCTACCACCCACACCTCCTGCAAATGAAACTCCTCCACCATCGAAATCTTCTACATCTTCCAAAAGGGACAGATCTCCGGTCATGTGTCGGGAGCAACCACTATCAACGTACCAGAGATTGCTGATAGATCTTCTTGGCTGTCCCTACAAGAATAAGAAATTAATGAGATCGAGGTACCCAGGCCATAACAGATCTGGGCACACCTTTTGAATCAATGTAGTTAACGGATTGGAGAATCATTTCAGACTTTGATCCAGACACATTCTCATTTTGAATGTTGACTTTTGGTTTCCATGTGGTGGTTTTCTCTGGTTTCAACACAGTTGTTGAATTGTTGACAATCACAGGTTTCTTTTGTGGTGAAATGACCTTTTTACCAGTTGGCTTTTTAATTGGTGTCCACTCAAGTTTCAGTTTAGTATACACAAGTTGTTTTGTTTGAGCGACACCTTTTTGTTTCAAAACCTGTTGCTCGGCTTTCGCTTTGCCCTTAGGTTGATTAGCTCTTTTTACTTTAGCCACTCGTTTTTCAATGAATTCTGGTTTTATCTTGTGGGAAACTCCTTTAGATACATAAGTTTGTTTTGGAGTTCTGGTCACTTTCCACTTATCAACAACAGGCTTTGTCACAGGTGCCCTTGCATTTGAAACCTTAGACTGTTCAGTCTTCATTGGTTCAAAACGCTGCTTCCCCTGAAACACAGCTTGTTGCTTCTGCTTTTGTTTTTGTTTTTCACCTGTCATCATTTTCTCCAACATACTAGTCCGTGGGTTTTGCGGATAGTATGGTTGGTAAGGTCTATTCACACAGTTAGCTGCAAAATGTCCTGGCTTTCCACATTGAAAGCAATTCATGAGTCTAGGCCCATTGACATGACTACAGAGGTATGAACGTCTTGGATAAGACGACTTCCACTCTGGCTTATCATCCCATTTGTGTATAACACGTTGTTTATCCTTATCTGATTGTGTAATTAAACATAATTGCTCCGATTTAGATTTGTTTGTTCTATTAAATGCTGACACAACCTGGGGATAAGCAACAAAATCTTTGGGCTTAGTCTCACGACCTATTTTTATGTTAGGCACACGAATTTTAAAACCAGACACTTTTTCATTAGATTCTGAAACATTTTTTAATAACGATACAGCTACTTGTTTTGACTTGGATGTTTCTAGTTCTGACACAAGTGCCATTACATCATCCTTAGGTAAACATAAACTAGAACTACTAGAGCTACTAGACGCATGACTCTCATCCACTCTCTGACACTCTGCATCCTTCTCAGAAATGTCTTTGATTTCTACTTCATCTGCACAACAAACAGATACATTAGAAGTGCTCACACAGTTATTTAGTGAAGTATTGGATGGACCTGCTTCACATGGGTCTGTCATCACTCTGTTTATCTTACCCAACCCATAAGTCATGTGTTTTTCATTCTCAATTTCCTCCTCAGTCAATGGCTTCACTCCAACCAAGACACTATCTAAGGGAGGTCCTTCTTCATGCATTTCCGATGCAGATCTATCTATCTAATCCTCCTCTAAGATCATTCCTATAACATCTCTAGTTTTGTCTTGAGGAACAACGTTCTTGGTTGCAAAGCTAATTCATATTCTACCTTTGTCCTTTCCCATTCTAACCTCAGTTATGCAAGTGTCTAAAGATTTACTAGCCTGCAACATCCTTTTGCTTCTCATAAGGTTGATATCAAGCTTAACCTGCATTTCATTGTTCTTATGCTTAAGGTCTTCTATCTGTTTACTTAGCTCAGCTATTTCTAACTTAGCATTGTCATACAAATAGGCATTCTCCGTTGCAAGGTTCTTATATTTTGTTATATCTAATTTCTGGGCTTTCACCTTTTCTTCGTTCTTCTGCCATCTACCCTTAAACGAACTCTTTTCACATTTTACTTCAAATAATTCAGATTCAAAGTTTTTGCAGTATTGTCTAAGAGTAGTAATCATACGATCACAAACAGAATTAGAACATACCTTGGTGTGATCTGCAGCCATTGCTTCATTCTCCTCAGGTTCATCTTCAGTAACCGCAAAAGCATGCTCCTCTTCATCATCATCATCATCCAAAGTTGTCATCATAGCATGCGTCAGACTAAGATCCTTCAGCTGGGGGGTCAGATCTTTCAGCTGGGGGGTCCAGTCATAACCTCCACCTCCCTGCACTATCAAGGCACTTGTTTCTGCCTTAGCCTTCCCATCAGCTGGCTTCTTCATCTCTGCTTTCTCCTTCCTCGGTTTGCTGCACTCCCTAGCAAAATGACCATATTCATCACAATTGTAGCACCCGAGCTTTGTCTTATCAAACCCCATTCTGATCTTGTCTTGATCCTTCCAAACATTTCGCCCTGTAGTAGCCATAAACTTCTTAGCCCTGAACACCGCCATAGCCATTTGCCAAGAGACGTCCAACATCTCCACATCCTCTGGATTAATCTGATTAAGCTCCCCTGATAGAATCTCAGAGGGAATTAGGGTTCCGGTCATTAAAGCATGGTAACTGTTCATGAATCCCATACCCAGAGCAAAATTGGGATCGTTGTTCGCCTCAGAAGTGTCACCTCCACTTGAACTAGATTGGGGTTGTGCCACAAATGCCTTCGCTTGGGTCATCGAACTTGATCCACTTCCAACAGACTTTCCTTTCTGCTTCTCATCAACCTCTTCCGACAACAAAGCTTGATTCAGCTTCCCAGCCAAACTAAGTGAGCTTATATGATTCAACTCACGCTGCTTATCATCAATCAGCTTGGACTTTAACTTGTTGATCATTTCATCCAGAGACAGCTCACTCAATTTTTTGTTGTCCTTAATAATTGATATATTGGTGTTCCATGACTTTGGCAAACTGTTTAGCAGCTTCAAATTCTTATCTTCCAATTCCGGTTCCACACCATAACTTGACATTTCTGCCATTAGAGAAACAAATCTTTGCACTTGTGCTTCGAAAGATTCACCTTGGATGTGATTAAACAAATTGAATTTCTGCTTCAACATCTGCTTTCGACTTGCCTTGATGTCTGGATTTCCCTCATAAGCAACGATCAATGCATTCCACAGTTCCTTTGCCGTCTTGCAATGCTTAAAGCCTTGAGCAATATCTGGCGTCAATGCCATGGTCATAATCGCAAATGCCCTCTCTGCCTTGTTGCACCTTTCCCAGTCCTCATCTTCAAACTCATCCTCAGTCTTAGCCTTTCCTGCTTTAGCTCCCGCTCCATGCATAGGTATGTGTGGTCCATTCAGCACTGCTCTCCACAACCTTAATTCAACACTCTTCAAATGGTTCTCGAATCTATACTTCCATTCTAAGAAGTTATCCGCTGAAGTAAGTCTAGGTGGACGAGTAATAGACCCGATCTCGAAGTCCAATTTCTGATACATACTTGGTTCAAAGTCCATCCCGATAGCTTAGGAAACTTAAAACTAAAGTCCGAAAGTTCACAAGGTCTTGATTACGATTGCAATAGCCGATTACGATCGGAAAGCCCTGATTACGATCCAAAACAAATCGCAAACCCAATTCCGATAGAAACACTCGTAAACACCGATTACAAGATCCGATTACGATTCCGATAATCGTACACACCGATTCCGATTGAAAACGATCGTAAACACCAATTACGATCAGACGTGATCGTAAACTATGATTCCGATCTCGCGATTCTGATTGGCGAAATCGTAAACACCAATTACGACAAGAAAATGTCGTAAACTCCAATAGTACGAACCGTAATCACCCAAAAACCTGATCTTGAAGTCGTAAACGTACAAACTGATGAAGATCTTCAACTGGAACAATCGTAAACGCCAAGAAACCCAGAAAACTTGATCGTAAACACCAAATCTTCGAAGAACACAGCAGCAACACAGATCGTAAACTCCAAAAACACCCTCAAATCTTCGAAAACAATCCAGAAAATCAGAAAACCCTCTTGAATCTATATCGTGTGAGCCTCGAATCGATGATTCTTAGCTCTGATACCAATTGTAGGTCCGAAATCAACCAAACAACACGATATCTAGACAAATACGAGTGCGGAATCCTCGTATAAGCTTGATTCAAGAAACAAGTAGATGAAATAGATTCAATCTAATATAAAGATTGAATCTTGAATGAGAAACACCACTTGGAAGCTGATCGTAATCACACACACAAGAGAGAAATCGTAAATGCAGATTTTTGTATTAGAAAAGCTTACAATCATAATCATCAAAATGGGTTTATATAGCACCCTACAACTGATCGTAAACCAAAACTGGCCCAAGAGGCCCAAATCGTAAACTAGCCTAGTCCAATTACATTAAATATAACAAGCCCAAACCAAAACACAATAAGCCCAATTACAAATGTTCATGCCTCATATAAATATAGCCCAACACGACCAAACCCCCTGCTGATCGAAAACCCCTTGTCCGATCGCAAACCCACTTTTCGGTCCAAATCAGTTTTAAGTTTTTGATACTATTCTTTGAATAGTGATTTTGCCGCTTTTATAGGTATTGCACTAGAAGAGGATTCAAAGAAAATCATGCCTCTACTTCAACAAGGTACTACCGAAGCCAATACAGGTAAGAAAGAGGTATGCACTTGATCTAGCTCTCACTGTCAAGATGTGTACAATTCTTATAAAGATTTTGAAAGAAAATTTCACTAGGAATCCCTAAATTGTGAACGTGCCAATAGAGAGTCGAATAATTTTAAAGATATGGCTAGAGTAAATAGGGAAAAGTATGAAGCTGCTAAGTTAGATGTCACAAATCTTGACAATCAACTGAGTAACACTAGAGTTTTGCTGAGAGCTGCTAATACAAAAGTTGAAGAACTAACAAAAGAGGTAGAAGAATTAAGAGATCAACTTGCTAAATCTCAAAGTAAATTGGACTCTAATAATAAGATTCAATCAAAAATGCTGGAAGCAAGGTCTCTTTTCTATAACTCTGATGTTAGGATGAAGTATGTTCAACAGAATTCAGGTCTGGGTTTTGGGGATGACAACAAAGATGAAATTTCATCTCACACTGTGCTATGCCATATATGCATGAGATGATTTCTGAACATGAACCATCAAAGGGAAAAATTGATTCTTTAGCTGACATTGACAAAAGACTTTCAAAATGTCCTATTGAAATTACTGCTCCTGTTTCTAACCCTACTACTTCTTGTGCAGATACAGAAAACAACGAAGCAAGTTCAAAAGGGGAAAGTGTTGGCATTGAGAGTCAAAAGTTTCCTGACTTTAAAACTGAAATTTTTGTGTCAAATAAGTCTGAGTCTGATTTGCGCTTTGCTAAGTCTGATGTTTTTGACAAAACTTCTGTTTGTGGTGCTTTTAATTTCGGTGTTTGTGATATTAAACTTTCCAAACCTTTGAGGAAAGTCAGGATTTTGAGAAAGGGTAAGGGACCACAGGTTGCTGGTCCTAAGCCTACTAATGCCAATTTGGTTGGTTTGAATGATTGTTTGAATGTGTGTGCTAATGTTTGTGATAATACTAGTAATGTGCAGAATGGGCAGAATGTGCACGAGGCCATACCACATGACTTTATCCCATATCCTGAGGTGAATTCTGTGTATTACCAATTTGTGCCAGTACAGCGGGAGTATGTGCTAACAACTAGGCCCAATGGCAAAGTTATGTGGATCCACAAAAATTCCAAACCATCTTGGGTATCCACAGGAAATAAATATTCCCAAGCTCCCGCATACCCAAAGAAACAGTCCTGCCACGTGTGTGGGAATCCTGGACATGTGGCAAGAAATTGTTTATATAGACCATATGAACCCTACCACCCTAAAACTCATTTGCAAAACTACCAAGGGCAATCATATGGTGGCACAAACCACAAATCTGGCCACAGAAAGGTAAATTCTCAGCCAAAGGTACCTACAGGCTCAAAGGTATCTAAAGTGACCAAAGAGTCTGCACCTTCACACCCTAAGGTGCAGAGACATGTACCTTCACAACCAAAGGTACATGAGGTGACCAAAAAGCCTACACCTTCAATCCCCAAGGTGCAGAAGTCTGTACCTCAACAGCCAAAGGTACAGAAGGTGAATCAAAAGCCTAAGTCACCACAAAAACCAACAAAAAATGGTTTTAAAACTGATAATGCTTTTCATTCTAAATGAAAACCAGTCAGTTTTCCAAAACCGGTCAGTTTTCCAAAATCAGCTAGTTATTCAAAACCAAATGTGAGGTGTGAGGAAGAGAGGTGGAATAAGTCAAAGGTGGTAAACCAGAATTCCCAGCCTAAAGGGGTTTATAAAAAACACTCCAAACAATTTCAAAATGTCAAGATTAAAAATCAAAATCTTCAGAAGAATCCACCCAAGAGTCCTCAGGTAAAAGAAAAGCCAAACCATCAAACCTGGAAGGTCAAGAACAAAGATGTTCCCAAAAATGACCAGGTAAAACCTAAAACCAAGGCAGCCACATCCCCAATCCCTGATGTTACCAAGGGAATGTTTTTAAAAGAAATTTCATTCACCGACTCTTCAGGCATACCCAGAACCACAATGGCCTGGGTTTTAATGGCTAACTAATCTCTCACAGTGTGCAGGAACAATCAAGAGGACTTCCATTAACTTATTTGTTTTTGAAAGTGATTGTTCCAGGCACAGGATACGAGGCATCTCTCTACTACATGACATGAAGATTTCAATGGAGGGTATGTTTCCTTATGAGAGGTAAAACAGAATCAGCAGAAAAAGGTAACATTGTCTTAATTGTTTGTTTCTTGGCAAATATGATGTGAGGTATGGTTGTGCATTAAACAAAACCCATTTCTGCAATTTTTCAAAAGATAAACTTTGAACGTTAGCTTGGCCAGTTTTAGTATAAATTTAGTGTTGTGTCAGTGTGTTCATAAAAAATAAAAAAAATTAAAAAAAAATCTAAAACTACAAAAATAGGGTTTTAGTTTTACTTGGTATGTGTTGTTATTAAAAATCAAAAGCAAGGGGAAGAATAGAAAAGATGAAACAGTTGACCCCTCAAAAAAAATATTGTGCTTTTAATTTTAATCTTTTGTTTGTTTGTTTGAGAAGGCGGGAAATAAAATATTTCCGTTCTCAGAATGACTGACACACGTAAGGCAAAAGTGAAAGACATGATCCAAGGTGATGTGCTCGGTAGGCTCAGTTTCAAAAACAAAGGTATGGGTCACAACACTTAAAAGATAAAGTATGTCATTTGACGGGATACACACACTTAGGTTAAGTGCTTGTCCTATTTGACTGCAAAATTGTTCCCGATACACACGCCGGACTCCAAAGTGTTGAATCGAAAATCTCAAAAAGTCGGCGTCCCCTCTGTTTTGTGTGAGCAAAGATCTGGGGATGTCAAAGCCGTCAGTCAAGTCTTGCCTCTGCTTTGTGTGAGCAATGACCTGGTGTAGAATGGTTGACGTGTTAATCAGACTTTCCTCTGTTTTGCGTGAGCAAAGACCTGGTTAGTCTGTATTAATATGCTTGCAGATCGCTGCATATAATTTACACCCCAAAAGATGCCAATGTGCACAACAAAAGAGACCTTCTAGCGTCCAAAACCTTCAGCCCTGACTTTGTGACTAGGCTTATGTGGTTGATGAAAGGTTACCACCTGACTGCTAAACGCCTCTGAGTTGAAATCATACAAGTCTTTGTATATTATCCCTATCTCTTTTATGATCTGTTCTTTCTCTTCTCAACCAAGTCTCGAGAAAAGATTCAAAACTCTGGATATGGGAATGTGAAAATATGTGGCAGGGAATGATCAAACTTGATAGACTGCACATATTAATTACCTAGGATTTGTGTGTGACTGTCGGATGTTCATAATTAATGCACCTAAAAGATAAATAAGTGACAAACAGCCGGGAAAATGAGGAACATGGGTTTAAGAAGGACCAATATACTGGCAATCGCCTGGACGTGTTCGAGTAACAGATGCTGAAAAGGGTTCCTCAGTCAGATTCATACGGTTTGATCCCAAATAAAACCTTCTCGTTTAGAAATTGTGTATGTTTGTTTTATTTTTATTTTTCTTTTGAGTCATCTTAAGTTTTTAATTGTTTATTTTTCAACCATGGCCAAGTTGATTTGAGAAGTTTAAATAAGTTTCTTATGGGTTTTGTGCTAGAAGGTGTGACCTCCCCTCGGGTTCATGGGAAGTTGTTTGGTCAAATAATGCTAACTCGATAACTAGTCATCATTGTCTGGTTAGTGTTTGTTCCATGTTGTGCATGTCAGGATAAATGAGATGTCATGGAGAAGAAAAGTCAATGAGTGCTGCTACTGTTTGTGTTGAAGAACCAGCCGGAAAAGGACTTACCCTATGCTCAGGGGAAGTTTGTTGGTTGTTCAAGAAAAACTTCCAAAGACTCAAAAGACATTGTTCGTATGTTGAGGGGAAGCTAAATGCCTTTAGTTCAAGATCTACATTCAAGGATGCCAAGATAGAGGTTTTCAATTTTATCCTCTGAAGTTAATGGCAAGTCAAGACAGTTACCGATGATTCAGCAAGGACTCAATGGTTTTCAAGAAGAAGCAAGTGTTTGAGAACCCTCCTCTCATTACTTGGTCATCATGTGCAGTTCAAGCTGATGCTGAATGAGAGAACACTCCCTAAATTCATTTGTTGGTGTCCAATGAGGATTGCTAAAGAAAAGAATCTTCATCAACCCATGATCAAGCCAAGGAGAAGAATGCAAGTCTGAAGATTGAAAGTAGAAGACACTTAATATCACAAGCCAAGGGGAAGATTGTAAGGGAATAATTTGTGGCTTGTGTATTAAATCATCACCTGGCGGACTATTTTGAAGGCCTATGTGATAGAATAGGTGAAAATTAGTTGGGTTATGGGTATATTGGGTCATTGGTCCAATTTAGACATGTTTGGGCTCATTTAGAATGAGTTTAGGTGGAGTTTTATGGGCTTATGTGGTGCAATACGGGAATTTTATGTTAATTAGGGTTACCAAAGATAGATTAGCTTGTTATCCAAGCTAATCTCCCCCTATATAAGGAAGATGTAACAACTAGTTTAGGGTTGTTGATTCTAGGGTCTCGTGTGGGGGTACTTGCGGATCAAGTGTACACCGAATTCACTTTGTGAATTCGGACTTAAAGTGTGTTGGTAATCGATTCCTATTCAAGCATTCATCATCGGTTTGTATTTTTGTTTACTCGTTTCATTAAAATTGCTATACTTTTTGGTTTATACTTGAATCACCTCTAGTCACCGGATTCCGCACGGTGACTATAGGCATTGATAATGCGTGAGGGGTTAAATCGATCCTTACAGAATCCGGTGATTAGTGATGATTCAAGGATAAACAAAATAAACAAGAACAAACGATTAGGTAAACAATAAAGAACACAAACCGATTGAGAATGCTTGATTAAAGCTTGGTTGGAACACACTTTAAGAATTCGAAATTCTCCTTGAGAGGATTTCAATTACACCTTTTAGAAAACACAAAACCAACAAGCCTAAACTAGTTCTTACATCTTCCTTATATAGGGGAGGACAAGCTTGGTTAACAAGTCACTCCTAAAACCCTAATCAACACCAAATTCCCGTATTGGGCCACATAAGCCCACAAAACTCCACCTAAACTCTTTCTAAATAAGCCCAAACATGTCTCAAACGACCCAATGACCCAATATACCCATATCCCAACTAATTTTCACCTATTCTAATACATAGGACGTCAAAATAATCCGCCAAGTGATGATTTAATACACAAGCCACAAATCATTCCCTTACAATCTTCCCCTTGGCTTGTGATATTACATGTCTTCTACTTTCAATCTTCAGACTTGCAGTCTTCTCCTTGGCTTGAGCATGGGTTGATGAAGAATATTTTATTTAACAATCTTCAATGGGCAAAGACTTTTGAGAGTGTTCTCTCTCAATCAGCATCAGCTTGAACTGCACATAATGACCAAGTAATGAGTAGAGGATTCTCAAATACTTGTTTCTTCTTTAATGATCTTGGGTCCTTTCTGAATCATTGGTAACTGTCTTAACATTTTGAAAACTTCTATCTTGGCATTCTTGATTGTAGATCTTGAACTGATGGCATTTAGCTTCCGCTCAACATGTGAACAGTGTCTTTTCAAATCTTTGGAAGATTTTCTTGAACCAACAAACTTCCCCTGAGCATAGGGTAAGTCCTCTTTCGGCTAGTTCTTCAACACGAACAGTAACAGCATCAGTGCTTTGGTCAACTGAGTCCTTAACTTTCTTGTCCATGAGTTGTCTTTTTTCTGACTTAACCTGTCAAGCACAACATGGAATAGACACTAACCAAAAAATTATGACTGGTTATCCGGGTTAGCATTATTTAACCAAAAACCCTAACATAGGTTACGGGTTTCCTATAACTACTTCACCTGAACCCGAGGACTCTTCACATTATCTCCCCCAGAGATTATGAGGGAAGTCATACTGTCTTGCATAAAACCCATAAAAACTTATTTAAACTTCTCAAATCAATCTGGCCAAATAATACACTCAACAAAGAAACTTAAATACTCACACAAGGAAAAGTTAAAATTAAACAAATATCTAGCAATTCACACATGAGAAGGTTTCTTTGGGATCAAACCGTACGAATCTGACCGAGAAACCCTTTTCAACTTCTGTTACTCGAACACGTCCAGGTGATTGCCAATATACTGATCCACTTTAAACTCAAACCCTTATTCTTAGTCAGGATGTTTGTCACTTTATTATCTTTTAAGGTGCATTAATTATGAATAACAAGTGGTGTAAGGAATATTGCGCTTGGAAGATTTCCGGCTGAATGCCAATTTTGTATAGTTCCGGCTGAAGTTGAAGTTGAAGCGGAATTCTCTCTTCAAGCGGAACTGGCAGTTCAAGCGGAAAGAAGCAGTTTTGTCTACTAGCGAATATTCCGGGTGAACTCGATTATCCACCAGATAATGAGTTCAACCGGACTTTTCCTGAGATGTCTTTTCAGCAAGTCCAATCCTGCAAAAGCTTCTCGTATGCTATTATATCTGATTCAAGCCGCTCTCCTAAAGTAGTATGTTGCTGCAAACTGTTAGAGCATATATCTATGCTATGATGTGTCTCGTGTATTGTATCTATGTGAGCGTGTCTTAGTATGAGTTTTAGTGACAATAACATTGGCACCGGACCAAATGGTCCGCCAGACCAAATGGTACGCCCGTACCATTTGGTACGCAGCCTGTTTAGTCACTCAGTATAAATAGGTTGTGTTAGAATGATAGAAAAACACTCTGAGTCATTCTACACTTTCTGTGTGTGTTTTCTAGAGAGAGAAACTAGAGAGAACTTGTTTGTATCTTCAAGTGATCAATACAAAATCTCTTATTTACATCCGTGTTTACTATGATTGATTGATACATGCAGTAGTAAGATCGTATCTCGGTTTTACAAGTGGTATCAGAGCATTTGGTTGCTCTACTGCTGTGTTTTTGATCAATTTTCAGATTTTTAGAGTGAGAAAGTGTGGTCTTCTTCACTTTTCATCAAATTCTTCCAATTCCGAGTGTCTCCGAGGTAAAAAAATGATTTCTGAGTGTTCCTAGTGAGTTTTCGCACCTTTCTGAAGCAAATTCAAGTCCAAATTGTCAAAATTCGCGAAAATCCGTCAAAATCAGCGTGGTACGTTTCTGGTCCGCCTCAAGAAAATTTGGTCCGCCGCTGGTCCTCCGCTGGTCCGCTGGTGGTCCGCTAGGCAATCTTCAAGTTGGTCCGTGGCAATTATTTTCTGGTCCACCGTACCATTTTGGTCCGCCGTACCATTTTGGTCCGCTGAAATTTGGTCCGCTGGCAGTTTCTTAAAAGTGTCATAACTTTTGCATCGTAAATCGCTACGAGAGCCATAAGTACTCGAATTGATCGTCTCGACGAGCTCTACATTGTTCGTTCAAAGTTGACCTTCAAAATCAAACTCTAAGACATTCATTTTCAAGTTTGAAGTTTTGTTATCCAATTTCACAATTTTCAAAATGAAAGAAATTGATGCATTCATTGCAGGTCATCATCAGACTGTGCCAAAATTGATGAAGTTTGAGGATTATCCAAATTGGGTAACAAAATTTAAAACATATCTTGATACCGTGGATAAAAATTTGTGGATTCCAATCAATAAGCTATATGTCTATCCAACTGATTTTCATGGAGATCCTATATGGAGAATGGATCTTTCAAATGCAGAAACGAAGCAGTATGAAAATGAAAAGAAGGCATATGCATTTATCAAGTTGGCATTATCAACAGAGTTGTTTGTATATATTAAGGATTGTCGAAAATCGAAAGTATTGTGGGACAATCTGAAGATAATATGCGAATATCACAATATGCAACTTTATCGGAATCCAAGGTCAAACAAGAGTTCTAATGATGAGATTGAGGAGTTAGAAAAGACGTTGAAAAAGTTGACCGAAGAAAATAGTATTCTGATAAAAGAATTTGAGAAATGTCAGAAGAATGCTAACGAAATATCTGATTCTGTCTTTATGACAAGCAAAACTGAAAGTTTGATGTCCAAATTCTCTCATCTGATTGGTAAATTTGAAGTGGTTTCACAGAAGAATAAGAAGATTCAAAATTTGCTTACAGATGATCATTGGTTGAATGATGAAACACATAGGAAAGAAGACGAAATTTCTTCAAGATGTAAGAGGTGTATTGAATTATCGAAAGAAATTGAAGAATTGAAAAGTGACACTGCAGAATCTGAAAAGATCAAGATTGAAAAATTAATTGAAGAAAAGACTGAGTTAGTTAAGGAAGTTGAAAAATGGAAGGCTGAAGCTGAGGATGCTGCCAATGATTTCAATAATTTGTTTGACAAGTCCAAGGTTAAGCTTGATATGCTTAACAAAACTTCTGGTGAACAAGCTGCCCAGATTAAGTCTTATCAGATTGATGTGGAGAAGTTGCTTGATGAGAAGAGGGAGTTAGTAAGAGTGAATAAATTGCAAAATGTAAATTTGGATATTCAGAAAAGAAATGAAGATAAATTGAAGAAAGAGTTGTTTGCTGAACTTGATAATATGAGATTCCAAAAATATGAAACTCACAAAGTTGCTAAGAAATTAATTGCATCAGAGAAAGAATTGGTTGAAGCTCAACAAAAGATTTCCAATTTGAAGATTCAAGTTATTGATGCAAATCGTGTGTTAAACAATGTCACCAATTCCCAATCTTTTACAAGTTTCTTGGCTAAAGATGAAAATTTTGAGAAAATGTTTAGCAAAACAGTTTCACCACCAGGAAGTCTAAAAGAAGGAGTTCATGAGCTGAAGGAAAATGTTGAAGCTGGTGATTATTCTAAATTTGTTAATAAATCAAATAAATGAAAATGCATGAACATCGGATCGTCTACTCTATCTAGCTAATCGGACATCGAAACGTAATTAACCGATTGTTTCATTGATCAACGAAGAACAATTACAATCAGTAAACAATCAGAAAATAGACTCAGAGAATACACACTCAGAAACACACACTTAACATATCTTGCACCCTCAGAAGCCCTCAATTACAAAGACCAAACATCTATATATACTAGCTGGTCCGAGCTTTGGCCGAACCTCAGATTCGGCCGGTCCGAACTTCAGGTTCGGACCTAGTTCGGCCAGACCTAGTTTGACTTGATCTTGATCTTGCTTGATACTTCACACGACGCACATATCAGGTATCAACAAACTCCCCCTCGTCGTGTGCAGTATCTCTTCAATATCATCAACTTTGTATCTTCAATCAAGCTCTCCCTCAAGTGTAGAATCCGTTCGTTCAATGAAATGAATCTTCAAACAAACTCCTCCTCAACTCGATCGTAACTTGATCTTGAATACTTGATGACATTTTAGTGTATCTCTGGTCTTTCATCAACATCTTCAGAAGACTTGAAGTTATGATATCTTGCACATAGCAACCTGCTCAAACATTTAAATAATCTTGGCACAAAACGTCTCTTTGAGACTTCAAGATATGATTTTGAAAACTGATTTGTATCACGTGTTGATTAGACGAAAATAAAGCAGAAACAAAATCTTTTTGGCTTTTCAAAATTTATGCTAAAACACACCGAAAATCTTTTTGTTCTTTTCTGAAATGAAATCACAATACAGAATCAAACACTATTTTTGATATAAGAAAGATCACTATATGGAATCATATTGAACATAACGCACTGAACTGCACTTCTATTTCAATTAATCGAAGCACATAAGTCAAGCTGATTGCTGGTATAATTTGTCCAACTTAAACTCAGGCAAAATCATACTCATAACATCTGGATATGATAAGGTATTGATTAGATTTTCTTTGACCAGTGTATCCCACACTATCAGACATAAACAGACATTTTCAGCTTTTCTTTTTCTTTTTCCTTTTGTGTGACAGCACTTGTGATTTTTCACAATGCATAGTATTTTCATGATATCGCCAACTGTGTTTCATGCAAAAAGAAATAAGAACGTTAAATCGTCTACCTTAAGGTCGATCTTTCGATACGCAGATAAGGCCTCAGATTTAACAAAATAAGAAAATAAAACAAGTTGAAATTGTATAACTCAACAACAATCAGGTCGGTACTCCCGTACACGCAGAGAAAGTCCGATGAGTTATACGAAACACCAAAGAAAATAAAGCAGAACGTCAAACAAACAACGATCAGGTCGATCTTTCGATGCGCAGTGAAAGTCCGATCGTTTGACAAAATAAGAAAAATCAAACAAGATTAAATCTTTGCAAAATGAAAACATGTATACACAGTGACTTCTCATTTTGAATTTCACACTTATTTTTCTTTTTGTGTCTTGAAATATGCTTCAAAATGTTATCCACATGGTCAAGCATGAGTATTTAGTGTATATTAATACTTTCTGATTTGCTGAGCCTACCAAGCATATCAAACAATGATCTTATGGCTCTTTCATCTACTCTATCCATGAGTCAGATACGTCAGCCAATGTACCATCATTTCCCAATGATCAATTTCTCACAATTTTATATATTTGGCATGTATTCACCTTCCTTCGTTATATATTTGGCATGTATTCACTTTCTCCCCATAACATGCATTTTCTCAATTACTCCCCCTTACTTACACTTCTCCCCCTTAAAATGAAAACTCTACTTTTGGATTTTCATTTTACACAAAAACAAGACTCTATTTTATGGGTATTTTTGAGAAAAAAAAATTAGAAACAAAGAAAAGCGATCAATCAACACGGATACGATGCAAGTTTAGAATTCAGAAAAATTACAGGTTAGAAAGATTTATCATGAAAATTTAAATTAAGCAGAATACTCCTCCATCAACAACTTTGCAATCGTCGATAGGTCTTCTAGAAGTACATGCACACTGGTCAAACTATTAGTCCAAAAATGACCAGAAGCGGATCGCTTCTGGTCGACCAGTGTCCTTGTTTTGTTTAGAAACCACCTTAGGTTTCCAGTGTTGTTGTTTTGGTAATTCAGGTTTTGATGAAACAATCACAGGTGACTGTGATGATGAACATACATTTTGAGCTTTTGAAAACATTTGAACAAAACGTTTTTGTTTATGAGAAAATGTAGACTCAACTTCATCAAAAACTCTGCCTTGTTCATCAAAGAACTTTGTTGTGGCAGGTTTACCAAAAACTGATTTCTTGTGAAATCTTTGGGGTGAATCAGCAGGTGATGAACAATCTTTCGCCATATGCCCTGGGCGACGGAAAATATAACATATTCTTGTCATTTTGTCCCATCTCTGATGTACCTGCGAAGAACACACATGAATATCTCGAACATGATCATAATGGGAATCATATACCTGATGCCTGTGATCATGTACCCATTTGGATGTAGGGCTCCGAGATTGAGAACTTTCAGACGAAACTTGAGCTTTCACAAAAACTTCAGAAATCTTCCGAGCATCAACACAATGAAGTGGAAATTCTTTGTCAGAAAATAATTGATCCGAACCCTTGAGTTTGTAAAACCGCTCGGGTTGAATTTTATCAGCTTGAAAAACTTCCTTCTTCACTTGTTTCATCTTTAATTTCTTCAAATCTTGAGATGATGATGCTGGAACCTTCTCAGCTTTGTTTTGCATCCTGTGAAAACCCAATCCTTCATGCTTTCCAGAAATCTTCTCCTCAGATGAACAATGTCCATTCTTCGCCAATCGAGAAAATTCAGCTTTGACTTCGGTGACATTCTTTTGATCATAAAAGATTGTTTTATCAAACATTGCAAGGTATGGGACTTGTCCCACATTGGTTGTATGGGCAACTGATGTGGGGTTTATAGGCCAAATGGGCTCCCTCACCCATCAGACTAGTCTTTTTGGATTGAGTTCTCCTGTTTGGTCTTTCACATCTGTCTTATGCGTGTTAACAATTCCCAAAACGAAAGTTTATTTCACATCCCTTCTTCTCAAACACACAAACAAAAGATTAAAAATTAAAAAACACAATAATTTGAAAATGAGGGGTGAACTTTTTTTTACATTTCTATTCTTCCCCTTGCTTTTTGATTTTTAAATAACCACACACTTCTCCTTTTTTTTAACACACTGACATAACATTAAATAACTACTAAAACTAGCCAAGCGAACCTTCAAAGTTTATCTTTTGAAAATTTTCAGATCCGGGGTTTGTTTCATACACTACCATACTTCACAAAAAATTAGCCAAGCGATTAGGAAAACAATAAAGAACACAAGCCGATTGAGAATGCTTGATTAAAGCTTGGTTGGAACACACTTTAAGAATTCGAAATTCTCCTTGAGAGAATTTCGATTACACCTTTTAGAAAACATAAAACCAACAACCCTAAACTAGTTGTTACATCTTCCTTATATAGGGGAGGATAAGCTTGGTCAACAAGTCACTCCTAAAACCCTAATTAACACCAAATTCCCGTATTAGGCCACATAAGCCCATAAAACTCCACCTAAACTCTTTCTAAATAAGCCCAAACATGTCTCATATGACCCAATGACCCAATATACCCATAACCCAACTAATTTTCACCTATTCTAACACACAGGACGTCAAAATAATCTGCCAAATTTTGATTTAATACAAAAGCCATAAATCATTCCCTTACAATTATCCCCTTGGCTTGTGATATTAAATGTCTTCTACTTTCAATCTTCAGACTTGCAGTCCTCTCCTTGGCTTGAGCATGGGTTGATGAAGATTCTTTTCTTTAACAATCTTCATTGGGCAAAGACTTTTGAGAGTGTTCTCTCTCAATCAGCATTAGCTTGAACTGCACATAATGACCAAGTAATGAGTGGAGGATTCTCAAATACTTGCTTCTTCTTTAATGATCTTGGGTCCTTTCTGAATCATTGGTAACTGTCTTGACATTTTGAAAACTTCTATCTTGGCATTCTTGATTGTAGATCTTGAACTGAAGGCATTTAGCTTCCGCTCAACATGTGAACAGTGTCTTTTCAAATCTTTGGAAGCTTTTCTTGAACCAACAAAATTCCCCTGAGCATAGGGTAAGTCCTTTTTCGGCTGGTTCTTCAACACGAACAGTAACATCATCAGTGCTTTGGTCAACTGAGTCCTTAACTTTCTTGACCATGAGTTTTTTTTTTCTGACTTAACCTGTCAAGCACAACATGGAATAGACACTAACCAAAAAATGATGACTGGTTATCGGGTTAGCACTATTTAACCAAAAAATGATGACTGATTATCTTTTAAGGTGCATTAATTATGAACAGCAAGTGGGTTTCAACAAATCCTAGGTACATGTTACTACACACTATCAAGCATATAAATTCCCTACAACATATTTTCACAACCTGAACCAGAAGTTTGAAACTGAGTTCGAGACTTCGTTGAGAAAAGAAAGAATAGATCACATAGATTTTTGGGTATAATATACAAATTTAACTGACTTTTTTGAAACATTTTTAATGATGCTCTCATCAGTGACAAAGGCTGAGGGTTTTGGACTCTTGAGGGTCTCTTTTGATGTGCTCTTTGGCATCTTTTGGGTGTATATTATTATTAATAATGCTCTCAACTTTTTTTTACATTTCTATTCTTCCCCTTGCTTTTTGATTTTTAAATAACCACACACTTCTCCTTTTTTTTTCTTTTTTTAACACACTGACACAACATTAAATAACTACTAAAACTGGCCAAGCTAACTTTTAAAGTTTATCTTATGAAAATTTTTAGAACCGGGGTTTGTTTCCTACACTACCATACTTCACAACAAATTAGCCAAACGATTAGGAAAACAATAAAGAACACAAACCGATTGGGAATGCTTGATTAAAGCTTGGTTGGAACACACTTTAAGAATTCGAAATTCTCCTTGAGAAAATTTCGATTACACCTTTTAGAAAACACAAAACCAACAACCCTAAATTAGTTGTTACATCTTCCTTATATAGGGGAGGACAAGCTTGGTCAACAAGTCACTCCTAAAACCCTAATTAAAACCAAATTCCGGTATTGGGCCACATAAGCCCACAAAACTCCAGCTAAACTCTTTCTAAATAAGCCCAAACATGTCTCAAATGACCCAATGACCCAATATACCCATATCCCAACTACTTTTCACCTATTCTAACACATAGGACTTCAAAATAATCCTCCAAGTGATGATTTAACACACAAGCCACAAATCATTCCCTTACAATAAGAGGCAAAATTGGTACGTTTTTCAGCATTACCCATGTACCACATTCACATAACCTCTGCGAACCCTAAATCCTTCGTTACTTTTTTTATACTGATTTCTCTGTGGATACCGAACCTTTGCTCACGATTTTTGTTGCTATAGACAGGTATGAGGAAGGCGCATCTGAACATAGTCTTGGATTTCATTATCATTGTATATATCGGTTGATTTTTGAGATTGAACATTCGGTTTTTCGCAAACCTGAACCCAGGGCTGGTTAAGGGACATAAAGACAATCTCAATGAGTTTTGAATACACACACTTAGTCGGTTTTTGGTCTAGGATGTAACCTCGGTGATTAATTTCATTGCAAATACAATTTTGAGTGTTAAAATTGCAAAAGAATCTTCAGCTAAACTCTTCTTCCGCCGTACCATATGGTACGCGGCGTACCAGATTTGGTATGTGACCTAATGTTGTCCGTATCTGGTCCGTTTGACCAATCTGGTACGTGGTCAACATATATGGACCGTTTGACTAATCTGGTACGTGGTTAACAATTGTGGTCCGCGCCGTACCAGATGTGGTTTGTCTGATCAATTTGGTCCGTGTCGTGGTCCATTGTTAAATTTTTACAAAGTTCATCGTTTGAGCGTTTAATGTCAAACTAGAGTCGGTTGTAAGCGGTTTTGATTATATATTGTGATTTTAATGATAATTGGTGTTTGTGATTGTTTCAGAAATGGCAGCATTAAAGTCCAACGACGAACATAATATTTGTGCATATCTCGGGGCGTCGGCAAAGTGGAGATCTCACTTCGGAGGCATATTTGATTTTCTAAGACATTCGAGAATATACTATGCTGCTACACACGAGTGTACACCCTACACAGATTTACTTACAATATTTTGGACTTCAGCTCAAGTAGATTGTTCGGTGACACATGCGGTGATTCGTGCGAGGATTCTTTAAACTAATGTTATTGTAACTGAAGAGGATGTTCGGAGGGTTTTACAATTAAATGATCAACCAACATTTCCTAAAGAGTTCGATCAGATTGACATGGTTGCTTTGTTAAGAAGAGTGAAGTATGATGGCAATAATCTATGCATCATGGTTTCTCAAAGCAAATTTATGCCCTCCGTACAAGTATCTGATGCACGTGATAATCAGATGTTTTGGAAACCGACTGAGGGCTCATAAGGAATTTGATATGAAGGTGTTATCTTTCTTTACGGCTTTGGTGATGAATCGGGAATTCAACTTCTCAGGTTGGATTTTTGATTACATGAAAGAGAACATCCTGTCTAAACCGAACAAGAGTGTGATGTATCCTCGATTTATGCAAATGATCTTAAATGATCTTAAATGATCTTCATCCTAATCTTCCAAAGAATCCGGATGCTGAATTAGTTTAGAAGCACATGAATGAAGTGGCTGTGGGAAAGCTGCATACTTATCAGAAAAGAAAAGGAGCACATGTGCCTCCTCCGATTAAAGGTTTGATTGGCCATCTGGCTAAATTTGATTATGTACCTCCAGCTGATGGTGCTCCAAGACATCCGGATAATAGTGACGATGAACTAGAGTATGATGACAATGGTAATCCAGTTGAAGATGATGACAATAAAGGAGATGATGAAGATGTGCCTGTTCAACAACCGGTAGAACAGCAACCTGCTGCTTCTGTACCTGTTCAACAGCAACAACAACAATTTGAGCCAATTCCACAAGATCCAATTGTTCCTGATGATGTAGCTGGTTCGAAAGATGTTTCTGAGGATGATGATGATGAAAGTTCTTCGGATACGAGTTCCGATTCTGGTGATTATGTGGAGATTTTGCATAATACCAGAGGGCTATGATGAAGAAAGGTTCTAAAGCTCACCTGGCTTATCTAGCTTCAAAAGATAAAGATATTTCTGAATTTAAGCGATTATCAAAGAGGTTTGCTGATAGAGAAGACATTGATGATCCATCCTATACTCAAGTTGTGGAGGAATCAGCTAGACAGACAAAGGCTAATGATAAAGGAAAAGCTCTAATTGTCATTACTGGCAAACATGTAAAACATATGTCAAGACCAAAGATGATGGTTAAACAAGGCTCATTCCTTGCTGATGCTCGAAAGGCTGGCAGCAGTCCACCTAGCAAGAAGCAAAAAGTGGCTCCAAAGTCTTAGATTCCAAATCAACCAACCACCAAATCTGCTAATGTACAAAGTTCAAGTATGCCACCGGTTAGGAAGTTGATTTTCAGAAATTCATCAACTTCTGCTTCTGCTTCAACAGCTGCTTCTTCTACTCAATCAACAATATTATCGACTGATTTAAAGCTTGCTTTGCATCAAACAAGACTTGATGAGTTAGAATCTACAAATCATCTTCAAGCGAATGAGATTCAAGGATTAAAGAATATGGTGCAAGAGTTGGTGTCTCATGATCAGTCAAAAGATCGTGAGATTGCCCGACTTCAACAAATCTCTCTTTCTCTGGGTGAACAGCTAAATCGTCTGTTAAAAGCTTTACCTGCTCAGGGGGAGATGAGACCGAATCCTGAAAAGGCGTGTAGAGAAGATGACGATGTGTCACAATATTTGAATGATACGGATGACCCGGAGGGAGGTGTCGGTGGAGATGGTTCGGGTGTTTCTAGTGCTGCTGGAACATCATCTGTTGCTGCATCCCAAGGGGAGTCTGGTAAAGATGTTTATGATGTGACTCTAATTATAATAGTTGCAATTGAAGAAGGAGAATATTTGCATCAGTATTCAAAAGAGCAATTGGCTGCAATATATGCTTTTAATATTGAAGATGTTGATAAGATTCCTTTTGCTGAATCTCACAAAGTAGAAGATTCTGATGATGAGTTTGTTTATGAAGAGGAGCATGTAGAAGTTAAGGATATGACTGCTGAAGAATATCCAGATGATCCTTAAGTTTATGGGAATTTTACTGATAATGATCAGTCTAGAGGTTTCAATTTTTTTGCTAAAGATAATGAGGAGAAAGATGAGAATGAGTTAAAAAAGAAAGAGGCTGAGAAACAATCTGAACAACCTAAAACTGCTGAAGCTGATAGTTTTTCTGAAGAACAAGAGAAACGGAGGTTGTTTGATGAATGGATGAAGGAGCAAAGATCAAAGAAGATACTTGTGGTGAAACCTACAAAATCTGTTGATCAGAAGAAATTCTTTGAAAACAGAGGTATAGCCGGTGGTTACATTATCAGTTGGATGTTTGATTCACACCTCAAGTGTTATGCTATCAAGAAAGAATTTGGCATTATCTACTTGAAGAATGCTTTAAGGTTTAATACTTTACCTATCTGTGACGTGCGGGAATTATCGAGAAAGCCATTCCTGAATTATGGTGAACATCCGTCGGGTGAATTCTTCAGAAACAAGTTGCTTGAAGAATGTCAGAAGCGATTCAAATTTCTAAATCCTCAAAGACCGAAGTATACAGATCATCCAACTGATATTCATCCAAAGACAGGAAGACCAGTTGTGGTTTTAAAGTACAAAAAGCCTATTCAACTCAATAAGATACCTCTGAAAAGGCTGGAACAGAATTTCATCAAGACATTGAGGTGGTGGTATTATGATGAGTATACAGGAGAAGCAGTAATTGTTGTCATGGAAGAAAACAAGGTGGTTAGGATTTATTGATCCTATGTGGTTGATCAATCTGTCTGAAGCTGAAATCGACAAGCTCTATCACAACAAAATTCTTTACAAGGTTGAGAATGCTGATCAAGCCTTCCAGTTTCAAAGAGTGATTAGAGTTTGTTATGCTTTTGGTATTCATGCTGGAAATAACCAAAGACAGTATTGGAATGAATAGAAGACAAAAGCTTCTGAAGACTAGCATATGACAAGGGGGAGTTTGTTAGAACATGTTATGTTGTCTAATGCTAGGTCTAGGTGTTTTGTCTATGTTATTAGTCATTTTGTATAATCTGGTCCCAGCGTACCAGTGGCGGACCAGGTGGTACGCAGCCACGGACCATCTGGTACGCTGGTTAATTGGTACGCCGGGCAGACTAGTATAAATACTTTGAGCTCGTGTGTTAGAGAGAAGTTGCGAGAGTTGAAAGCTTAACTCTGTTTTTCTATAGTGTGTCCTCTATGTACTCTTCTATTCTGATTCCCTAAATCGTTAGGAAATTTCTATACACTCGCGTTGTGCTTAATCAATTCACTTTTGTGATAAATTCTAATCGACTTTAATATACACATATATTAGGTCGCGCATAAAAAATTTGCACTTGTTCATGTGTGGTTAGTAGTAGTGCACCCGAAGGTGAGTTTCACGGCCCCACTTTACTTCTTTTCTTTTCTTTAATTTGGGGTAGAGAACATGCAAACCTTATATACTGCTTTAGACAGCTTTCATATTTTCAGCATATCACATGCACTAGATTGCTAAACACAAACAAAACTAAAGTCCTTACTAAATCGGAGCGTTAATACGGGAATAACGAGGTAACATTGAGTAGTACTAGTGGGATTGACAACTCTTTCTCAGCGGGCACATGATACACCACCCGACTAGTGGTCAGACTGAGAACAATATTAGCCTAACATACCGTTGTTTCGGGAGAAAACACGGGGGAGGCAAGACACGTAAGGAATTTTCCTACACATTTTTAGTTAGCTTCGGTTGCGAACTATCTAGGTGACATGATACTTTAGGCTAGCTACATACGTTATGGAAATATGGTATAAACTTTACAACTTATTTATGGGCTATATAACTGTTGGGTCCATAGAATGAAAAACATTACTGTGAATATCAAAATCTGTGAACTTACCAACCTTTGGTTGACACTTTATTTTTAAACAGGTTTCTCTCAGGTCGAAGGTGTTCGAGTATCACGGGTATGCATGCCTGAGTCCTTCAAGGCTGCCATAGTTTTTATATAAGCTACTTTTATTCGTATGTCAAATATTTTGTTTATGCTTCCGCATTGTAAAACTCTTATTTTATGTTTTAATAAAATGAAAACCTTTTAAACTTAAATGGTTGTTTGGTGTAACTAATGGACTGGGATCTTGGTTTGCTCACTCCCCACACGGTAAAACTTTGTTTGTGGAAATTGGGGGATGTGACAAAAATGGTGTTGCTGAAAGGAGATACAGAACTCTTATAGAAGTTGCAAGTACTATGTTGGCTGAGTCAAAATTGTCTGTAACTTTTTGGGTAGAAGAAGTAAATACTCCTTGCTATGTATAAAACTGGATTTTCATTGTGAAAGAACAAAAGAAGACACCAAATGAAATTTGGTGAAAAAGAAAACCAAAAATCTATCTTCTTAAATCATTTGGTTGTCCAGTTACAATATAAATAACCAATGAGTAATTATTAAAATTTGCTGACAAATTTGATGATAGCCACTTAGTTGGATACTCTGGTGTCTCTAAAGCATATAGAGTATACAACAACATTTCTAAAATTGTTTTCTTCAATGAGAAATCAAAGAACAAATTTAGAACTGAGCCCTCATGGTTATTTGATATTGACTCACTAACCACTTCTTTCAATATAACTATTGAGAAGCCTTCTAGTGAAAATGTGCAGGTACAAGTACCTCAAGTTACTAAATTTGGTAGGTCCAAAGGTGTTGATCCTCCATTCTTATCATCCGTAAGCACAAAACCTTTCATCCCAACAACTAGATATGACTTGAATCCAGGAATTTTTATTCAATACAATTCTGATGGAATACCTGTTCCTCAAGTTATAAATGAGTCAAATGGATCAGCTGAAGACAATCTGATAATGTAAGATGCAGCTGATGGTCTTGGAAACTCAAGCAATGAAAGTGATTAAGGAAATTAAGATAATTAATCACAGGATTTAGTCTCAACTCCAACTTGTAGTGATGACTCAAACTCTCTTTCACCTGAGAAGTTGAGCTCACCTACTCCAGTTGATGAAACTGAATTATTTGAAACAATCATTGAGCCTGATGCATCACTATCTCACGAATCCCCTCCTTCGACTGAAATACCAGAATTAGAGCTTATGAACGAGTTTACTCCTTTAAACATGCCTCAGCCTAATTTCAGTCAAGAATTCCCACCCTCATACAACTCCAGAGGGATGAAGGGTCATCCTCTAGAGGATGTAATTGGAGAAGTTGAAGGACTTGTGCTTACAAGAAGCAAATCTGCAAATGAAAATTTTTGTCTACATGCATGTTTCTTGTCTCAGGTACAACCAAAGAAAGTAAATGAAGCACTGAGAGAAAACAACTGGATTGAAGCCATGCAAGAAGAGTTGCTTCAAATAAACAAGAAAAGAGTATGGGAACTGGTGGATTTACCAGAAAATGCACGACCACCTAATGGAACAAAATGGGTTTTTAGAAACAAGAAGGATGAAAGAGGCATTATCGTGAAAAATAAAGCGAGGTTAGTAGTTCAATGCTTTGCTCAAGAAGAAGGAATAGATTATGGTGAAGTTCTTGCACCAGTAGAATGATTGGAGCAATTAGGATATTATGGCATATGCTTCTTACAAGAACTTTCATGTCTACCAAATGGATGTCAAAAGTGGTAATCTGTATGGATTATTGAATGAAGAAGTTTATGTGTGTCAGCCACTTGGGTTTGAAGATCCACATCATCCAAACAAGGTGTGTAAACTAATAAAAGCTATGTACGGTCTTAAACAAGCACCAAGGACCTGGTATGAGACTCTCTCTTGTTATCTAATAAAATATGGATACAGAAGAGGAGCTATTTACAAAACTCTCTTCATAAAAAAAGTTGGTAAGGATCTCCTTATGGTATAAATTTATGTTGATGATATACACTTTGGTTCAACTAATGATGCTCTTTATAGGAGTTTGAAGCCCTGATGCAAGCTTAATTTGAAATGAGATCAATGGGTGAACTCACATTCGTTTAGGACTTCAAGTACAGCAATCAAAAGATGGCATTTTTCTGAATCAGTTAAAGTACATTTAGGATATGCTAAATAGGTTTGACATGTTGTCATCCTCTACTGCTAAAACTCCTATATCAATATCACACAAGTTACCATCTGGTGTAATTGGTGAACCTGATGATGAGCACACATATAGAGCCATGATTGGGGTCTTATGTATCTAACAGCCAACAGACCTAACATTATGTTTTGTGTTTGCTTGTGTGCTATATATCAGGGTGGACCAAAGGAATCACACTTAAATGATGTGAAAATAACTTTTAGGACCTAAAAGGATAACCATAACTTGGGTTGTGGTATTCTAAAAGCAAAGACTTCTACTTGAAGGCTCTCACAGATAGTGACTATGGAGGATGCAATTTTGACAAAAAGTCAACATCTGGTGGTTGCCAATTTCTTGGTGACAGACGTGTCTCATGGCAATGCAAGAAGCAAACATGTGTCTCAACTTCTATAGCAGAAGTAGAGTATATTACAGTTTCAGCATGCTGTGGTCAAGTCCTATTGATTCAGAATCAGATGATAGACTATGGCATCAACTTCATGGAGACTCCTATGTATGCTGACAACACAAGTGCCATCAACATCACCAATAATCCACTTAAACATTAAAAAACAAAGCACATTGAGATCAGGTATCATTTTATTTGAGATTGTGTTGAAAAGATGTTACTCAAACTTCATCATGTCCCAATTGAAAATCAATTGGCTGATTTATTTACAAAAGCATTTGATGAGGTTGGATTCTTCTACCTCATCACAGCCATTGGCATGATGAATTTTGATTAAACAAAATCTTATTAAAACTGATTACAATGAATATTGGGTCCGTCTCTTGATACAAAAAGAAAAAGAAAATTTCTTTTCTTCTTCCTAGGTAAGTTCATTCGGAAGAACCAATGAAAAACTCACCCTAGATAACTTATCTTGGGTAAAAACCTTTAAAAGGTCCTTAAGCCACAACATTTCTTGTTAAAAGTGTTTCCGAGGTAATCTCACCCGAGATAACTTCACCAAGAGTAAATTATTTTATTCAAGGAGAAGAAATCTCACCCGAGATAACTTCACTTGGAATAACCTTATTTATGTCGGTTGAAGGTATTTCGCTCGAGATAACCTCACGCGGGTCAATAAATTAATAGGGGTATCTCTTGTGAAGACATCTTCCGAGGTAATCTCACCCGAGATAAAAAGTTACCTAGGTTCTTAGTAAATATATATTCCGAGATAAATTTTTACTGAAAACTTAATCAGGGGTTTTCTTCTTAAGAAAATATCAACGTAAGTTGTCGTTATGACAAGGGTTGGTCCTAGGAGAAATTTCCACGTCACTCCACCTTTTTCTCTTTTATCAGACCCACATACACTTTTTACAGTAACCATTTCTTCCAAATCCCTCATTTAAAGCGAGACAATTTTAATCTAAACCCACGATTCCACGATTCTACAAAGCAATTACTCCCATTTACTCTAAGACTCTCTCATAAACTGCCAAACCTTTACTTTCTCTAAATTCCTACTCCTATTTCTCCGATTCTATTCATTACAAACCTAAATCAACTTTAATGGCTCCCAAAGCTAAGAAAGGTGTTAGAGCATAATCCTATGCTACAATGTGTTTCGTGTATTGTATCTAGATCAGAGCATTATTGTGTGATTCTTAGGGTCTGCGTACCATGGTCCGTACCAGTTGGTATGTAGCCAACGTACCAATGGTACGTTGGATGGTACGCTGACTTATGTGTTTACTATAAATACTTAGTGTTAGAGAGAGGTTAGAAGTTCTGGTCATATCATCACTCTTAACTATGTGTAAACTGAGTGTGTTCTCTCTCTCTCTAGATTTCCTAGTATCCTCTCTAAGTGAAATCAATAAAGTAAAACTTTATTTACATCCACGTTCATCGTATAGATCGATTCATGCAGTAGTAAGATTTGTCCGTGTACTTACAAGTGGTATCATAGCAATCCAGGTTGCTCTACTGCTGTGTTTTGATCAATTTTCGGATTTCTAGTGAGAGAAAGTTGGGGTTTTCTTTGGTTTTTCATCAATTTTTCTCAATTCCGAGTGTTTCTGCTGCTAAAACTGATTTCTGAACGTTCCTAGAGTGTTTTCGTTGGTTACTTTTCCAAATTCCAGTCTAATTGTCAAAATTCGCAAAAATCAGTCGAATCTGTGATGGTACGCCGGATGAATACGATGGTATGCCCGATGATCCTTTGGTACGCTAGGCAATGTTCATAGATTTATGGTACGCTGGTTGTTGGTACGGAAGGCAATCTTCATCGGTGGTACGCGACGATTACTTCTGGTACGCAGGCAGTTACGTCGTACCAAGGTGGTACGTTACTGTTCACTAGTACGCTGACTTAGTTTGATCCGGTTCTTGGTATGCAGAGTTCACTGGTACGCTGCTTGTAATTGGTACGTGGTTGGTATGGTGAAGATTTTTAGTACGGGGATCGATTATTTGGGACGCTAGCAGACTAGTTGTGTTCACTATAACTGACGTAACTTGAGAACCGTTAAGAGTTACAGGAGCTAATACCAACCAAAACGACCATCTTGACGAGATCTACACTTTTACACGCCTAACAACTAGTACCCTCCATTTCGACCCCCAAAATCCGCTTCTAAGACCTTCGTTTTTAAGTTTGAAGTTTTGGCGTTTGATTTTTAACTTCAAAATGAGCGATTTTCAAGAATTTTTAGCTGCTCAGACTTCAATGCAAATCATGATGAACTATGATAACGAAATAGGAACAACTCAGAAAGTTCCCAAGTTGCTAAAATTAGAGGATTACCATAATTGGAAGAAATGATTTGAATCATACATTTTTTTTCTCAAGATGTTGATTGTTGGATTCCGTTTGAAAAGGAGTATGAGTATCCAATGTTAAGTGCTAGAAAGCCAAAGATGATTAGTGATTTTGATTCCGAAGAAAGAAAACTTTTTGCAAGGGAGACGAAAACTTATAGTTTCTTACAATGGCGTTGCCTAAAGATTTGATGCATCACTTTAAGAATTACACAACTTATAAGGAACTGTGGGATGCTATTGCAGTAAGATGTGAGGGTAATGAACAATATAACAAGACTCGAAAGAAAGTTTTGAAGAAAGAATTTGATAACTTTGGGCATTATGAGAATGAGAAAGTGTCAGACTTGATTGCAAGGTTTTCACATTTGTGCAAGTTGAAAACCAGAATGATGAGGTTCCTGGAAGCTTTACTTGATAAATGGGAAAATTATGTTATGATGTTAACTAATGATCCAAGATACTCAAGTTCGACATTCAATCTATTGACAAGTAAATTACAAGCTCGTGAAATAAAAATGACTATGAAAAAGTCAGCACATCCTTCTGTTCAGAATCCTGAATTGTACTTTGGAGAAAATTCTGCTACCATGAATGCTAAAGCGAAGTCAAGTGTTAACTCAATTTTAAATCCTGCACCAACAGCTTTTCTTGCTGGAAAGTATGATAATTCCGGTTCTTGTTCAGGTTGTAGTGTTAGAACACAATGTGTAAATCTAACACAAAATAGTCAAGTATTAAAAGAAAAGATAAGATATATCCTTAAAAGAAAAAAGATACGAAAGTCTGTATGAAATACACATTTCTGCATGATTTCCGTATTCATACAGAACTACTCCGGAAATTCCGAAGTAGTTCTATACATACCAAATTCTACAGAAATCCTCATTTCTGTAGAAGGCTTCTAATGGAAGCATTAATAGTCTTCAAAGAAGAGTCCTGAAGGAGTTCTGGACTATCAGAAGATAAAGATTACGAGAAGAACAAAATCTGTCTTTGTGTGAAGAACAAGCAAATTAAACACCAACTTGGCATTTATCATGAAAGCAGTTGAAGACAGTTGAATAAGAGATAAATTGATTATCCTCAATTTATCTCTATATAATCTGACACACTCCAAATTAAACCAACCTCAACCAACTTATCCAAAGCAACTTGCCAAATCTTCCTATAAATAGCAAGCTGACTTCACCAAACAAATCAAGACATCAAGCATACATTTCAATATCTTCTCAAAGCAATTACAACTTACTCCCATAGAAAAGTTATTTCTGTTAATACATAGTTATACTATAAACTCATGTAAACCATTATTTACATTTGAGATATACAGAATATCCCTTTTTATGAATTGTTGTCTTCCAATTTGATTTACTTTCCGCAATTTGTTTATCTTGTTTAAATCAAACTGTGCCAACATTGTTAAAGAGCCCTTCACGGGACCCAACAATTAGTATCAGAGCAGATTGAATAATCGATATTCAAAGACCCTGCTCTTTAACATCTTTCTCTTAACACTCTCTTAAAAATGTCTTCAAGTTGGAACAATGGAAAATCACTTGGTTCATTGGCGAAACCCCCTATGCTTGCTAGGGAGGAATATCAAAAGTGAAAAATCAGAATTACCAACTTCATAAAAGAAGTTGATAGCTCCCTGTTGGAATGCATAGCCAAGGGACCCCATTGCCCCACAGTTGACATTCCTGAGATAAAGGAAACTGAAACCTCAGCTGGTGTTCCCGCTCGAACCATTCCCAAAGAAAGAAAATGGTGGAGTGAGGAAGACAAGACCAAAGAAATTAATGAGGATACAACAAAGACAGTCCTCATCATGGCTCTTCCTCATGAAATATTTTGTCAAGTTTTCTGCAACACCTCAGCCAAGGGCATATGGGATGCCCTTGAGAAACTCTTTGATGGGGGGGGGGGGGTTGATCAAATGAAAAGAAACAAAAGAACTAAAGCACTAAATGAATATGAATCCTTCAAGTCACTCCCAAGCAAGTCACTCTTAAACACCTACAATCGCTTTGCCACAATAATTAACTATCTAAGAAAGTTCAATGTTTCTAAATCTAATGAGGAATGTAGGATCGTTAAAAGTTAGAGTTAAACTTAAACAAAGCCCTTTACTCGCAAATATAACCCTGCGGAATTAAAGTTATATTTCACTTTACTTTAGCAATATTAAGTTCTTGTGTATAATGTAAAGGATTGATTTGCAAAGATATAGTAACAACAAAGTATCAAATACTCGGCACTATTTGCATTAACTCGAAGCTACACTATTACAAGTTGTTCAAGATCTGATAACAACAAAGATGACAACTGTGTGTAAACTAAGAGCTAAATAAGCTATATATAGTGCAGATGAGATCAATGACAGCCATTGATCTCATGCTATCTAATCTAGACAGTAAACTAAAAAGTCAAATACAAACTACCAAAAGAATAAACATCGGCAATTGAAATATCTTGCGTGTTTGCAACAACATACTACTTTAGGAGAGCGGCTTGAATCAGATATAGAAGCATACGAGAAGCTTTTGCAGGATTGGACTTGTGAAAAGACATCTCAGGAAAAGTCTGGTTGAACTCATTATCTGGTGGATAATCGAGTTCACCCGGAATATTCGCTAAAGGACAAAACTACTTCTTTCCGCTTGAACTGCCAGTTCCGCTTGAAGTGAGAATTCCGCTTCAACTTCAACTTCAGCCAGAACTATACAAAATTGGCATTCAGCCGGAAATCTTCCAAGCGCAATATTCCTTACAATCTCCCCCTAAGCTGATGCTGTCAAATTCCAATGTTTATCTTCAAAACTTGGCTTGTACCCAAAAATCTTCTTCTCCTTATCCTACTTATCCGTGGTTCTGATGCTGGCATCAAGGTTCTGAGATAGCTCTTTTGAGTTTGTTTTGGTCACCTTCACATGTTTAAATGATTCTGAGTCCATTTCGCTCCATTCTTCTTGAACAGAAATAGACTCATGAATTGTGAAGGTGCCATCAGCTCTGTGAACATAAAAGAGCTTCTCCTCCTCTTCCCAAATGATAAACTTTATTTCACTGGTAGGCACTTCATCTTCTTCTTCAGCTGAGTCACCATCTAAACTGCTTCTGTAGAGCATTCCACAATCCAGCACAGTTGGCTCAATAACAAGCCTCAACATGTGCTCAGCTCTTGAAGGATTCAAAATTTCTTTAAGCTTCAGAATGATGTCTGTCATTTGTAGCAAAGTAAGATGTGTAGTGGCCTTGTGAACGTGTACCACTTGAGTTATGCCACTTGCCATTGTAAAAGTGAAATCAAATGTGGCTTCATCCACTGTCCAACCCACAATTTGTCTCTTACTGGGTGGAGCTTTTCTCTTTTGCCTTTGATTTCTTTTGTTCTTTGCATGCATCAGTTTCCTTCTTCTGACCAATCTTTCTTCATCAGAATCAATTGTAGATTCTGGGACAACAGGTCTCTTTCCTTTGTCAGATGAAGAAGGGCCAGCTTGGGCTTCAGTAGGTTTGGTGATGGTGGTGGAGGGTTCATTGATGGTGAGTGGAGGTAGGGAAGTTTGTGTTGGTGGTTGAATAGCTTCTGGTGTGGGACTAGAAGGTGGGAAAATATCAGAAAAGTCCATGGTAGGTGGAGGCTTCTTCTTGAGGGGAATGATGGGTGTAAATTTGTCTGTTCTGTACTTGGGGTTGGCAAGCTTGGTGGCTACTTTCTTGGATGTGGAGGGTGGTTTGTAGGGTGTGATGGCAAGTGACTGTAGAATAGATGGAACAGTTGTAGGTATGGGGTTTGGGTTGTAAATGAAGGAGGGTGGAGGTTGTACATCTGCAACATTAGTAAATTCAGGTTTAACATTTACATTAGTTGTTGTACCTGAGATGAGCTCTGAAGGTAAAGGCATCACCAAGTTGGGGTTAACAGCAGCTATCTCTCCTTTAAGCTCATAAAAGATAGTATCAATTAAGCTGCACAGTTCCCTAACTTGCATCTGAGCTATCTCTTCCTCTGTCTTTAAGTTTCTAACCATAAGAGCCCTCTGTACCTTTTTCAATAGAATATAATTCTCATCATTCTTTATCAACCTGGTAGGAAATTAAGAGGCAATCGTAATCAACCTATGCCTATCAGTTTCAGTCACTGCATCCAAATCGTAATCCTTTAATCTCCAGTTGAAAGATCTTGTTTTAGCCTCTTCAAGCAAGTTTTCAAACACTCCATCTTGCAGATACAGATCATATTCCTCTTGAAGTTCTTTGGCTAGCCTTTCATCCTCTGCTATCCTTTTGGCATTTTCCACCATTTTCACTATAGCCTCAGCTTCAGGAGTCTGAACCACCTGTTGAATGGTTTTTGGAATATCAGTTTGAACAGTTGTCTCCGCTTGAACAGGTTCTGAGCTCCTTAAGGCTATCAAAGTTTCGGCTATGTCTTCTGCTCCTTCACTCCTTTGTTCTTCCGGTTGAACTTCCGGTTAAACTTCCGGTTGAACATGAATTTGCCCTTCAGTCACCACCTGAGGTTTGGTGACTTCAGGTTCTTTGTCGGCTATTTCCAACACCTCAGTTCCTTCTCCTTCACTGATCAAATTTTCGTCTCCCCCTTCAGTCATTGTAGCAACTGCAACAGTTGCAGTGCTATCTTCAACATCATTTGCTACCTTGCTGGTGGAGGCAATATTTCCTGCCACTTGATCACTGGCTCTTTCAGCCGGGAAAATGACATCTTTGAGGAGTGTCGTGATCAAATTGATGTGCTCAGGGAGAGCACCAGCAATCAGCATGGATGACTGTACAAGTTCAGTGAGATTGGGGTCCTCAAAAGGAGAAATGGCAATCAGTTGACTGCATCTCATGTTCACCCAACTTTCTTCAACTGAGAAGGGATTCACACCAATTCTTTGGCAAGCTGTGGCTCTGACTTCAGGCGGTATCCTCTGAACTTCTTCAATTTCAGTTATGACAGGCCTTGAGGGTATCTTCTCCCCCAATTTGACAGTATCAGCTTCATCAGTTTCAACAACTTCATCAGCATCTCTGATAGGGCTTGAAGGGCCTGCTTCAGTGTCAGTAGGAGCAACTTGAACCAATTTAGCAACAATTGTGTTGAGAGTTTCAACCTGTGCTTGCAGAGAGAGGTACAATTTCGTCAATTCAGGTAGTGAAAAACTGTCCTCAACTGGCTTTTTACCAGTATCCTTGGACAAAACCAAACTATCAATCCTGGATTGATCAGCATTGGTACCCATGGCTTCTTGGCACCAGGGATTCTCTTCATCTGTTTCGGCAACCCTTGGTTCCAATAAAGGACTTCCAGGTACTGATTCAGAGAAGATTGCCGTAAATTGGGTCTTATTGATGTTACTACTGACACCAAGATCCAGTGGGGATCCTTGGGCAGCAGCAGCCCTTTTTGCACAAATCTCTTCTTGACTCCTGAGATTCACCTCCGGTGAGGAGTGGGGTTGCAGTGCTACAGGGTCCTGGCTTATCAGGATGTTCTCATGTAATGAGGCAAGTGAGTTAATAACACCTTCATCTAAGCCAAGATTGAGAGCACTATCACTCCTAGGTGACAGGGGTTGTAGGGGTGATACATGTTCAGATGGGTATGGTACATCTGCTTCTAATGACTCCCCCTCAACTGAAGGTTCATCCCTAAGAGAAAATCCCAATTTTACCAGTTTCCGCTTAGGATTTTTGCCTTGGGCGGGGTTAGAAGCTTCGGGTTGGTTGGTGGTACTAGGTGGAGGAGACCCAGTGACCACATTTCTCTGTCTTTTGAATATGACAGGAGGTGAGTTGGATGAGGAGGTGGCAGTGGTAGTGTTTGTGGGAGCTTTCCTCTTTTTGGATTGAAAGGTTTTGAGAGAAGAGGAAGCTGGGACAAATGTGGGATCAGATGCTGTTGGGTTTACAGCTCTGTCATCTTGTGCTTGGGGCTCAGTTGCTGCTACAGTTTTTGGTTAAACCTCTGTAGTAGCAGGTTCATCTGGAAACTGCCTTGGAATTGGTAAGGGATAGTCAACGTCCCTTCCAAGAAATGCAGACTTGTTTAAAGCAAGGTTGGAAAAAGTTTTCTCATTAAGAAGTTTCTGGTGCAAAATTGTACCAAGCCAAACTATTTGGGGGTACTCTTCTTTGAGAATGTAAGTTAAAAATCTAGGGTACTGGTAGATATATTCAGAATGAATGTTGGATTTTAGGGCTTGAAAAATTAGTTTTGTAGAATTGAAGTTTTCACCTTTTACCACCGCATAGAAGGCAGAAGCCTGTTCACTTGCAAGCTCGTCAAATCCGCCCTTCTTAGGAGACAGGCACACTAAGATTGTATGAGCTAGGAATCTCCATTTGTATGGTAACTGCACTTTCCTGATGGTTTTGCTTTGCAGGGAACCACCGTATCCAAGATCTCTGAACAAGCGGAGATATTTCGTGTCATCAACTGCTTCATATCCACCTTCGTCCCTTAACTTCAACAGTTTTCGCACTTTAGCTTCATCGATTTCCACTTCCTTCCCTTGAACAGTTGTCACTACCGTTTTCGCCTTCGGTAACCCTAACATGAACCCAAAAGTCTTCCATCACTTCTTCGAAAATTTCGGCTTCAACAGTGAGCGCATGATGAAGATGAGACCTTTTGATGAAGTCTATCATGCCGTTGTAGATGTCAGTTTTGCTTGGTGGTTCTAGGTATGCCACCAGGTTATGCTCTACGGGGAACTTGGAATCACCGAATGGCTTCTTGCCACTCGCCTTTGCTTTGGGAGCCATTGTTGAGACAGATTTTGAGAGTATTGACGGTTAATCGGAAGTTTATCGGAGAGGGTTTGAGAGAAATTTGGGAGTAATTTCTGAGTGGGGTTGAGAGAAATGGGGAAAATGACGGTAAATTAGGGCTTTTTACCTTTTTCGGTGCTGACGTAGAGGAGAGAGGTTGTAAACAGACGGTTCAGTGACTGATGAGACAGGTGCTTTATGGGTTATACGGTACAATTAGTTAAAGCATGTCTTTATCCAAAAGTAAATTTACTGAAACCTCGGATTTTAAACAGTTAAAAACTTAATGGGTAAATAAATGTATATCCGCTTAGAAAACTGTGCCTTCCGGGTAATTAAATGAGACTTTGACTTTATTGACCCGGAAGTTCAGGCGGAACCCATTTTCTCCTTTATTTTAAAAACTAACATTCTTCCGTCTGAACATCAAGCGGACAAATTTTCTGCTTGAAAGAATTGTTTTCAAAATAATTTTCCACAACATATTTAAAGCATATTTCCGGTTGAAGTTCATCCGGTGAATTTCAAAAGTTGTTTTCTCAGGTTGTACCTGAACTTGAACCGGAAATCCAAAACACTTGATTTTTGAAAATTTGTGTTAATTATCCATAGCTTTAACAGCAGTTACTGGCTGTGAACTGAAATGTTGTCTGATTAACACTAAAGATTTTCATTTTCTTTTTCTTTTTGTATCAAGAGACGGGCTCCTGAGCACATGCCTCTCTTTTATTAAAATTGTGAAAAGTCCTATTCAAAGTTCATCATCCCAATGGCTGTGATGAGGTAGAAGAATCTTGCCTCATCAAAGGCTTTTGTAAACAGAACTACCAATTGATGATCAGTGTGAACTTTGAATAGTTTGATTAAATGCTTTTATAGCAAAATCTCTAATAAAATGATACCTTATGTCAATGTGTTTGGTTTTGGAGTGCTTCACTGGATTGTTGATGATTGAGATGGAACTGTTGTTGTCTGCAAGAATGTGAGTTTCCATGAATGTGATCCCATAGTCAAGCATTTGATTTTGGATCCAAAGGACTTGGCTACAACAACTTGAAGCGGCAATATACTCGGCTTCTGCAGTTGAAGTGGAAACACAAGTTTGCTTCTTGCATTGCCAAGAGACAAGTCTTTCTCCTAGAAATTGACATCCTCCTGATGTTGATTTCTTATCTATATCACATCCTCCATAGTCACTGTCTGTGAATGCTTTGAAAGAGAAGTCAGAGTTCTTGGGATACCACAAACCCAGTTTTGGTTGCCCCTTCAGGTACTTGAAAATTCGTTTAACAGCTAGCATATGTGACTCCTTTGGTGAGGACTGATATCTCGCACATAAGCAAACACTGAACACGATATCAGGTTTGCTAGCAGTGAGATACATCAGGGAGCCTATCATAGCTCTGTACAAGTGCACATCCACTGGCTTGCCACTTAAGTCATTGGTTAACTTGTGGGAAGTGGAGATGGGAGTTTTGGCACTTGAACAAGTTAGAATGTCAAATCTCTTCAGCATGTCTTGGATGTACTTTGATTGGTTCAGAAAGATACCATCTGCAGTTTGCTTCACTTGTAGCCCTCAGAAGAATGTTAATTCTCCCATGGAGCTCATTTCAAATTTAGACTGCATCAAAGTTTCAAACTCCTTGCACAAAAAGTGTTTTGTCAATAGCCCCTCTCCTGTAGCCATTCTCTAGAAGATAGTTAGAAAGAGTTTCATACCAGGTTTTAGGTGCTTGTTTGAGACCATACAAAGCTTTGATCAGCTTTCACACCTTGTTAGGATGGTGAGGGTCTTCAAAACCAGGAGGTTGGTTGACATATACTTCTTGTTCCAGAAGGCCATACAGGAAAGCACTTTTAACATCCATTTGAAATACTTGGAAGTCTTTGAATGCAGCATAGGCTAAGAAGATTCTGATTACTTCTAACCTGGTTACAGGTGCAAACACTTCATCGTAATCAATGCCTTCCTCTTGTACATAGCCTTGCACAACCAATCTTGCTTTGTTCTTTATGACAATTCTCCTATCATCTTTCTTGTTTCTGAAGACCCACTTTGTTCCAATTGGTTCTGCTCCATCAGGCGGATCTACCAATTCCCAAACCTTTTGCTTGTTGATCTGAAATAGTTCTTCCTACATTGCCTCTACCCAGCTGTTGTCTTCCAAGGCATCTGCTACCTTCTTGGTACTTCTTGAGACAAAAATGCAGCATGCAAACAAATGTTTGCATTTGCAAATCTGCTCCTTGTCAACACAGGAGCTGAAGCTTCTCCAATAATATTTCCTGCTGGATGATCTCTGTTGATTCTTCTATCAAGAAACATAGGAAATTCATGGCTTCTTCCATTTGAAGGTATGTTGAGCTGAGGAAGTCTGTGATCAAACTCAACAGTTTCAAATTATGACACAGGATCTGAGACTTCAACTGATTCATGAGAATTGATGTCTGAATTGTAGGTTAGATGCTCTAAATTAAGCTCATTTGATGTGCCATCATTTGAATTTTCAGCTTCATTTGACCCTGATTCAGTGTTCTCTTCAGTTTCTGAAATTGAGTTTTCCGGTTGAACTTGAACCGGAGAAACTGGTTCCGTTTGAACTTCGACCGGAACAATTTCTTCTTCAGTTTGAATTATTTCAGTCAGTCTCTTGTCATTTCTTGGGAAGATAGGTTGAGAACTCATGGAAGAGAAGAAGATTGGCTTCTCATTTGCAGTTTGATTACTCTTCCATTGCTTGTCAGCAGACCTATGAGAATTTTGTTCCTGTACTAAAGAGCTTACAGGCTTATCAACAGTTGTGTTGAAAGCAGTAGTTACTGCATCAATATCAAATAACCAACTGGGCTGAGACTTAAAATTGTTGGGAGATTTTTCATTGAAAGATACATTTATGGTTTCCTCAACAATCTTAGTTCTCTTGTTGTATACTCTGTATGCTTTTGACACACCCGAGTATCCAACAAAATAACCTTCATCTGCCTTTTCAGCAAATTTAGGCAAGGATTCATTGGTTATTAAGATAGTGACAGGACAACCAAATGGCTTAAAGAAGTAGATATTTGGCTTTCTTTTTCTCCAAAGCTCATAAGGTGTTTTATTCTTTCCCTTGACAATTAAGATCCTGTTTTGGACATAACAGGCATTGTTTACTGCTTCTGCCCAAAATATCACAGGGAGCTTGGAGTCTGCTAACATGGATCTAGCAGCTTCAATCAATGTCCTATTTCTCCATTCAGTAACACCGTTTTGCTGTGGAGTTCTAGGAGCACTGAATTGTCTCACAATTCCCTTCTCCTCACAAAATGAATTCAGAACATGAATTTTGAATTCTGTGCCATTGTCACATCTGATTGTTTTGACCTTGAGATTTGATTGATTTTCTAAATTAATTACAAGAGTTTTCAACAATTCAGCAGTTTCATCTTTTGTTTTGAGAAAGAAAACCCAGGTATATCTTGAAAAATCATCAATTATCACAAAACAGTATGATCTTTTTCCTAAACTCATTACTCTAGTCGGACCAAACAAATCCACGTGTAAAAGCTCTAGAGGTTTTGAAATAGAAGACTCAACTTTGGGCTTAAAGGAGGTTCTGTGTTGCTTGCCCTTGAGACATGGCACACAGTTTTCAGAACATGCAAAATGCTTGTTAGGAAGACCCTTAACCAAGCCAAGATTCACAATTCTGTTCATGTTTTTGTAGTTCACATGACCTAACCTTCTATGCCATAGATCAGATTCATCAACTAAGGCTTTGGATACAAGGCAAGCAGTGCCACATGAGGGTGTAGCAACTGACATATCCAAAATGTATAATCCATCTCTCCTGGGTGCCTTAAGCATTATAAGTTCATCAGGAATTTTGTCAGCAGGTTTGAGGACTATGGCCTCTTTCTCATTAAACATTAAATTCAAATTCTTGTCACACATTTGTGAGACACTAAGCAGGTTGAAATTTAATGTATCAACAAACTTGACTCTGTCAAATTTTACCAGTCCATTTGTCACATCACCTTGTGCTGTGATATGGCCTTTTGTGCTTCCAAAGGCAACTGGTGCTCCATTGATTCTTTTTGTGTTTTCCAGAATGTGCTTATTCCCTGTCATGTGGCAAGTGCATCCACTGTCAACTACCCATAGGCTATTTTGGCCTTTATTCTGCACCTGCACATATCTGAGTTGATTAATTTCTATAGGGGACCCAAGCCTGAGTGGTCTTGGGTCTGCCATAAGCATCATTATACTTATAGTCCTTGAGTACTAAAGTATTTAAAACTAGAGCTTGATTGAGTAGATCATCATTATCAAGACTGAAGTTCTCATATTGAGTACTTGTTTGACTAGACCTTTCACCTTTGGTGTTCTTTCTCTCAGCATTTTTTCTATCCCTATATTCTTTAAACTTCCATTGCTTGTTGGTTAATTTCTTAAATTTTTCATTTTCTTGGTTGACCAACTTAGTTCTCTCAGGTGATTTTGAAAATCTTTGTGGAAAGTGTTGATTTTGATTTGAACTCTCCCCCTGAAGTGGAACACAGTGATTTCCACTTGAACTTTTAGCAAGGAATTTATCAGATTGGTTAGAGTTGCTGTTTCTTGAAAAGTTTTCTCTAGAGGTAATCTTTCCTCTAGAAGGATTTCTTCTTCCTTGAGCTTCAAAATGCTCAAACCCATCAGCAAAATGTATATGTGGTCTCTGCTTTGGAGCAGTAGCTGATCTGGGTTGAGTTTTGTTTTCCGGTTGAACATGAGTTCGAGCGGAAAAATGTTCCGCCTGAACTTCAGCCGGAAAACGATTTTGCTTTAAAACAGAGAAACTTCCATTTCTGTCATTACCAATTAAGACCCTGTTTGAATCAGATCCAAAATACTTCAAAGTGTGGTTTTTTATAGGTGAAATTCTTCCTGTAATTTTCTTTTGAAAGTCAGCCTTTGGTTTCAAGACAGGTTTTGGTATCAAGAATGGTTTAACTTTACTCATTGGGTTAAACTGGCAAACCGCAGCTAGGTGACCTTGTTCACCACAGCACATACATTCAACAACTTTGGTTTCAAACTTTCTTGGAGACTCAAGTTTGGTTACTTGGTTGAAATTTAGTTGACCAAGCCTTTGAGTTTGACTTCCCTTTGGTTGCTCAGGTTGCTTTCCTCCAACTTTTGAATCCTTAGGTTCATAAACAGTTGGTGGAAGAACAGCAATTGATGGTTTTAAAATGTTTGATTGGTCAACTGAAGCAGATGAGCTAGCAACAGTGACTTCAGTCAACTGAAGCAGATGAGCTAGCAACAGTGACTTCAGCTTTCTTAGACTCAACAGTGTTTTCAGAACTTGACTGTGATGAAATGTCATCAACTATGAGACTAACTTTGCATTCAGATTTTAAAGCATCAATTGGTTTGATTACAGGTGAGTATTTAATTGGTGGATCAACACAGTTGTACCCAACACCTGCCTTTCCATACATCCCTCCCATCCATAATTTCTCAGCCTTTTTGTTTGCTGCATGGAATTTATCATAGGTGAATAAAGCATCTTTCAGCTTGATCTCAAGAACATCAACCTCAGCCTTAGCATCCTTGGTTTCGTTTCTTGACTTCTCAAGCTTTGAGAGTAAGTCATCAAGCTGAGTTTCAAGCACTGAGTTGGTTTGTTTCAACTGTTCATACTCTTTGGTTAAATTTTCAATTTTTGAAATATATGAAGATTCAGTTTTCTTAAAACATTCCTTTAACTCATTTAGGTTTGAAACTTCATCAATCAAGTCAGTCTTGTGATTTCGATACTTTGACACCTGTTCTATGCAGGCAGGACTGCATAAATTTTCTAGAACTTTCTCAGGGATAGAGTTTACCTGATCTAAGGTGGAGTCTTGTTTGGCCTTGAAAGCATGGTTGATAGGCTCAAACTCAGCAACGAAATCTTCCCATTCAACACATGAGGTTTGATTTGCAACAACAGCTACCACATTTTGGTGGTTTTGACTTCCGGTTGGTTTTGGTGGGGTGGGGTTGGAACCTGAGTTGTTTCCAGAGTTGTTGTTTGAATTGCTTCCTCCATGATTTTTCCCTTGAACATGACTTTGATTCTGTCCTTCTCTTCTTGGTTGAGGGCATTCCCTTGCAAAGTGACCAAGTTGGTGACAGTTATAGCACTTCACCTTGCTTTTTTCAAGGCCTATGTGAGCACCTTTTGCTCCCTTGTAGGTTCTACCGGTTCTTTTGTAGAACCTTTGAGCTCTGACAGAAACCATAGCAAGTTGAGTCATAATGTCCATTTCTCTAAATCATCAGCACCTATGCACTCAAGATCTTCGGGTATGAAGCCTTGGTATGAGTCAGTTGCTACATGAGCATTGTGAGAGTTTTCAAACACGTTTGAAAAACTTTCTTGACACCTTGGTGTCTCAGGGAAACTGACAATAGGTGACTGATATGATGATGAGTTTGAAGACCTTTGACTGTTAAAATCACTAGTTACTAGTGCAGATGAAAACAGCTGAGTTGACTCAGAAGATGAGTTTTGTTTAAGATCTAGTTCCATTTCATAGGCACTGAGTATGCCATGAAGTTCACTGAGTCTCATCTTTTTCAAGTTTTTGCATTCCCTGATGCTTACTGTGTAAACTGTCCACAGAGAAGGCAGGGAACGTAAGAACTTTCTGTTAACATCTACCTGGTCTAGTTTTACATCTACCTTTTGGAGTTCATCAAGCAAAGAAACAAATCTTAAGTACTGGTTTGTCATTGTTTCACCATATTTGAAAGTAAAGTTTTCATACTTCTGTTTTAAGACATCTTTCTTGTTTTCTTTAACTTCACTGGTTCCTTCTTACATTTCACTTAAGGCATTCCACAGGTCAAATGCAGTTTTATATCCTTTGAACCCATTTAAACTGGAATTAGGAAGTGCAGCCTGTAGAGTCCAATATGCCTTATGGTCAAATTCGAGAGCAGTATAGTCAGATTCAACATATTTATCAAGTGGTTTAGGTATTTTGACTTCTGCATCATCAGCAGATGAAACCATGGGTGAGTAGGGACCTTCAGTGAAAGATTTCTAAATACGACGGTCCAAAATCCTAACAAAACCTTCCATCCCGAGTTTCCAGGTACCAAAGTCATCAGGAGTGAACATTGGTGGTTTGTTGGAAGAACCATTTGGACAACTTAAACTGAAATCATTCATTTTGAAAACTTTTAGAAAGATAAGACAGCAAAGCTTGTAAAGTGAGCAAGTAAAGTATCAACCTTGAAGCACAGAAAGTCTTCAAGGTAAGAGCCAAAGCTCTGATACCACTTGTAGGATCGTTAAAAGTTAGAGTTAAACTTGAACAAAGCCCTTTACTCGCAAATATAACCCTGCTGAATTAAAGTTATATTTCACTTTACTTTAGCAATATTAAGTTCTTGTGTATAATGTAAAGGCTTGATTTGCAAAGATATAGTAACAACAAAGTATCAAATACTCGGCACTATTTGCATTAACTCGAAGCTACACTATTACAAGTTGTTCAAGAACTGATAACAACAAAGATGACAACTGTGTGTAAACTAAGAGCTAACTAAGCTATATATAGTGCAGATGAGATCAATGACAGCCATTGATCTCATGCGATCGGAAAATGAGTCATTTGAAAAATCAAAGGCATTACTGACCATACAGTTTGGTAGATTAAAAAAATCCTTCCTGGTCAACCAGAAACAATTTTTCAAAAAATGGAGAAAGCAAGAAACAGTCATCCGAATACAACAAACCTGAAGTTGACAAGAGTGAGATAAAGTTCTTCAAATGTGGAACAATGGGCCACTATGCCTCAAAATGCAAGAACAAAAGACTCAAAGATGCTGCATACTACAAAAAGAAATGTGAACAAGCCATGCAGAAAGAAAAGGCATTAATGGTTGAATGAGAACTGGGACTCAGAGTCATCATCAGATGAAGAATGTCATTCCAACAGATGTTTCATGACAAATGAGGAATCTCTCTCACACTGATTTAATCTTTCAATTGAATAACATGTCAATAAATTACAAAGTTCTTCAAGAAAACTCTGAAAGAAACAAACTTTTAAATGAAAACAAGTTTAAAACTTTTGAAGAAAAAATTAGCTCTCTCCTATCTGAACTTCATCAACTAAAAGGGGATAGAGAAAAAGAATTGTTAAGATTAAGACAGCTACAAACACAAAACTTGAGAAACAAAGCCAAAACTGATCACTATGAGACTGAACCTGCAAACTTATATCAAAGGTTGCACATGGAAACAAAGAAAATAAATTGTCTCATAAATGCTCATGATCAACTTGAAAATATGACAAACACACCAAGAAATTATGGGCAAGGGATCGGGTACGTACAAGGGACAAAAAAACTCCAAGACTGTCTTTGTAAAAAGCAGCAGTCAAAATGAATCACAACTGGACAACTATGCCAAAAACAAAGGTTTAGTCTCTAAAACTTCAAATAACACTCAGTCCATCCCTAATGACTCAAAAAAAACCAAATCTGAGTCAACCAGCTCTGCAATTTGAAATCTTGAAAATTTTGGAGAGAGTACCATATATAAGCACTGCATGTGTAATGAAATGGTAAAACTAATTGGGAAACACTACAACATAAAACAAATGTACTCTGCAAGATAACCCCTCTTTGAGTGTATCTTCCAAGTCTGTAAAAATAAAAAGAAAAGAAACCACTGAAACAATAAACAAAAACCCTAAAAACAAATGGGTTCCAAAAACCAAATAAAGATTTTTTAAGGATGAACAGATATCTTTCAAAATTTCTGAAGAATATCTGTATCAACTAAAAGACTCCCAGCCCTGCCCACATCTAGGGGGAGTCTTTTCCTTCTTTTTTTCTTGTAACACGTGTTTTGTTAATTTTTTTCTCAAAAGACACTTGTCACCTTCAGAATCTCTCCTTAAAAAGTTGACTTTCTCTTCCTGATAAGAAATGATGCCCATCAAATCACATACTTAAATGACAATCGGCATATCGGGAAACAAATCTTTGTGAGTTAAGGCACACAAAAGAGGTAATAATAACTCTAGAAACAGGAGAATGATGAAAATAAGAGTTAATTCCCTCTCACAAACCATCCCAACTACCTCCATCAGAGGTCTAAGCAGCCCACAAAGCCCAAAAGTCTTACTGCCATATATCTAGACTTCTGAATTATTCCCGATTACAAATAGATGGATGTCATTCTCATCTCATCCAAGTTCATATCCAAACAAACCCAATCTTCATTCAAATCTTCATCAGAAAATGGACTTTCAAGCTCTATTAGAAAGACAAGCCTTCCAAATACCACTTCACCAAACTCACAACCTTTGTCTTCATACCTCTAACCATCAGCCAACCTTTACCAGAATGATGAGATTCTTGCAAACTTGTGATATTGGGTTTGCACTCACTCAAAACACTCCCTTCAGATAAAAATTCCTAAAGGAATTCTGGCTCCACGATCTGAACCCAACCTACCTGGAAGCCCAATAAGAACTCGAGTGAACCACCTCTCCTTTGAAGTAACTGAGGAATCCATTCGCTCTGCTCTCAATCTAAATGACAGAAATGGAGCCATTCACTTCAACAGGGGCCAAGTAATTGAAACCTTCATTGAAAATGGGTATAATGGAAATTTTTTCGAAGAACATGCCAACATATTCCACCTTCCCCCCATCTGGAAATTCTTCTTCTCTCAGATTAAACTCTGCTTTTCCTCCCGGGTCAATAATCATCATCTTGCTGACCATGATACCCAAATAGTCATGCATGCTCTAATTAACGGCCTGGACATGAACTTCTCTCACTATCTTCTACAGAACATGAAAAACAACTACTTTCTCCCCGTAGAAGAGAGAGTTATTCTATATCCTCGTCTCGTGACAAGCATAATTTGCCAGACCAAATAATGGGAAGGAATTCCTCGTAACTATCACACCTAACTCTTACCCTCTCAAAGGTATCTTGGTTTTCATATCACTGGACTTCCAAATGACACAATAGAGGAAGAAGATGAGGGCCTGAGACCTATCTCTCATAACAACATTTCCCTCCAACTTGAAGCCAGAGCACATCCTCCTGTGCCACCAGAATCATCCTACCATGTACTTGTAGAACTGCATGCACTCACTTAAACTTAATGTCTAAATAAGTTCTGTACTAGGTATTTTTTGTTGAAATAGAATCTTTTGGGGTTGTGGTAAGAAAAAGCTCAAATTGTGTTAATTTAAAACATCACAGCTGAAAAATCTGTGCCTTGTCACAGAGAAACGAGTTATACAGAACAACTCCAGAATTTTCGAAGTAGTTCTGTACAGAAGCTAGAGTGCTAATATAAAACAAAAAGGGGAAGATAATTTTTTTTATGCACTCTCACAGACACAGACACACACACACACACATAGACACACAAAAAAGGGAGGTTGAAGAAAGGGAAAGAAGGGGGAACAATAATTTCCACTGTGGTTGTTGAAGAACACATTTGATCTCTGCTGGAAATTCCTTTTTCTCTCAAAATTTGGATTCAAAATTAATCCCTCATCAAGTTCACTCGTAATCCCAAATGACAATAAAGATGTTAAAAGATCCCAATGAAATGAACGGCAACTTCTTCAGTTACGAGGAGAATCAATGATCCAATGGATATCCATTTCGCCACCCAGTCAATCCAGTCAGTGAAAATTAGCTGTTAAAAACCCTAGAATCTCTCTCCTACCATGAAATCCTCATTCACTCTCCAAATTAAATATCGTTCCTAAAATCATCATCCTTGTTGATACCTCATGTGGAAACATGCTGGATCAGACAACACGTTTGAAGACTTGAAGATGTCAACCAAGGCCTACTGGCCGAACTCTGGCCGAACTTAGGCCAAACCTAGGGTTCGGACCAGCTAGGAGTTCGGACAGCAGGTTGTCCTATATATAGGTTGATTATTTAGTCTTTTGAAATGAGTTTTGGTAAGTGTGTGTGTTCAAAAGTGTAATAGTTCTGATTCTCTCTGTAACTGATCCTTGTTATTGAATGAGAGATTGAACTTGGTATTTACACGTTTTGTTATTGCTTTAATATACATTGATTTCGAACTAAGACGATTCGTACGCTCCAGCGTTTTCAAGTGGTATCAGAGCTATCTGGTATTGCTTAGTTCGATTGAGTCGATTGTGTGGTTAAAAACTCGTGTTGCATTGTGTTTTTCGTCTCGTTTCTAAAAATTTGCCTTGTATACATCATGCTTCACGTTCAAATTCCTTGTTTCTGTTGTTTTTCATTCGATTGATTGTCCAGAGCTCGAGATATTCTGCGTTTCTGTGAGAATCAAAATTTTCCTAAAATTCTCGGTTGGCCGAACCCCAAGTTCGCCATAACCGCTCCAAACCTAAAGTTCGGAGAGAGATCGGTCCTTTTCCTTGTTCGGTGAGAGTTCGTTCATTGTTCGGAGAGAGTTCGGACCGAGTTCGGACTGTTCGGAGAGAGTTCGGTGTTATTCGAGATAGGAGTTCGGACATCTAGTGTTCGGAGAAGTTCGGACACAAATCTAAGTTCGTGAAGAGTTCGGACGGAGTACGGACGGAGTTCGGACTGTGTTATCTTGTTCGGACCAAGTTCGGAGCACGTTTGGAGGTTAGTTAGAGTTCGGAGGAGTTCGGGCAAATCAGAAATTTCAAGTTTTCAAAATGTCGGATTTCCAAGCATTCGCTGCTATTTAGTCTCAAATGCAGACGTTGTTGAACTACGATAATGAGATCAGGACTACTCAAAAAATACCCAAGTTGCTCAAGTTCGAAGATTACTCTAACTGGAAAAAGCGGTTCGAGGCGTATATTGAAACTATCGATCCTGATCTATGGATTGCTATGGATGCGCCGTATGTTTATCCGGTTGGTCTCAACAACGTTCCTATAATGCAAAGAAATCTAGATCTACAACAGAAAACAGACTACAATAGAGAAAAAAAAAAGCCTATGGTCTTATAACTCAAGCATTGCCAAAAGAGTTGTTGTATCAGTTTAAAAGTTGTAAAGATTCTCATGAATTATGGACAACTTTGAAGATACAGTGTGAAGGAAACGACCAATACAAAAAGAGTAAGAAGAAGGTCTTGAACAAGGAGTTTGATAACTTTAAACATTTTGATGGTGAAGGCATTCCTGAATTAATCTCGAGATATTGTCATTTGTTATCTGAGATGGATACCGTTCAGATTAAGAAGGACGATGAGGAACTTAAAGAAAAATTACTCGAGGCTTTGCCATCAAAATGGGAACCGTATGTCTTGAAGATTACAAATGACAAAGATTACTCGACATTAACATTTGTGAAGCTGTTGGGCAAGTTACAAGAAAGAGATTTAGAAATGAAAAATGTGAATACAACACCTGCCGAGGTCCAGAATCCTGAAGTCTACTATGGTTCAAATGCTGCAACGATTACGGGCAAATCGGGTAAAGCGCCAAGTTCTTCACCAACAACTGCTTTTGTGGCTGGGAATTTTCCTGGAAATGGTTTAAGTTCAGGAAATGGAATAAGTTCAAACAATTATGAATTCAATTATGGATCGGGAGGTCGTAGTGTCTCAATTCCTGCAAGTAACCCGATGAACACAAGCAAGATGGCCATGTCGGTTACAACGACGGAAGATTATATGGCTCTTGTGTCTGCTTTGGTGTCATCGTACTACGGGGTTATTACTGGGAAGGTAAGTGTCACACCCCCAAATTAACCACTAACGGAGTTTATACCGTTAAGGATCTAGAGCTTATGGATATTAACTGCAGTTTGTCATGCTTGCTAGACGGGTTAAGAAATTTCTGAAGAAGACTGGAAGGAAAGACATGAATTCGGGAGGTCGAATTGGTTTTGATAAGTCTAAAGTGAGGTGTTATAGCTGTTCCAATTTTGGACACTTTGCCAGAGAATGTTCTCAACCTAAGAAGCAGGAATATCAAAAGTTTGCTCCAAAGACAAATGCTTCTGGAACCAACATTACTTCAAATCCAGGGAGTTCATCTAATGTTGAAATCCTAAATCTGAAAATACTAAAGCCCTAGTATCTCAAGAAGACAAAACTTATAACTGAACCAATTTACTGATTCATCTGCTTTGATTGTTCAACATTTGCAGGATGAAGATACCATGACGGAATTAACCCAAGATGGTGATGAAGTGCTTAAGAAGCACTTGGTGGAGTTAGTGTTGGAAACTGTGATGAAGCAAGTGTTCCAAACTCAACGGATGATAATCAGTCTCTTCTTCAAGAAAAATTTGCTTTC
>JBCNJP010000023.1:49379042-49546812 GCA_039602395.1 Deinandra increscens subsp. villosa
CTCCCATTTTGCCTCTTTTACACAAAACACACACACTCTCCATCTTTTCTCCTGGAAAGCTGGTCAGCCGAGAATCACACCGAGCCATCGAGATCTCAGCCCCGAACCATCATCCATTGAGCTTGGAGATCGAACCGTGATTCCAAAAACCATTTCTATGTGTTTTCTATGTGTTTTCTATGTGTTTTACCTTAAAGCATGCCCAAACCATCATGAATTCGTGTATGCTTCTGAGATAATGTTTAGGGATGCTAGATCTGTTATAAAGTCTGCAACTTTACGTTTGAAATCCATCCATAATGAAGATTTATGCCATTTTAGTCATTTTAGGTTTAAAATGTGTTTTTGGTGATTTGATGATGAAAACCCATGTTTAAGGTGTTAAAGCTTACTGTTTTATGTTGGTAAATGATCATACATGCTAAATATTGAATCACATGAAGTATGGAAGCTGTTAGGTTGATTTTTAGGCTGATTTGTGAGTTTTTCGCGACCAGCGACACTGCGTGTTCTCTGGGCGAAATTATGTAGCGAAATTATGTATATCTTCATCCAGCGACACTATGTAGCAAAACTGTAGTGTCGCCGTGTGAACCAAGTAGACCTGTCCGAACGAAACTACCGAGCGAAATTCCCTGAACGAAAGTTCAAAACAGTTTTGGGCGAAACTAGGCTAGCGAAACTGTGCCAACAGTTTCGAGCGAAACTAGCCTAGCGAAACTGTGTCATCGGGTATTGCCTAGCGAAAGTGCTGCCCGTGCACACAGCGAAACTGCCTAGCGAAACTGCTAGCGAAACTGTGACCAGACCTAAACCCAAACTTGTGCAACTTATTTGAATGTTATGCTATGACTCACATGATTATGCTATAATGAAACATGCTATGATTTCTGTAATGTGCGAAACTGTGACCAGACCATCGGTGTCGTGTGTCGTTATGTCGTGACGTAGTTCCAACGTGCTATGTTATGGGCCATAGTGACGATAAGTTAATGATTAGACACAAAACTAATACTTAAGACCTAAACGTGTTCATAGGTCTTCGTTAAGCAATAATTGGATTAATTAGCAAGTGTAGCTGAGCAACCTAAGGTGAGTTTCACTAACCCTTTAATTGTGAGCCCGTTTGGAACACAACGAATGAACTTAACGAAAAACAACGCTGACATTTTGAGGTATTACCGAATGGGATACCTGTTATGGAAGTTGGAGTGTTTTATGGGGAGCACTTGCAACTGTCCATCCTTGGGGTTTCAATTGAAATCCGGAAACAACCATTTTGACACTTAAACTCTTTTTGGGATTTCAGATGAAATCCAGAATAAACGTTTTAATATGACTAGTGTAGGTTAAAGTCTAAACCAAATGATATCACATGATTTCTAAGGATGCCTTAAAAACTTAAAAGTCCTCAATTTAGTACTGTTGATCTGAGAAGCGAGGGGATGTTGGGTAGATCTACTGAGGGTTTGACAAACCCTGCTCCGCGTTCCACAAATGTGTAACCAACCGGTTGGAGGCCGAACGGAGTTCAATATCAGCCTGTTTTAGTTGTGGGCCTCCCGAAAGGGACACAACTGGAGGCACCAACCATCGGCAAATGCCGAACTCTGTTACGTCAGCTTTCAGCCCTAGTACGACCTCCTTAGTGCATGGAAACCGGATTAGCTACCCGCGATATCGGTTGACCGCTTTAACTTTAACTTAACTAGTGCATATTCGGTAATTCAACACTTGGCAATGTTTTGCAAATCTATTACTTATTTATATGTTGATCAATACGATTATGAGACCGGGCCACTGCATGTCATGCCCACCGTGAACTCACCAACCGTTAGGTTGACACTTGTGTGGTTTTCACTTTTGCAGATCGCTGAGGAGTATCCACTGGGGGTTGGCATGGCACAAGAAGACATTTACTTTTATTAACTAAATTGGGAATTTGAATTTGAAACAATGATTTGTCAAGCACGTGGTTAGTGCCAAGATACTGATGTTTTATTCCGCTGCGTACCTTTAACTGTTTTCATTATAAATGTTTGGACTTTACTCTGATTCGTTTAGTATTTGTAACTAATGGTTGTGGTCCTGGTTTGTTCGCACCCCTTAACGGTATAAACCCCGTTAGTGGTTATTTGGGGGTGTGACATTGCATGGCTGGATCATTCTTGAATAATCTTTGAACTTTAAAATCCATTTGAGAATGATACTTCAAACTCCCTCTTTCACCATGCTTGAGTCTTGACAGCACAAAACCTGCAATTTCAGAAGACAGAAATGCGGTTTTCCATTTTCAAGCCAACATAAGTAAATCTTGGCGCAAAACTTTTCTTCAAGAATCCAAGATATAGATTTGAAAATGTTTTTCGTATCTTGTGTCAATCAATCGAAAACAAATAAGAAATAAAATCTTTTTGGCTTTTATGAAATTTATGCTAAAACACACCAAAAATCTTTTTGATTTTTCTGAAACGAAAAAATAAAATGCAATACAAAATTAGATTTTATTTTTGGTATTTTGCGAAAAAGATCACGACGCGAGATCAGATCAGACATAACGCATCTAACACATTTCAATTTTGGTCTTAATCAGCATGCAAGCCAAGATAATCGCAAATACAACATTTATGTTTATTTTAGCATGCACCAATCATTTTTTATCGTTTTCAGATATGTTTAAGGTAATATTATCATGCAATGATAACTCGGCCTCCACTCTATCAGAAATACTGGCAAATCATCATGTTTATCATATAGAAGCAAATTTTTTAGAGATTTAATCATCCTTGATGAGTCACGCAAAAATAAAGCAGAACCCCAAATACCTAGCAATCAGGTCGGTCTTGTGGACACGCAGAGAAACCCCAAGTATTTGAGAAGATAAGAAAGCAAAACAAGTTGAAATTGTATAATTCAACAATGATCAGGTCGATACTTCCGTATACGTAGAGAACGTCCGATGAATTTACGAAACACCAAGAAAAAAAGCCGAATGTCAAACGAATAACGATCAGGTCGATCTTTCGATACGCAGAGAAAGTTCGATCGTTTGACAAAATAAAGAAAATCAAAAGATTAAATCTTTCAAAATGAAAACATGCATTCATCATTATATCTCTTTATTCTATTTTTGTCAAAATCATCACACAACATTCATGAAGAAGCAAATAACCAAAGATCATCCGGCAAGCTTTATATTTATATCTTACTTGCAGATATCAGATTAGTCATGCACATTCACATATTATGCAAGTACCTACAGCCTTTAGACTTAATCTATCCATGGCAGATAACGTGTATGTTGATGTACTTTCATTTCTTGCATTTATTGGATCAATTTCTCAATTTTTTTTCAATTTTTTTATATTTTCCAATTTCTCCCCCTAAAATATGAATGAAGAAAATGAAAAACAAAAATTAAAGTGATCGATCAACACTTGACACATTTTTGAAAATGATAGTTTGGAAAATCAATTGGTTTCAAAGATAGGAACGATGCATTTTAACTTAAAATAACCACAAGTATTCCATTGTCAGCAATCTTTCAATCACTAACAGGTCTTCTTGAAATACCTGCACACACTGGAAAATAATAAGTTCGTAAAACCCTGACCCTCATCCACATTGGTGATAGGTCGTCCAGTGTATTCAAGAAAATCTGTGTTGGCTGTGGAGACAACTTTTGGTCTCCATTCCTGTTCAGGTTTTAGACTTTCTGGTGAACCATTGTCAACTGATGAGTGACAATCAGAACTACTACCCAAATTTTCAGAAGTAAGTTTCTTTTTCCAGAAAATGTTAGTGTTGGGTATTGGTTCACCAAAAATAATGCCATCAGGATCAACATACATTGTATGTTTGGCATTTGATGATGAATTGTTAGTTGTCGTAGGATAATTATTTGCATAATGACCCTTTTGACGATAAACATAACACAGTCGATGATTAGTGTTAGTGATTGAAATGGTTTTCCAAACTGATCTGTCGACCATTTATCATAAACTTTTGAAATCACGGGTTTAAATTTCTTTGGTTTCTGAAATTCTGAAAAACATTTTGGAGAAACATAAAAACCTGAATCATCTCCTAAACCAAAGAATTTATCTTGATGATAAAACCTGTTCGATTTAACAGAATGAAATGAATTTAAATTTTTACCACTTTGTGATGTAGCATCAGATATGCAAAAAGACTCTTTAGAAGAAACCTTTTCATTTGCAGATGGAGAAGACACTTTCTTCTTCCAAAATTGAGACTTCTTATCTGAAAAAACCTTCTGTTTCTTTTTCTACTTAGTTTTGAATTCCTTCTTGTTGAACTCTTGAATTTGCATTTCTTTTCCATCAAATCCTAAACCACCATTCTTCTGCTTGAATTTATCTTGAACAGAATTCGGTATTGATTCCTCTCAAATCATTCTTCCTGGAAATCAACGAATCATCTATCACAATCTCTGAAAACTTTGGCACTTTCACTGTTCCTGGATTCCCTTTAAACACATTTTCTTTTTCAAGAAATGTAGATTTTGAATCAAACTTTAATCCATTGCTGTAATCAACCTCCTTTTTATTCTTCTTAAATTTTGACTTCTTTGTTTTTCCAGACTTAACACCATCTCCTTCAGGATAACTTTGCAACTTCTTGGTTGAATTATCATTAGATGACGTTTTCAGATCAACCACTTGAGAAGGAACTTCATGATTATCAACATCTTTTCTTGGTTTGCCATCTCGTTCCAGATGATACAAATAATTCTGAAACACACTTGATGTATTGCAATTCTCAAGTTATCTTTCCAAGTCAAGCATTTCAATTTTTATCTCAGAAATCTTTGTATTAGCTTCCAGTAAGTCTCTCTGAGAAGCAATAAATTTCTCAGATAACTCGTTATACTTAATCTTTTGACTATACATTCTATCACATCCAGCAAGAACTTCTGTAGTAACCTTCTCCTCCTGTTTCTTATAAGAGGCAACATCTTGTTTCAAAATGTCATTTTGACTTTGAACCTCACCATTTTTGTCACGCAACTTTGTGAGTTCCTCTTGAAGTTGAATTACTCTATCAGCAGCTTCGACAACAATTTTATAAACATTTTCATATTTTTGTTGAAGAGGATAACATTTTGCAAATAAAGCATCAAAATATTCAACAACTTCCTTTTCATGAACTTTAGCTTTATTGCATTCTTCAATGAGCACTTTTTTTTCTTTCAACCAATCTTCCTTAATTTTAACAAAATCAGTACACGTTGTACAAGAGGAAGATGCACTCTGTTGAATTTTTGCTTCGTAACCATCATGGATTTTTTATATGTAAATTGTAGTCAATGAAAATGTGGTCAACTTTTAAATGGTAAATACCAAGTGACCAAACTACACACTAGGGCAGTGCACCCGTCGTATGCAATACAGTATTGGTAAGAACCGGATATCAATCCGTGGACGCTCAACAGTCTCCCGATACCAAATCGTTGCTAATATTTAACCGAAGAAAGTGATATGGAGAACTAATAATGAAAACTAATCTAAATAAATAAAACCGACAAAAACAACTAAAAACCGGATAACATGCTGGAAAATCAGGAAGAAGGAATGTATCACCTAGACTCGACTCCTCTAGACTCGCTCGGACACTTGGATGACTAATACCATGAAAACCATCATCTAATACGAAAAACCAGACCTTCTAGGGCTATAGACACACCCTAAATAATTCGTAAATTCTAAATGAAGCACACATAGCAAAACTGCGAAAACTGCCTAACGGAAAAGCTACTTCGGGCAAAGTAAACTAATCCTACATGAAAAAGGAAACTACGTGAGAGTTCTTTTTATATAGCACCTTGATGTGCTCGGAACGTACCTAAAAATGTAATAAAAAACCTAGACCTAAACCTAGACCTAGACACACCTAATTTTACCGAAAATACCTAAACTAAACCGAACCCTAAGGCAAGTGTACCTATCGGATAGTAGAATAGCTAAGGCAAGACCGGGAATATCGAACCCTAAAGACACTCTAAAGACAAAATTAACTTAAGACCTAAGAAATGGAAATACTGAGTAATTTGGTTTGGGTTTTTGTTTTGAGATTTGATTAACTAAAATTACCTAATCAACGCACAAACAGACAAAAGCAGGAAACTTTGGGAAAATTCAGATGAGAAAAGAGTATCACCTAGACCCTGGAATCCTACTCAGCATCTATAACCTCATTCACCTTCGATTGATCTGATGGTGGCTAGTTCACCTTTTAAGTCCTTCCTAGCTACACTTCTAACGCTCGAACAGGAGTTCACCTTTTAAGTCCGTCCTACCTCAATTACCCTAGTCACCCTCAGATATAGCTAAAGCACACCTAGAATAACCGGAGCTACCGATAACTACCATGAATGACACGGAATACCAAGCTAGACGAAACCCTAGGACATTTCCTTTTGGGACAATGCTACCCTAGAACTTTAACCAACCCAACTACCCGTTAAACCTGTACCTTTTAAGTCTCCAGTTTAGCAGCACATTACAATCAAACTATCAATCAATTATCAATGCAATAGTCTAGAAGAACCCTAAACCAATCTATCGCTAATTAACCCTAAAGTCAACTACTTTAGATAATCTACCTAAACCGAAAGACATTCGTGGGTAAATTAAGCATCAACAATCAATTAATAATCTGCTCATAACACACATATGCATCAAACATGATAATCATTGGAATTTAATAAAAGTGCAACATCAATCAATCAATCAAAACCGAATAAAGTCATAAACACCAAATAATCATCCAAGTGGGTCTAGGCAATACAAACAATTTAGCCTAGCCTCATGTTACTGTCTAGAGTAATAGTAAAAATCTGAACTTTGACAGAAAACATGATTGAAATTAAGAACAATAAGAATAAAGGATGAAACCCGGTAGACCGATGATGATTCGTGTTGAGAAACTGATCCACCGATGATTCCCCCTTTGTCCCTGGCCTTCTCTGCTCTTCAAGTCGCCCAAAATCGCCTCTGAGTTCGTTTGGAAGTCGAAGAATGACGAATAGAAACCCTAATATCGAATTTATATCGATTAAGCAATTTCTGCGGGTTTTAGATCTCCAAGCGTATCGCTTGGAGGTGTGATCTCTCTAGGCGATACGCTTACCGCCCATGCCGCGACAAAACAGTCGGTCAAACCGACTTAAGCTTCCGTTGACTTCTCCTTTCCGGGCGTATCGCCTACTAATCATCAGGTCCCAGGCGATACGCCTGGGACTGCTTGTTCAGCTTTTTTCCTTCTTTTCTTGTTAACTTCTTTCTTGGGCTCGGGAATTCCTCAAAACTGCAAAACTTACATAAAACTATAAAAAGGACCCACAGACTCAAACTTAACTGAAAACAAATGGAAACTAATGAAAACCGACTCAAACTGACTCAAATATCTAACTAAAAGACACCGGAAATGGGATGTGTTTGCAACACATCAAACATCCCCACACTGACTCTTTTTTCGTCCTCGAAAAAATACTGCACTGGAATCACAACCAGGAAATTGACTTCTAAACATTTAACAATCCATATTCAACAGCCACCATACAATTCCACATACCATAATGTAATCACACACTAGCTACGATTGCCGATATTTCTATCCGATTAAACCCAACCACCAACCTTTTCTTTCGCCCCCATGTGTTTATAAAATTACCAGATATAAGTTCAGCTGCCTATGGATCCCACTAAAGAAAGGTCAAGTTCAACCTACTACCGAATCATATTCAGTCAAAGCAAAGGGTATTAATGATTTAAATTTATATATTTTCTCCAACCCCCCTTAAACCAGATACTAAGATGTCCAAAGAATAACTAATTATTTATATGCAAATTATTGAGCATTTATTCTCTAAGCTATCATTTTTCATCATTTTTTTTTCTTTTTCTCATTTTTTTCTAATTGGTTACTTTTATCTAAACTTACCAACGGACATCATCAGAGGTACTTTTTCACATGGTCTTACCCCCGAAATCATACGTGAGTATTTTGCCCGCGAGATCCGGAACATCATCAGATGTATTTACCACGGGATACTATCCTTAGTTTGTACATGAGTATTCTGCCCCTTCACTCTAATTCATTAACCAGATTATTAACTACTATGCTCATTTGAAATTCTAAGGACATAGGAGTATCTAGCCAAAAGCGGTCTCTTTCCTCCTAATCATCAGATTCAGAATTCCTATCACTCCTAAAATGGGAACCCACTTACAGACTGATTAACATATTTATACAACAATAAACACACAGGCTATTTAAGCTACTCCTAGGTCAGCTGGGCCTACCGACACATCATAGACTAGAAATGCTTTCCATTCAACCATACTTCACCACTTTACCAAATTATTTCATTTAACATTTAAGCATTCAATTAGGCAGTCAATTCCCAGTTTCCTATCATTTTCCATTTAATTGCAGCCAGAATCTTGGACATTTTCGAACAATTCTTCAATTTTTTTTTTAATTTTCAATTTTTTATGACTCAATAACACACCAACAATAAAAGAAAAATAAAAGACTGACTAAAACTGACTCAATACGAAAGTATCCCATCCCCACACTTGAATCACACATTGCCCTCAATGTGGAATGGAACAAAAACAAATCAGAAATAAAATAAATAAAATAAAAGAAGTTGAAACGTGTTCACCTGAAACTCCAGAAACTCAGCACATCGACCGCAGCGAACCACCACAACTCGGTAAACACAAATAATAAAAATTTAAAAATTGAAATTTTTCTGACTTACCTCCCCTAGGCGTATCGCCTACAACCTTGCATCCCCCAGGCGATACGCCTGGAGCTGCACACAACCGGCCCTCCAAAGGATGCAAGTGTATCGCCTATAACCTACCAACCTCCAGGCGATACGCTTGGAATGTGATTTCCAGAGAATTTTTGGAATTTGACCCCAAAAATTTTCTATCTCTTTTTCTCTCCAGCAACTCCTATAGTCGAACTTTTCAGCAAAAACCTGCACTTTTGCCTGCACAACTCACATTTCCCAAAGCTTGAATCTCCAGAATCACCTGCAAACACCAAAAACACAAAAACAAAAGACGCAACATACACAAAAACCAAAAATTGCAGAAAAATAGAACACAACTACACAATATACAAACCGGGCACTTCATCAATTAGCACAAAACTGAATAACAACCTCCTAGACCATCCGGAGGTTTCGATTTCACATCCTTCAACACCAACCTACCGGTAATTACCCGGTTTCGACCACCACAATTTCCTACCAGGGTCTTAACTTTCCAATGTTTATACCGACCCGGTAGAAATCTAATCCTACCCATGTAACTCACATCCGGGTCGTTTGGACAAATAAGCACCAGGAACCTCCCCACACTTGGTCTAAACACCATGTTCACTTCAAATTCACCTAAATCACCAAGTGTGGCCTTCCTACTCTCTAGCTTAACCACCACAACCTCATCACAAACTAAGGCATCCCCGGGTTCTACAGACGGGTCAACAAGCTCATCTAAATCAACTAAATCAACCAACCCCCCGGGGCCTTCCCCATACTTGGGCTCTACAACAACCTCAGTCACAATCCACCTCACCGGGTTCTCCTAACGGGTTATCTAGCTCAATCTTATTTAACAAGTTATCCAAACCCCCAGGATCATCCCCACACTCATCCTCAAATAAATCTTCATCTTCTAGCCTATTTCCAAGAACTATCAGATCCATACAAAATTTAAAAGTCTCTAGAAGTTTCATAGTGACAGACAATTCAGATAGTTATTGTGAGTGGGTATGTGGCAGAAACAAATTACAAAATAAATAAATAAACTAATTCAGAAAATAAATCCTAACTACTAAACTCAAGAAAAAAAACTGCTATACACAAAAACCTAGAAAAGACTCAAATTTCCTAGACGACCTAGTTAATCTTGCTATTGCCAAGTGTCCCCGGCAACGGCGCCAAAAACTTGATGTGCTCGGAACGTACCTAAAAATGTAATAAAAAACCTAGACCTAAACCTAGACCTAGACACACCTAATTTTACCGAAAATACCTAAACTAAACCGAACCCTAAGGCAAGTGTACCTATCGGATAGTAGAATAGTTAAGGCAAGACCGGGAATATCGAACCCTAAAGACACTCTAAAGACAAAATTAACTTAAGATCTAAGAAATGGAAATACTGAGTAATTTGGTTTGGATTTTTGTTTTGAGATTTGATTAACTAAAATTACCTAATCAACGCACAAACAGACAAAAGCAGGAAACTTTGGGAAAATTCAGATGATAAAAGAGTATCACCTAGACCCTGGAATCCTACTCAGCATCTATAACCTCATTCAGCTTCGATTGATCTGATGGTGGCTAGTTCACCTTTTAAGTCCTTCCTAGCTACACTTCTAACGCTCGAACAGGAGTTCACCTTTTAAGTCCGTCCTACCTCAATTACCCTAGTCACCCTCGGATATACCTAAAGCACACCTAGAATAACCGGAGCTACCGATAACTACAATGAATGACACGGAATACCAAGCTAGACGAAACCCTAGGACATTTCCTTTTGGGACAATGCTACCCTAGAACTTTAACCAACCCAACTACCCGTTAAACCTGTACCTTTTAAGTCTCCAGTTTAGCAGCACATTACAATCAAACTATCAATCAATTATCAATGCAATAGTCTAGAAGAACCCTAAACCAATCTATCGCAATTAACCCTAAAGTCAACTACTTTAGATAATCTACCTAAACCGAAAGACATTCGCGGGTAAATTAAGCATCAACAATCAATTAATAATCTGCTCATAACACACATATGCATCAAACATGATAATCATTGGAATTTAATAAAAGTGCAACATCAATCAATCAATCAAAACTGAATAAAGTCATAAACACCAAATAATCATCCAAGTGGGTCTAGGCAATACAAACAATTTAGCCTAGCCTCATGTTACTGTCTAGAGTAATAGTAAAAATCTGAACTTTGACAGAAAACATGATTGAAATTAAGAACAATAAGAATAAAGGATAAAACCCGGTAGACCGATGATGATTCGTGTTGAGAAACTGATCCACCGATGATTCCCCCTTTGTCCCTGGCCTTCTCTGCTCTTCAAGTCGCCCAAAATCGCCTCTGAGTTCGTTTGGAAGTCGAAGAATGACGAATAGAAACCCTAATATCGAATTTATATCGATTAAGCAATTTCTGCTGGTTTTAGATCTCCAAGCGTATCGCTTGGAGGTGTGATCTCTCTAGGCGATACGCTTACCGCCCATGCCGCGACAAAACAGTCGGTCAAACCGACTTAAGCTTCCGTTGACTTCTCCTTTCCGGGCGTATCGCCTACTAATCATCAGGTCCCAGGCGATACGCCTGTGGCTGCTTGTTCAGCTTTTTTCCTTCTTTTCTTGTTAACTTCTTTCTTGGGCTCGGGAATTCCTCAAAACTGCAAAACTTACATAAAACTATAAAAAGGACCCACAGACTCAAACTTAACTGAAAACAAATGGAAACTAATGAAAACCGACTCAAACTGACTCAAATATCTAACTAAAAGACACCGGAAATGGGATGTGTTTGCAACACATCACACCTATAGCATGCAACGATGATGATTCCAAACGCTTACAACCTAGAAACCTCTAAACATGAATAAGTAGGGTTGAATCTAATGTTCACAAGCAATCTATCCTATTAAACAATGTAAAACAAGCCTTTAACCTATGAAATGATTCGGTCAAACCTATCTCATAGAGAAATTCACTAAATCAGCACCCAATCATCAATGAACCATCAAGAAGGAGGTCTCCTAGCAAGCATTAAACCTTTCACTAATAAAAGTCAAACGAGTCAACAATGGATAAAGCGAATAACTAAGGTAGTTCTACCTAGCATGACAATTATCCACATGATTCAAGATAATAGGAACCAAATCAGCAAATAATATCATCACAACATTTAAAAACCATCATCAAAGCAATAATCACAATATCATAGTCAAAGTGAAACCGAAATGATCAAAGCAAGTCTAGATTCATCTAATCTAGGTGATCCAACGATGGATCAACCTAGAATCATGCTAAACAACAATAAAAATCCAATCTTTGTAACATTCATCATCAAAGGAAAAGATCTAAAAAGATGAAAAGCTAGAAGTAGATGAAGATACAAACCGAAAGCCTTTAAAATCTTCAAATTTTGACCCGAAAAAAGCTTTGATCTTGATCCCAATCCTTCCTTGAATGATTCCAGATGTTAAAAGGGCGGTTTTCTAGGGTTTTTCGGGAGTTCGGGATCAAGAAAACGCGGCTGGAAATGAATTTATACCCAAAAAATAGGGTCTGGTGCGTCATCAGGTCGCTGGGCCGGATTTGGGCCTCATCGTCAGAAGTAGATAAAAGGATGCTAAACCAGAACTAAAGCATAAGGAGTTGATGTCCTGGTGGGTAAGTCTCTCGTTGCTCAACAAGAGGTCGCAGGTTCTATCCCTGCAACCTCCAAATCTTTTCCGTTTTTTTTACATGCTGGTCTGGATCAGGTGGGCTTCTGCGATCTTGGGCTTCTGGAACAAAGGGACTGGGCCGAGACTTGGGCCTGAGCTGGCTAGTATTATTATTTTTCTTTTCTTTTCTTTTCTTTAATCCTACATAATTTTCTCATACGATCTCCGATTCCGCTTCTGTAAATTGCTATTTTCTTCTAAAATCATCGCGCACCATCCAACCACCTAAACTTTAACAAACAAACATAACAATAAATATCACATTCTAATAATCTCAATTAAAATCCATTTCAAATGTGAAATTATATATTTCTCAAATATTAATTAAAAAACCAATCAAAGATCAATAATTTAAAAACTTATTTAAAAACTTATTTAAATGGGGGATTTTTATTTATTTATTTTATGCATTAGATGCTACGCATCAAATAATCCCACAGTTAAACTTTGCTTTCCCTCAAGCAAAATCTAATGCAACACTTCTACAAGCCAATCGAAAACGTGACATCATACCCAACCCAATGCAACTACTCAAGCGCACATGCATCACCAATTCTCAAGATTTACACTTTTCAAAAGATTAATAATCCAACAAGCAATTATGATAATTATTTTAAAAACATGGAAATGCCTACTAGCTTGACATACATCAAGGTTCAATCAAACAAGCATCATACCCCTCACAATGATCACTCAACTTAGTGAAATTTAGTGAATAGATGATAAAAAAGATCATCGATTAAGTGGATCACTCAAGGCCAAACATGCACCCCATTGTCATAAGCTTGTATTGAAATCACATCTCCACCAAATAACATAAAACAGAACATAAATCAAGAGGACTTTCAAAAGGGTTGTAATGTTAGGCTAGGGCTTAGGGTATGGAATGGGAATGTGAAAGTGGCGAAGTGTTTAGAAATCCGGAAAAGTTAATAAACAAACTAAAAGGAAACTATTTACACAAATAACTCAAAGTCGGGTAATTTTTGACCCGAACACATAAACTAAGAATAACTCTATTTTTTAGCTTTATCTTAGGTTTATGACCTCCAATAATGAGCTAGAATTTTCTGCAATTTTTTTTTTTGCAATTTTTTTTTATGTTTTTTTTTTTTTTTTTTTGCAATCTTATATGAATTCCTAGAATGGAGATTGAGTACTAGGAGAATCTCACTTAATCACTATTCTTTTTTTTATAACTAAATATGACTTGATGAAACTAACCAACATTTATAGACAAGATCCTAAACTAATCCGGATTCTTCACACATGGGTTTAAGAACAAAATAAAGGTTAGTCAAAAGGCTAAATGGGTCAAAAAGTGGAAAAATCAAACGAGAAGGGAAAAGGCTCAACGGGTTTTCTAAGGGATGATGTTTTAGGGTAGGAAAAAAATGATAAGATCAAAGAAAAAAAAGGCTAAGTCAAAGGGGGTAATCCTAATGCCTCTATCATTTCTATGCCCAATTTTAGTTCATGATCTCAACGCGAATAAACAACACAAGTTCTAAAACGAAAGCACATGATGGTATAACACTCAACCAAACGAAAGTGAGAACAATCATGTAACATACAATGCAATTTAGGCTCAATATAACTCACGGAAACGGATGGATAAAGGCTACCGATATGATGCAAGCTATCAATCCTCCATCCGATTGTTTCACTAAGTAAAGCATCCCTTTTATTGATTTTATTTGAAAAACACTTGCTTGGAAATACTTTTTCAAGATACTCGAAGAAAAGGTTTTGACTAGAGACAAGCATCGTATACACAGGCGAGCAAAACGTCATGAATTACATCAACGAGCCCACTTCCATGTGTAAAAAGATGGGCAAAAATCTCAATTTCAACTCAAAACAGGGGGATATGATAGGAAAATTTGAAAATTTTTCACAATTTTAAGAAATTTCAGTTCAATTTACCCCCATCCCCACACTTAATTCTTACATTGTCCATAATGTACGATAAACAAACAAAATAAAGGGGAAAGGGAACTGAAATACTCCCCTGATCACTGTCATGTGCCAGAACTGCCTCCAAAATGTCCAAAATCCTCAAAGATCGTGAAACAACTCTCAACGAATCAAGGCATCTGGTGGTCCGATGATGAATCTAGAAAGAAAACACAACTCAAGTGAAAGTAATAAGCGGATCGGTTCTTGACATCAGGCAAGTTTGGAAAAAAAATGAAATTCTGAAAAGTGAACAAGTGACTCAAAACAACCGTTTGTTTGTCATTTATGAAAAGAACGGTTTACTTTAAGCAAAAGGCACATGCCCAATAAACCTAATACGAACCGTTGATTGTCATTTATGAAGTGACGGTCCGTATCCTCAAAATCACATTTAAATCATGAAAGCACACTTGCGGACCGTGGGAATGTAGATTGAGTACCCAATGGCCCACAATTGTGTGTTACCTACAAACCCGCGAAGCATAGCTAGAAATGATAATTTAAGCAGTTTCCCGACCGTGGCATGCTTCTCAAACCTGTAAAACTTACAGAAACACATAAAAGAGAAAAAGAAAAATAAACAAACACAAAGGTTAACAAACTAGCTAACAGTCAAAGTAAACTACTAAAAAGAAACATAGCATGAAACAAGCAAAACAAAAGTAACCAAGTAATCGGGTTGCCTCTCAGAAGTGCTGAATTTATTTACGAGTCGTCAGCCGGACTCGAACCCACGGTTAAGCCAACCGGGTCATGGATGTGACCTCCCTCGCTACCGAATATGCTCACATCCGACCCATGCACGCGCCACTCTTCAAATAAGGGCTCGACTCCTTTATGTCGATCTTGCATGTACATCGCATACACGTCGGCCACCCATTACCCATCACTCACTGAAGCCTTCGCCTTCTTATTAGGCGGCTTTTTCTTCAATGTTACGCTCGCTTCATCCCCACACTTCTTCTTTTGCGGGGCTTTTAATGTTTTAGGTGTCTTGATAGCAACCGAAGGTGGGTCTGGTGGGTGATCTAATTCCAATATGATGAATGACGGCCTGGTGATGTTTCTCCTGCTGTGTAGATCCGGTGACATTGAATGTCACCGCCTCGTCATCAACTCTCAATGTCAATGTGCCTTTCTGCACATCCACCAATGCACCAGCTGTAGCTAAGAAAGGGCGTCCTTAAATGAATGGTACGTTAGTGTCCTCGATCATATCCAAGATCACAAAATCTACGGGAAACACAAATAGATCAATCTTAACCAAAACATTCTCTATCACCCCACGTGGAAACTTTACTGATATGTCAGCAAACTGGATGCTCATGTGAGTAGGCTTCGAATCACCTAGGTCTAGCTGTTTAAATAAAGAATACGACACTAAGTTAATGCTAGCACCTAGGTCTGCAAGAGCATTCCTAACAGACAAACTGCCCATGGTACAAGGGATAGTGAAACTCCCAGGATCGCTCAACTTATGTGGCAGTTTATTTTGGATAACAGATGAACATTCCTCACTGAGTGTAACATGTGGAACATTTGGGATTTTCTTCTTGCTACTCAGCATGTCTTTCATAAACTTCAAGTATTTACAAACCGAAAGCCTTTGAAATCTTGTAACATTCATCATCAAAGGAAAAGATTTAAAAAGATGAAAAGCTAGAACTAGATGAAGATACAAACCGAAAGCCTTTGAAATCTTCAAATTTTGACCCCAAAAAAGCTTTGATCTTGATCCCAGTCCTTCCTTGAATGATTCCAGATGTTAAAAGGGGGTTTTCTAGGGTTTTTCGGGGGTTCAGGATCAAGAAAACGTGGCTGGGAACGAATTTATACCCAAAAAATAGGGTCTGGTGCGTCATCAGGTCGCTGGGCCAGATTTGGGCCTGGTCGCAGGAAGTAGATTAAAGGATGCTAAACCAAAACTAAAGCATAAGGAGCTGTTGTCCTGGTGGGTAAGTCTCTCGTTGCTGAACAAGAGGTCGCAGGTTCTATCCCTGCAGCCTATAAATCTTTTCCGTTTTTTTACATGCTTGGCTGGATCAGGTGGGCTTCTGCGATCTTGGGCTGCTGGAACAAAGGGACTGGGCCGAGACTTGGGCCTGAGCTGGCTAGTATTATTATTTTTCTTTTCTTTTCTTTTCTTTTCTTTAATCCTTACATAATTTTCTCATACGATCTCCGATTCCGCTTCTGTAAATTGCTATTTTCTTCTAAAATCATCGCGCACCATCCAACCACCTAAACTTTAACAAATAAACATAACAATAAATATCACATTCTAATAATCTCAATTAAAAATCCATTTCAAATGTGAAAATTATATATTTCTCAAATATTAATTAAAAACCCAATCAAAGATCAATAATTCAAATATTAAACAATTAAGCACCAATCTTGATAATTTTAATTTAAAAAATTATTTAAATGGGGGTTTTTTATTTATTTATTTTATGCATTAGATGCTACGCATCAATTTTATTTTTCCATTCCTCCAATTCTTTTCTCAGAATACTATTTTCTTCAGATAACTTCACTTCTTTCTTATCTAACTCTTCAATTTTACCTTTAAACTTCACCTCTTGGTCAACTGTTTTCTGAGAAATTGTAGACATATGGTCCTCACACCGTTTCTTTACATTTAATCCCATATTCGCTTTGCTGTTTGACAATCCCTGACTTGACTTTTAAAAGTTATAGGAAAAGCTAACAGAAGAAGTTTAATAGCCTTTTCATTTTAATCATATGATTCCCTTTCTTCAAGTGAAAAATTCCATCTCATCTTACAATTACCATCAAAATTTGGATACTGATATTCATTTGAAATCAGTAACCACAACCGTTTATCCAAATCAACAATGTATGCTCCAAAATTTGTTGCCCAACCATGATAATCTCCAAGGTTTATCAACTTCGGCACATTCTGACTATGACTCGCAATAAATGCATCAATTGCATACATTTCGAAAACGGAGGTCTTCCAAGTGGATTTTGGGGTTCAAACGGGAGGGTACTAACTATTGGACAGTAAAAGTATAGATCTCGTTGAGACGAACGTTTTGGCTGGTATTAGCTCCCGTAACTCATAACGGTTCTCAAGTTACATCAGTTTTAGTGAAGACCACTTTTCTGCCAGCGTACCAAACCGTCGACTTTCGTACCAACAAAGATGCCAAAATTGAGTCATGCGAAGTGGAACCCGAAGTGTCACTTCGGGTAAGCTTCAGTTCTGGTGCAGCTTGATGAGTATAAATAGATTTGTGCTTTGTATTTTAGCAAACTTTTGGAGTGAACTTTGAGAGACCGGATCTTAAGTGTGTGTTTCTGAATGTGTTCGGTTTGAGCTTCTTTGAGAGTTTGTAATTGAGTCTAAATGATTTCAATAAAACAAACTTTAAATTTTCATCTCGTTCTCAATCATACGTTAGAGCAAACCATTAGTAAGATCCGTTTCACGGTTTTACAGAGTGTTTCATCCTTATCACCAGATTCAGAAGACTTGGAGTTGTGACATTCTTCTTCACTTTAGTACCTGACTAATCATAAATAATCATGGCTCAAAAAATCTCTTTGAGATCCAAGATGTTGATTGTAAAAATTTGACTTGTATCCAGTGTCGATCAGATCGAAAACAAAGCAGAAATAAAATCTTTTTGGCATTTAGAAAGTTTATATCAACAAGCAGATTATTGTTCGGATACAAGTTCAGAGACAAGTTCAGCACCAAGTTCCCATGAATCTGCTAAAAACATGGAAAATTTGTTGAAAGAAAATGCTTCGTTATCAAATAAAATTCAAAAATTTTCCTAGGAATTAAAGTTGGTTAGTTCAGAATTGGAGATTTCTAAGGAACATGAGAAGGAATTAGTTTTGAAAAATGAATGTTTGGTTACAAAGATCAAATTGCTGAATGAAGTTTTAGAAATATCAAAACAAGATAGAACGAATGTTGAAGCTGCAAATGCAAAGGTCTGTGAAGAAAGGGATGAGTTGGTTAATGAAGTCAAAAAATGGAAGGATGAAGCAGAAGACGCTGCAAATGATTTTCAGAATATTTTTTATAAGTAAAAAATCAAGTTGATCTGCTTACAAAGGATGCTGAAGACTCTGCTGCTAAAATTGCAAGTTATCAAGCTGTTATGGAGAAGTATTTGGATGAGAAGCGGGAGTTGGTTAATGTTAATAAAGTTCAAACTGCAAATTTGGAAATTCAAAAGCGGAATGAAGATAAATTGAAGAAATAATTGTTTGAAGGGTTGAAAAATCTTCGAATGCAGAAATTTGAAACACATAAAGTTGCAAAAATATTGATAGCTACTGAGAAGGAGTTGGCTGCAGCTCAAAAGCAAATTTCAGATTTAAAGATTCAAGTAATTGATGCCAGTCGCTTGCTGAATAATGTCTCAAATTCTCAATTGCTCACAAGAATTTTAGCTAAAGATGAAAATTTTATAAAGATATTTGATAAGACAGCTTCACCTCCTGCTCATATCAAAGAAGCTTTTAAAGAAGAGAAGGAAAAGGTTGAAGACGTTGATTATTTAAAGTTTTCGTCTACTACTGAAGAAGAAAAGATTGTGAAGAAGAAGAAGAAAAACAAGAAAACTAAGAAGAAGAAGGGAAAGAAATCTGAGATTCCTCTAGCTCCAAAGTTTATTTCTGGTTCATCTTCAGCTGATAATGAGAAATCAGCTACTTCAAGTGAAAAGATTCGTTCTCAACCTGAATTTGATGAGACGATCTTTTTTTAGCAGAAAAATAATTAAAGATATCAAAGCTGAATTTTCAAAGTTAGCAAAGGATGGCCACCATAATTTACATTTTGAGGAAAAAGTTTTTGGGAAGAATGTTGGTTTGGGTTTTAAAGCACATGATGTCAAAGTTGAGGAAGTTCCAGCATCGACATCACAAGATTTGAAGAAGCTTAAAATGAAGCAAGTGAAGAAGGAAGTTTTCAAGGCAGAGAAGGTTCAACCCGAGAGGTTTTACAAACTCAAGGGTTCAGAACAGATATTCTCCGACAAAGAGTTTCCTCTTCATTGCGTGGATGCTAGGAAAATTTCTGAAGTTTTTGAAAAGAAGGATGCATCAAGAACCTTGAAGAATCAAACAGCAAAATTTTCTTTTGATGGTTCTCATTCTCGAAGCCCAACTTCCAAATGGGTTCATGATCATCACCGACAGGTATATGATTCTTTTTCTGATCATGTTCGGGATATTCATGTTTGTGATTCTGTGCAGGCACCTAAAAGGTGGGACAAAACTGAACGTCTATGTTATGTTTGCCGCCAAAAAGGGCATATGGCAAAAAAATGTCCACTTTCTGCTGAATCAAACCAAAGGTCTCAATAGATACCCGTTTTTTGTAAACCTGCCAAACCAAAGTTCATTGATGAACAAGGCAGAGTTTTTGATGAATGTGAACCTACATTCTTTCTAAAACAAAAACGTTTTGTTCCTATGTTTCAAAATGTTCAAAATGTAGGTTCTTCATCACAGCAACCTGTGATTGATTCATTAAAAACTGAGTTACCAAAACAATCACAATTTTCGAAACCATAGGTGGTTTCAAAGCAAAACCAGGACACTGGTCAACCTGAAGCAGTCACTTCGGGTCAAGTTAAAAACTAATGAGTTTGATTAGTGTGCATGTACTTCTAGAAGACCTATTGATGATTGAAAAGTTGTTGATGGAGGAGTATTCTGCTTAATTTAAATTGCTTGCAATATATTTTTCTAACCTGCAACCATTTTTGAAATTCTAAAGCTACAAGGTATCCATGTTGATTGATCAATTTTTCTTTCTTTATGCATTTTCATTTGATAAAAAATCCAAAAATAGAGTTTTGTTTTTGTAAAAGGAAAATCTAAAAATAGAGTTTTCATTTTAAGGGGGAGAATTGCATATAAGGGGAAGGGTGTGACCCCCGAGAATTTCAAGGTTAACTTCCGTTAGACAAACCCGTTAGTTACGTTATAAGTGTTAACTTAGTAACTAATGCTTAACTAGGCCGAATACGTCCACGACCTTTGGTTGATCACCGAACCCGTCCATATGTGTTATGTGTTCATCATTGATTGTCTTTATGTGCAATGTGATTTAAATACATGACTTATTATTGTGAATAGCATGATTAATTGTAAATACTTGATTATGTGAAAATTGCCTAAATTTGGTAGTCAGCGAAACTACCGGGCGAAACTATAGTGTCGCCCGGTAGCCAGCTAAGACAATCCAATGTCACGAGACCAGAGCTAGTTTCGCCTGGCCAGCGAAACTGCCAGCGAAACTGGCTCCTGATATAAATAAACTTAATGAACCCTAGTAGCCTCATTTGCCTCATTACCACAACCAACACACACACACACTTCTCTGGAACCTGGTCAGCCGAGAAGATCACCTAAGAGACCAAGATCTCAGCCTCGAGACCATCATCTCACCTCATTCATCGATCCTAGAATCAACCGTGAGTCTCCAAAAACTATGTTTTATGCCTTTTCTATATGTTTTCTTCTTAAAGCATGCTCAAATCTTCATGTAACTGCTTGATCTGCTAGTATATTGCTTTAGGAATGCTAGATCTGTACTAAAGTTGATAACTTTACGTGTAAAAACAAACCATGATGATGATTTATGCTAGAATAGGTCTTTTTAGGGTTAAAATGTGCTTTTTGGTGATTTGATGACAAAATGCATGTTAAACGTGTTAAAGTTGCTTGATTTATGTTGGTAAATGCCTATGGATGCTAGATAATGAATTGCATGTATGATCAGAAGCTGTTAGGTTGATTTTTAGGCAAATCCGTATGTTTTTCGCGACCAGCGAAACTGTTGTTCTCTGGGCGAAACTAAGTAGCGAAATTATATCTCCTTCCAGCGACACTGACCAGCGAAACTATAGTGTCGCCGGGAAACCTGACCAGACCAGCTCGAGCGAAACTACCGAGCGAAATACCTGAACGAAAGTTCAAACCAGTTTCCCTGCGAAACTAGGCTAGCGAAACTGCGTCAGCAGTTTCGGGCGAAACTAGCCTAGCGAAACTGTGTCACCGGGCATTGCCTAGCGAAAGTGCTGCCCGTGCACCTAGCGAAACTGCCTAGCGAAACTATGCTAGCGAAACTAAGACCTGACCTAAAAACCAAACTTGTGAAATTTGCTTAAGTGTTATGCCATGACTTACATGATTATGCCATGATGAAACATGCTTGATATCTGATTTATATGAACCCTTGTTTATGATCAACCATTGGTGTCGTGTGTCGGTATGTCGAGTCATAGTTGCAACGTGCTATGTTATGGGCCATAGTGACGTTAAGTAAAGATTAGACACGAAACTAATACTTAAGACCTAAACGTGTTCTAGGTCTTCGTTAAACAACAATATTTGGATTACTTGAAGTGTAGCAGTGCAACCAAAGGTGAGTGTCACTAACCCGTTTACCGTGAGTCCGTTTGGGCCACACCGAATAACTTAACGAAAAACAATGCTGATTAAACTCGAGAGTGCTAGGCACCTCACTGATAAACTTGAGAACTCGGGATGCTCGGCACCCACTTGATGAACTGAAGTGTTTTATGGGGAACACTTGTGAACTCTGACAAACTGTTTTCTGAAACAAAACTGAAAACGTTTTAATATGGCTAGTGTAGGTTAAAGTCTAAACCATATGATATCACATGTTTTCTAAGGATGCCTTATAACTTAAAAGTCCTCAACTTAAATTGTGCCATTAATTTGTGAAAGCGAGGGGATGTTGGGTAGATCTACTGGAGTTTGACAAACTCCGCCCCGTGGCACGGGGAGTGCACGGAGGAACAATATCAGCCTATTTGACCGTGGTCCCGAGAGGACACGGGGGAGGCAAAAACCGCGATGACTATGTCCGCACCGTACGGGATGGCTCGGCCCCCACAAAATAAGTCAGCTTTGGTACAAACTTCCTTAGAGCATGGAACAACGGATTAGCTACCCGCGATATCGGTTGAGTCCTTTAACTTTACGGAACTAGTACATACCCGATGACGTGGTCACGGACAAACTTCATTTATAAACTGAGAATTAATTACGAGCATTGCTTTTCACAAATAAATATTTTGTAAGTACACCTTGACACGAATTATGATTATGAGACCGGGCCAATGCATGACAAGCCCACTGTGAACTCACCAACCGTTAGGTTGACACTTGCGTGGTTTAAACTTTTGCAGATCGCTAAGGAGTATCCGGTGCGAGGTTGGCATGGCACTTGAAGACCTTTGTTTTTGATTTAAACTAAATTGGGAATTTTAAAACAACATTTATGTAAAGCACGTGGTTAGTGCTAAGGACAATTATTTTTCCGCTGCGTATGTAATTTAAGACTTTGATTTATAACTTGTGTTTGAACTAACCCTGATTCGTTTAGTATTTGTAACTATGGTTGTGGATCCTGGTCTAGCTCGCGCCCCTTGACGGTATAAACTCCGTTAGTGGTATTTTGGGGGTGTGACAGATTGGTATCAGAGCCATAAGTTGCAGAGAACTGGAATCATTTTTGAAAACGATTTGGAAACTGCAACTTGAAAACCTTGGTTACAAAACGAACAAACAAATTCCCAAAGACAAAATTTTTACGTGCCAACCTGGGATACTCGCTCTGCTGTGTAAGTAAAGGCTTAATACGTATAGTATGTATATATATATAAATATATATGTATAGACCGTGTCTAAGTAGTCTAACGGAAGGACCTTAGGAAATTTTCACACACGAATACGAAATGCGACCGCAAGTACGCACACTACTCTGGGGAAAGCGACAACGAAACAATGCTACACGCTACGTCCTGATTTCTACTACGACGACTACGCCGACGGTGACTTTATGGGAAGCCGACCTTCGACGATAGCATTTACGACGTTCTCCGACGACGCCTCGATTTTGCACGAAAATTTTTCTGGACTAATAGAGGGATAACGGGAACTGGCTAATATACATATTATGGGATATGTATAAAATATAACTGTGACTGAACATTGGCTACTTTAACTGTTCAGCAAGATGTCTGGAAGAGGAAATGGAAGAGGCGGTATAAACATGACGCCTGCACAGCTGCAAGCAATGATTGCCGAACATGTGCAAGCCGCGGTGGCAGCCGTCCAAGCTGCATATGCCGCACAGGGTAACTATTATGCCGGTTAAGGCACAAAGCAATTATATCATGACCTGTTTAATTTTAAAACCCGAACTATTTATGCATCAGGAAACCAACACCACTGCACGTACAAGTCTTTCATGGACTGCAAGCCGATGACGTTTTCCGGCGAAGAAGGAGCTGTAGGACTCCTCCGATGGATTGAGAAGTCCGAGAAGGTCTTCTCCATGTGTAATTGTCCAGCTGAAAGCAAAGTGAAGTTCGCTACTGGTACTTTTGAAGGAGCTGCCCTCTCTTGGTGGAACTCTGAGATTCAGATGATTGGGCTAGACGCGGCCAACAACATGCAGTGGGCAGCATTTAAGGATCTGATTATGGAGGAATACTGTCCTCGCGACCAAGTGAAGAAGCTAGAAGGCGAATTCTTGAATCTGAAGATGGCTGGGTCTGAGGTTGAACAATACACTGCACGATATCACGAATATGAGGTTTTGTGCCCCTCAATGGTTGATGCCGAATTCAAACGCGTCGAGCGTTACCTGGAAGGCCTCGCGCCTCAAATCAAGGGACTGGTAACTGCCAGCAACCCCGCAAACGTGCAGCAAGCCATTCGTTTGGCTCACAAGCTCACTGATCAAGAGGTCGAGAAAGGTACTCTGCCTGCGAAAGCCACCGAGAAGACTGCCTTGAGTGGCAAAAGAAAAGCTGAAGATGAAGCTCCGGAGAACTCGATGAATGTTCAAAGTGTGGGTAACAGTACTGGGAGGTCTTTCAACTCCCAAGGTCAAAGCAAGAGATCAGGGAACAACAGTAGCAACTACCGCCAGGGTGGCAATGGTCAAGGCAACTACAGGGGTAACCTGCCTCTGTGTAACAAATGTGGGAAGCATCATGCTGGTGTTTGTAGGAAGAACCAGAGCTGTGAAAGGTGTGGTAAGGGAGGCCACGAAGCTAAAGACTGTTGGGCAATTTTACCCGAGCAACAAAACCGCCCCAGAAGGAACAACAACAACAACTATGGGAACAATCGGGGTAATGGGAACAACAACGGTCAGAACCAGAACAACAACAATGGGGGAGCCCGTGGCTGCTTTGAGTGTGGTGCTCAAGGCCACATTAAAAGAGACTGCCCTCAGTTAAGAAGACAAGGTAATGGCAATCAGGGGAATAACGGTGGGAATGGTAACGGTGGAGGAAATGGTAATGGGAATGGCAATGGAAATGGTGGAAACGGAAATGGTGGAAATGGTAGGGGTCGAGCTTTCGTCATGGGCCAGGGTGAAGCTCGCAATGACGCCAACGTGATAAACGGTAAATTTATTTTGAACGGTTTCTTTGCTACTGTTTTATTTGATTCTGGTGCTGAGAAAAGTTTTATTTCCACTAAATTTGCTAAATTGATTAACGCTAAACCGATCGACTTAGATGCTAAATATGTGGTAGAGCTAGCTAATGGTAAACTTCATGAAACGACCCGGATAGTTAAGGATTGTAAGCTAGAACTAGCTGGCCATACCCTAGGAATTGACCTTATGCCTTTCCCAATTGGTAGTTTCGACGTCATAGTAGGAATGGATTGGTTATCCGAAAACCGAGCTGAAATTTTATGTAAGGAAAAAGTGGTTCGTATTCCACTCGAAGACGGCAAAGTGTTAACGGTTCAAGGTGAGAAAGGTGGTACAGTCACCGGCATTATTTCATTCCTTAAAGCTCAGAAATGCCTCCGTAAGGGTCACTTCGCGATTCTTGCGAACGTCACTGACACGACACATCCCGAGCGCAAAATTGATGATTACCCGATAGTTCGCGACTTCCAAGACGTATTTCCTGAAGATCTGCCTGGTCTTGCCTCCATTTCGACAAGTTGAGTTTGGGATTGATTTGGCTCCAGGTGCCGCTCCAATTGCACGCGCTCCGTATCGTTTGGCTGTAAGCGAACTCAACGAACTCTCCGCGCAACTACAAGAGCTACTCGACAAGGGGTTTATTCGTCCAAGTTCGTCTCCATGGGGAGCTCCGGTACTGTTTGTTAAGAAGAAGGACGGAACGTTCCGCATGTGCATTGACTACCGAGAGCTTAACAAAGTTACGATCAAGAATCGGTATCCGCTTCCTCGAATCGACGATCTCTTCGACCAACTACAGGGTTCAAGCTACTTTTCAAAGATCGATCTACGGTCAGGATATCACCAGCTTCGCGTTCGTGATGAAGATGTACCCAAGACAGCTTTCAGAACTCGGTATGGTCACTACGAGTTCCTGGTTATGCCATTTGGGCTAACCAATGCACCGGCTGTGTTTATGGATTTGATGAATCGAGTGTGCAAGCCGTACCTCGACCAGTTTGTAATAGTCTTCATCGACGATATTTTGATCTACTCTAAGTCAAAGGAGGAACATGAGGAGCATCTGCGACTTATATTGGAATTGCTCCGCAAGGAACAGCTTTATGCTAAGTTTTCGAAGTGCGACTTTTGGATCCGCGAAGTCCAGTTTCTTGGGCATATTGTAAATGAGGAAGGAATTCATGTCGATCCAGCCAAAGTGGAAGCGATAAAGAACTGGTCTACCCCAAGAGCGCCAACAGAAATCCGACAATTTTTAGGGCTTGCCGGATATTATCGAAGGTTTATTAAGGGTTTCTCTCAACTGGCTCAACCCTTAACGGCCTTAACGCACAAAGGAGTGCAATACAGATGGGGTGAGAAAGAAGAGCGCGCGTTCCAAACGCTTAAAGATATGTTATGTTCGGCTCCAATTCTTGCGTTACCCGATGGAGTTGACGACTTTGTGGTTTACTGCGATGCATCAATCCAAGGACTCGGTTGCGTGTTGATGCAACGAGATAAAGTAATTGCCTACGGGTCCAGGCAACTAAAGGATACTGAAAAGAATTATACAACGCATGATTTGGAAATGGGAGCCGTTGTTCATGCACTTAAGATTTGGAGACATTACCTATATGGAACAAAGTGCACAATATTCACCGATCATAAAAGTTTACAACACATCTTTGATCAGAAAGGATCTCAACATGCGGCAAAGAAGGTGGGTTGAATTACTGAATGACTATGATTTGGCTATTAAATATCATCCGGGAAAAGCAAATGTAGTGGCAGATGCCCTGAGCAGAAAAGAATACGAAAAGCCTCGTCGGGTACGAGCGCTTCAACTCACAATACATTCAGGATTACCGGATCGGATCCGTGACTGCCAACAAGAAGCTTTGAAAGCAGAAAACTTCGCAGCTGAAGCACTGCGTGGTGTAGATGGCCATTCTACACAGTTTCGCTAGGTGCACGGGCAGCACTTTCGCTAGGCAATGCCCGGTAACACAGTTTCGCTAGGCTAGTTTCGCCCGAAACTGCTGACGCAGTTTCGCTAGCCTAGTTTCGCAGGGAAACTGGTTTGAACTTTCGTTCAGGTATTTCGCTCAGTAGTTTCGCTCGAGCTGGTCTGGTCAGGTTTCCCGGCGACACTATAGTTTCGCTGGGCAGTGTCGCTGGAAGGAGATATAGTTTCGCTACTTAGTTTCGCCCAGAGAACACGCAGTTTCGCTGGTCGCGAAAAACATACGGATTTGCCTAAAAATCAACCTAACAGCTTCTGATCATACATGCAATTCATTATCTAGCATCCATAGGCATTCACCAACATAAATCAAGCAGCTTTATCACGTTTAACATGCATTTTAATCATCAAATCTCTAAAAACACTTCTAAACCCTAAAATGACCAAAATTGCATAAATCATCATCATGGTTTGTTTTTAAACGTAAAGTTGCTGACTTTATGGTAGATCTAGCATCCTAAAGCATATTTACAGAAGATCAAGCAATATCATGGAGGTTTGGTCATGCTTTTTAAGATAAACACATATAAAACACAAAATGGAAGTTTTTGGGACTCACGGTTCGATCTCCTAGCTTGGTAGGTGATGGTTTGGGGCTGAGATCTCGACAACTCGGTGTGAACCTCGACTGACCAGAATCTCCAGGAGAAAAGAGTGTGTGTGTGTGTGTTGTGAAATGAGGCAAATGAGGCTACTAGGGTTTATTAAGTTTATTTATATCAGAGGCTAGTTTCGCTGGCAGTTTCGCTGGCCAGGCGAAACTAGCTCTGGTCTCGAGTACAATGATCAGTCTAGCCTGCTACCGGGCGAATCTGTAGTTTCGCTCGGTAGTTTCGCTGACTACCAATTTTAGGCAATTTTCACATAATCAAGTATTTACAATTAATCATGCTATTCACATAAAGACAATCAATGATGAATACATAACACATATGGACGGGTTCGGTGATCAACCAAAGGTCGTGGACGTATTCGGCCTAGTTAAGCATTAGTTACTTAAGTTAACACTTATAACGTAACTAACGGATTTGTCTAACGGAAGTTAACCTTGAAATTCTCGGGTGTCACACCAAAGACCATGGCAGCAACACCACAAGTCCCTGATTTCATTAAAGGCATGTGGTTAAAAGAAGTATCATTTATTGACTCCTTGGGAGTACCCAGAACCACAATGGCCTGGGTACCATTGGCTAACTGATCTCTCACTATGTGCAGGAACAGTCAAGGAGGACTATCATTATCATTTTCTTTGTTTATTGATAAGTGATTGTTCCAGGCACGGGATAGGAAACATCGCTCCACTTTTGGCATGCAATATTGTACAACGGAGGGTATGTTTTCCTTGAGAGGTAAAATGATTAAATCAACAAAAGGTACTGTTAACTTGGTTGTTTGAGTTTTCGAAATTTTTAAGATAAATACTTTGAAGGTTAGTTTGGCCAGATGTCTTTGATTTTATCTGTTTTGTTTTAGTTGTGTGTCAGTGTGTTTATTTAAAAAAAAATGAAAAAAAATTTGAAAAAATATAATAAAAAAAATGAAAAAATAGAGTGATTAAAAATCAAAAAACAGGGGAAGAATAAGAGACCCTTTTTAATGCGTTTTGTGTTTGTTTTGAGAAGGATGGAAGTGAAATAAACTTCTGTCTTGAGAATGGCTGACACGCGTAAGGCAGATGTGAAAGACACGATCCATGGTGATGTGTTGATAGGCTCAGCTCGTAAATCTGAAAAAGGTATGCATTACACACTTAAAGATAACGTATGGCAGTTTGTTGGGCAACAACACTTAGGTTAATTGCATTACTGTTTGACTGCATGTTCAAGTTCGTGATACACACACCCGATTCTGATTTCTTTGACGTCATGCTCAAAAATCCCATCCCCTCTGCTTTGCGAGAGCAATGACCTGGGAATGATGTACATGAGTCAGGCCTCCTCTGTTTTGCGGTAGCAGAGACCTGGAGCCTCCCTGATCCACGTAACTCTAAGATCACATTGTACATTATTCTTAAACCTAAAAGATGCCAATGTGCACAACTAATAGAGACCCTCAAGAGTCAAAAACCCCCAGCCTTTGTCACTGATGAGATCATTACTAAAAGTGTTTCAAAAATTCAGTTGACTTGTATATTATTCCCAAAAATCCCCGTGATATATTCTTTCTTTGCTTACTTTTCCAAATTCCAGTCCAATTGTCAAAATTCGCAAAAACCAGTCGAATCTGTGATGGTACGCCGGATGAATACGATGGTATGCCCGATGATCCTTTGGTACGCTAGGCAATGTTCATAGATTTATGGTACGCTGGTTGTTGGTACGCAAGGCAATCTTCATCGGTGGTACGCGACGATTACTTCTGGTACGCAGGCAGTTACGTCGTACCAAGGTGGTACGTTACTGTTCACTAGTACGCTGACTTAGTTTGATCCGGTTCTTGGTATGTTGAGTTCACTGGTACGCTGCTTGTAATTGGTACGTGGTTGGTATGGTGAAGATTTTTAGTACGGAGATCGATTATTTGGGACACTAGCAGACTAGTTGTGTTCACTATAAGTAACGTAACTTGAGAACCGTTAAGAGTTACAGGAGCTAATACCAACCAAAACGACCATCTTGACGAGATCTACACTTTTACTCGCCTAACGGCTAGTACCCTCCATTTCGACCCCCAAAATCCGCTTCTAAGACCTTCGTTTTTAAGTTTGAAGTTTTGACGTTCGATTTTTAACTCCAAAATGAGCGATTTTCAAGCATTTTCAGCTGCTCAGACTTCAATGCAAATCATGATGAACTGTGATAACGAATTAGGAACAACTCAGAAAGTTCCCAAGTTGCTAAAATTAGAGGATTACCATAATTGGAAGAAATGATTTGAATCATACATTTTTTTTCTCAAGATGTTGATTGTTGGATTCCGTTTGAAAAGGAGTTTGAGTATCCAATGTTAAGTGCTAGAAAGCCAAAGATGATTAGTGATTTTGATTCCGAAGAAAGAAAACTTTTTGCAAAGGAGAAGAAAACTTATAGTTTCCTTACAATGGCGTTGCCTAAAGATTTGATGCATCACTTTAAGAATTACACAACTTTTAAGGAACTGTGGGATGCTATTGCAGTAAGATGTGAGGGTAATGAACAATATAACAAGACTCGAAAGAAAGTTTTGAAGAAAGAATTTGATAACTTTGGGCATTGTGAGAATGAGAAAGTGTCAGACTTGATTGCAAGGTTTTCACATTTGTGCAAATTGAAAACCAGAATGATGAGGTTCCTGGAAGCTTTACTTGATAAATGGGAAAATTATGTTATGATGTTAACTAATGATCCAAGATACTCAAGTTCGACATTCAATCTATTGACAAGTAAATTACAAGCTCGTGAAATAAAAATGACTATGAAAAAGTCAGCACATCCTTCTGTTCAGAATCCTGAATTGTACTTTGGAGAAAATTCTGCTACCATGAATGCTAAAGCGAAGTCAAGTGTTAACTCAATTTTAAATCCTGCACCAACAGCTTTTCTTGCTGGAAAGTATGATAATTCCGGTTCTTCTTCAGGTTGTGGTGTTAGAACACAATGTAAATCTAACACAAAATAGTCAAGTATTAAAAGAAAAGATAAGCTATATCCTTAAAAGAGAAAGGATACGAAAGTCTGTATGAAATACATATTTCTGCATGATTTCCGTATTCATACAGAACTACTCCGGAAATTCCGAAGTAGTTCTGTACAGACCAAATTCTACAGAAATCCTCATTTCTGTAGAAGGCTTCTAATGGAAGCATTAATAGTATTCAAAGAAGAGTCCTGAAGGAGTTCTGGACTATCAGAAGATAAAGATTACGAGAAGAACAAAATCTGTCTTTGTGTGAAGAACAAGCAAATTAAACACCAACTTCGCATTTATCATGAAAGCAGTTGAAGACAGTTGAATAAGAGATAAATTGATTATCCTCAATTTATCTCTATATAATCTGACACAATCCAAATTCAACCAACCTCAACCAAGTTATCCAAAGCAACTTGCCACATCTTCCTATAAATAGCAAGCTGACTTCACCAAACAAATCAAGACATCAAGCATACAATTCAATATCTTCTCAAAGCAATTACAACTTACTCCCATAGAAAAGTTATTTCTGTTAATACATAGTTATACTATAAACTCGTGTAAACCATTATTTACATTTGAGATATACAGAATATCCCTTTTTATAATTTGTTGTCTTCCAATTTGATTTACTTTCCGCAATTTGTTTATCTTGTTTAAATCAAACTGTGCCAACATTGTTAAAGAGCCCTTCACGGGATCCAACAATTGGTATTAGAGCAAATTGAATAATCGATATTCAAAGACCCTGCTCTTTAACATCTTTCTCTTAACACTCTCTTAAAAATCTCTTCAAGTTGGAACAATGGAAAATCACTTGGTTCATTGGCAAAACCCCCTATGCTTGCTAGGGAGGAATATCAAAAGTGAAAAATCAGAATTACCAACTTCCTAAAAGAAGTTGATAGCTCCCTGTTGGAATGCATAGCCAAGGGACCCCATTGCCCCACAGTTGACATTCCTGAGTTAAAGGAAACTGAAACCTCAGCTAGTGTTCCCGCTCGAACCATTCCCAAAGAAAGAAAATGGTGGAGTGAGGAAGACAAGACCAAATAAATTAATGAGGATATGGCTCTTCCTCATGAAATATTTTGTCAAGTTTTCTGCAACACCTCAGCCAAGGGCATATGGGATGCCCTTGAGAAACTCTTTGATGGGGGGGGGGGGGAGTTGATCAAATGAAAAGAAACAAAAGAACTAAAGCACTAAATGAATATGAATCCTTCAAGTCACTCCCAAGCAAGTCACTCTTAAACACCTACAATCGCTTTGCCACAATAATTAACTATCTTGCCATTGTGAACGTTTACCACTTGAGTAAGATGTGTAGTGGCCTTGTGAACGTTTACCACTTGAGTTGTGCCACTTGCCATTGTAAAAGTGAAATCAAATGTGGCTTCATACACTGTCCAACCCACAATTTGTCTCTTTCTGGGTGGAGCTTTTCTCTTTTGCCTTTGATTTCTTTTGTTCTTTGCGTGCATCAGTTTCCTTTTTCTGACCAATCTTTCTTCATCAGAATCAATTGTAGATTCTGGGACAACAGGTCTCTTGCCTTTGTCAGATGAAGAAGGGCCAACTTGGGCTTCAGTAGGTTTGGTGATGGTGGTGGAAGGTTCATTGATGGTGAGTGGAGGTAGGGAAGTTTGTGTTGGTGGTTGAATAGCTTCTGGCGTGGGACTAGAAGGTGGAGTAGGTGGGAAAATATCAGAAAAGTCCATGGTAGGTGGAGGCTTCTTCTTGAGGGGAATGATGGGTGTAAAGTTGTCTGTTCTGTACTTGGGGTTGGCAAGCTTGGTGGCTACTTTCTTGGATGTGGAGGGTGGTTTGTAGGGTGTGATGGCAAGTGACTCTAGAATAGATGGAACAGTTGTAGGTATAGGGTTTGGGTTGTAAATGAAGGAGGGTGGAGGTTGTACATCTGCAACATCAGAGATGAGCTCTGAAGGTGAAGGCATCACCAAGTTGGGGTTAACAGCAGCTATCTCTCCTTTAAGCTCATAAAAGATAGTATCAATTAAGCTGCACAGTTCCCTAGCTTGCATCTGAGCTATCTCTTCCTCTGTCTTCAAGTTTCTAACCATAAGAGCCCTCTGTACCTTTTTCAATAGAATGTAATTCTCATCATTCTTTATCAACCTGGTAGGCAATTGAGAGGCAATCGTAATCAACCTCTGCCTATCAGTTTCAGTCACTGCATCCAAATCGTAATCCTTTAATCTCCAGTTGAAAGATCTTGTTTTAGCCTGTTCAAGCAAGTTTTCAAACACTCCATCTTGCTGATACAGATCATATTCCTCTTGAAGTTCTTTCGCTAGCCTTTCATCCTCTGCTATCCTTTTGGCATTTTCCACCATTTTCACTATAGCCTCAGCTTCAGGAGTCTGAACCACCTGTTGAATGGTTTTTGGAATATCAGTTTGAGCAGGTGTCTCCGCTTGAACTTGTTCTGAGCTCCTTAAGGCTATCAAAGTTTCGGCTATGTATTCTGCTCCTTCACTCCTTTGTTCTTCCGGTTGAACTTCCGGTTGAAGTTCCGGTTGAACATGAATTTGCCCTTCAGTCACCACCTGAGGTTTGGTGACTTCAGGTTCTTTGTCGGCTATTTCCAACACCTCAGTTCCTTCTCCTTCACTGATCAAATTTTCGTCTCCCCCTTCAGTCATTGTAGCAACTGCAACAGTTGCAGTGCTATCTTCAACATCATTTTCTACCTTGCTGGTGTAGGCAATATTTCCTGCCACTTGATCACTGGCTCTTTCAGCCGGGAAAATGACATCTTTGAGGAGTGTCGTGATCAAATTGATGTGCTCAGGGAGAGCACCAGCAATCAGCATGGATGACTGTACAAGTTCAGTGAGATTGGGGTCCTCAAAAGGAGAAATGGCAATCAGTTGACTACATCTCATGTTCACCCAACTTTCTTCAACTGAGAAGGGATTCACACCAATTCTTTGGCAAGTTGTGGCTTTTACTTTAGGCGGTATCCTCTGAACTTCTTCAATTTCAGTTATGACAGGCCTTGAGGGTATCTTCTCCCCTAATTTGACAGTATCAGCTTCATCAGTTTCAACAGCTTCATCAGCATCTCTGATAGGGCTTGAAGGGCCTGCTTCAGTGTCAGTAGGAGCAGCTTGAACCAATTTAGCAACAGTTGTGTTGAGAGTTTCAACCTGTACTTGCAGAGAGAGGTACAATTTCGTCAATTCAGGTAGTGAAAAACTGTCCTCAACTGGCTTTTTACCAGTATCCTTGGACAAAACCAAACTATCAATCCTGGATTGTTCAGCATTGGTACCCATGGCTTCTTGGCACCAGGGATTCTCTTCATTTGTTTCAGCAACCCTTGGTTCCAATAAAGGACTTCCAGGTACTGATTCAGAGAAGATTGCCGCAAATTGGGTCTTATTGATGTTACTACTGACACCAAGATCCAGTGGGGATCCTTGGGCAGTAGCAGCCCTTTTTGCATTAATCTCTTCTTGACTCCTGAGATTCACCTCCGGTGAGGAGTGGGGTTGCAGTGCTATAGGGTCCTGGCTTATCAGGATGTTCTCATGTAATGAGGCAGGTGAGTTAATAACACCTTCATCTAAGCCAAGATTGAGAGCAATGTCACTCCTAGGTGACAGGGGTTGTAGGGGTGATAAATGTTCAGATGGGGATGGTACATCTGCTTCTAATGACTCCCCCTTAACTGAAGGTTCATCCCTAAGAAAAAATCCCAATTTTACCAGTTTCCGCTTAGGCTTTTTGCCTTGGGTGGGGTTAGAAGCTTCGGGTTGGTTGGTGGTACTAGGTGGAGGAGACCCAGTGACCACATTTCTCTGTCTTTTGAATATGATAGGAGGTGAGTTGGATGAGGAGGTGGAAGTGGTAGTGTTTGTGGGAGCTTTCCTCTTTTTGGATTGAAAGGTTTTGAGAGAAGAGGAAGCTAGGACAGATGTGGGATCAGATGCTGTTAGGTTTACAGCTCTGTCATCTTGAGCTTGGGGCTCAGTTGCTGCTACAGTTTCCGGTTGAACCTTTGTAGTAGCAGGTTCATCTGGAAACTGCCTTGGAATTGGTAAGGGATAGTCAGCGTCCCTTCCAAGAAATGCAGACTTGTTTAAAGCAAGGTTGGAAAAAGTTTTCTCATTAAGAAGTTTCAGGTGCAAAATTGTACCAAGCCAAACTATTTGGGGGTACTCTTCTTTAAGAAGTTTTCGCACTTTAGCTTCATCGATTTCCACTTCCTTCCCTTGAACAGTTGTCACTACCGTTTTCGCCTTCGGTAACCCTAGCATGAACCCAAAAGTCTTCCATCACTTCTTCGAAAATTTCGGCTTCAATAGTGAGCGTATGATGAAGATGAGACCTTTTGATGAAGTCTATCATGCCGTTGTAGATGTCAGTTTTGCTTGGTGGTTCTAGGTATGCCACCAGGTTATGCTCTACGGGGAACTTGGAATCACTGAATGGCTTCTTGCCACTCGCCTTTGCTTTGGGAGCCATTGTTGAGACAGATTTTGAGAGTATTGACGGTTAATCGGAAGTTTATCGGAGAGGGTTTGAGAGAAATTTGGGAGTAATTTCTGAGTGGGGTTGAGAGAAATGGGGAAAATGACGGTAAATTAGGGCTTTTTACCTTTTCCGGTGCTGACGTGGAAGAGAGAGGTTGTAAACAGACAGTTCAGTGACTGATGAGACAGGTACTTTATGGGTTATACGGTACAATTAGTTAAAGCATGTCTTTATCCAGAAGTAAATTTACTGAATACTCGAATTTTAAACAGTTAAAAACTTAATGGATAAATAAATGTATATCCGCTTAGAAAACTATGCCTTCCGGGTAATTAAATGAGACTTTGACTTTGTTGACCCGGAAGTTCAGGCGGAACCCATTTTCTCCTTTATTTTAAAAACTAACATTCTTCCGTCTGAACATCAAGCGGACATATTTTCCGCTTGAAAGAATTGTTTTCAAAATAATTTTCCACAACATATTTAAAGCATATTTCCGGTTGAAGTTCATCCGGTGAATTTCAAAAGTTGTTTTCTCAGGTTGTACCTGAACTTGAACCGGAAATCCAAAACACTTGATTTTTAACAATTTGTGTTAATTATCCATAGCTTTAACAGCAGTTACTGGCTATGAACTGAAATGTTGTCTGATTAACACTAAATATTTTCAACTCTTTTTCTTTTTGTATCAAGAGACGGGCTCTTGAGCACATGCCTCTCTTTTATTGAATTTGTGAAAAGTCCTATTCAAAGTTCATCATCCCAATGGCTGTGATGAGGTAGAAGAATCGTGCCTCATCAAAGGCTTTTGTAAACAGATCTGCCAATTGATGATCAGTGTGAACTTTGAATATTTTGATTAAATACTTTTCTAGCACAATCTCTAATAAAATGATACCTTATGTCAATGTGTTTGGTTTTGGAGTGCTTCACTGGATTGTTGATGATTGAGATGGCACTGTTGTTGTCTTCAAGAATGGGAGTTTCCATGAATGTGATCCCATAGTCAAGCATTTGATTTTGGATCCAAAGGACTTGGCTACAACAACTTGAAGCGGCAATATACTCGGCTTCAGCAGTTGAAGTGGAAACACAAGTTTGCTTCTTGCATTGCCAAGAGACAAGTCTTTCTCCTAGAAATTGACATCCTCCTGATGTTGATTTCTTATATATATCACATCCACCATAGTCACTGTCTGTGAATGCTTTGAAAGAGAAGTCAGAGTTCTTGGGATACCACAAACCCAGTTTTGGTTGCCCCTTCAGGTACTTGAAACTTCGTTTAACAGCTAGTATATGTGACTCCTTTGGTAAGGACTGATATCTCGCACATAAGCAAACTCTAAACATGATATCAGGTCTGCTAGTAGTGAGATACATCAGGGAGCCTATCATAGCTCTGTACAAGTGCACATCCACTGGCTTGCCACTTAAGTCATTGGTTAACTTGTGGGAAGTGGAGATGGGAGTTTTGGCACTTGAACAAGGTAGCATGTCAAATTTCTTCAGCATGTCCTGGATGTACTTTGATTGGTTCAGAAAGATACCATCTGCAGTTTTCTTCACTTGCAACCCTAAGAAAAATGTTAATTCTCCCATGCAGCTCATTTCAAATTTAGACTGCATCAAAGTTTCAAACTCCTTGCACAAGACATTATTAGAGGAACCAAAAATAATATCATCAACATAAATTTGTACCATCAACATATCATCACCAACAGTTTTAACAAAAAGTGTTTTGTCAATAGCCCCTCTCCTGTAGCCATTCTCTAGAAGATGGGTAGAGAGAGTTTCATACCAGGTTCTAGGTGCTTGTTTGAGACCATACAAAGCTTTGATCAGCTTTCACACCTTGTTAGGATGGTGAGGGTCTTCAAAACCAGGAGGTTGGTTGACATATACTTCTTGTTCTAGGAGGCCATACAGGAAAGCACTTTTAACATCCATTTGAAATACTTGGAAGTCTTTGAATGCAGCATAGGCTAAAAAGATTCTGATTGCTTCTAACCTGGTTACAGGTGCAAACACTTCATTGTAATCAATGCCTTCCTCTTGTACATAGCCTTGCACAACCAATCTTGCTTTGTTCTTTATAACAATTCTCCTATCATCTTTCTTGTTTCTGAAAACCCACTTTGTTCCAATTGGTTCTGCTCCATCAGGCAGATCTACCAATTCCCAAACCTTTTGCTTGTTGATCTGAAATAGTTCTTCCTGCATTGCCTCTACCCAGCTGTTGTCTTCCAAGGCATCTGCTACCTTCTTGGGTACTTCTTGAGACAAAATTGCAGCATGCAAACAAATGTTTGCATTTAAAGATCTGCTCCTTGTCAACATAGGAGCTGAAGCTTCTCCAATAATATTTCCTGCTGGATGATCTCTGTTGATTCTTCTATCAAGAAACATAGGAAATTCATGGCTTCTTCCATTTGAGGGTATGTTGAGCTGAGGAAGTCTGTGATCAAACTCAACAGTTTCAAATTGTGACACATGATCTGAGACTTCAACTAATTCATGAGAATTAATGTCTGAATTGTAGGTCAGATGCTCTAAACTAAGCTCATTTGATGTGCCATCATTTGAATTTTCAGCTTCATTTGACCCTGATTCAGTGTTCTCTTCAGTTTCTGAAATTGAGTTTTCCGGTTGAACTTGAACCGGAGAAACTGGTTCCGTTTGAACTTCGACCGGAACAATTTCTTCTTCAATTTGAATTGTTTCAGTTAGTCTCTTATCATTTCTTGGGAATATAGGTTGAGAACTCATGGAAGAGAAGAAGATTGGCTTCTCATTTGCAGTTTGATTATTCTTCCAATGCTTGTCAGCAGACCTATGAGAATTTTGTTCCTGTACTAAAGAGCTTAAAGGCTTATCAACAGTTGTGTTGAAAGCAGTAGTTAGTGCATCAATATCAAATAACCAACTGGGCTGAGACTTAAAATTTTTGGGAGATTTTTCATTGAAAGATACATTATGGTTTCCTTAACAATCTTAGTTCTCTTGTTGTATACTCTGTATGCTTTTGACACATCGAGTATCCAACAAAATAACCTTCATCTGCCTTTTCAGCAAATTTAGGCAAGGATTCATTGGTTATTATGATAGTGACAGGACAACCAAATGGCTTAAAGAAGTAGATATTTGGCTTTCTTTTTCTCCAAAGCTCATAAGGTGTTTTATTCTTTCCCTTGACAATTAAGATCCTGTTTTGGACATAACAGGCAGTGTTTACTGCTTCTGCCCAAAATATCACAGGGAGCTTGGAGTCTGCTAACATGGATCTAGCAGCTTCAATCAATGTCCTATTTCTCCTTTCAGCAACACCGTTTTGCTGTGGAGTTCTAGGAGCACTGAATTGTCTCACAATTCCCTCTCTTCACAAAATGAATTCAGAACATGATTTTTGAATTCTGTGCCATTGTCACATCTGATTGTTTTGACCTTAAGATTTGATTGATTTTCTAAATTAATTACAAGAGTTTTTAACAATTCAGCAGTTTCATCTTTTGTTTTGAGAAAGAAAACCCAAGTATAACTTGAAAAATCATCAATTATCACAAAACAGTATGATCTTTTTTTAAACTCATTACTCTAGTTGGACCAAACAAATCCATGTGTAAAAGCTCTAGAGGTTTTGAAATAGAAGACTCAACTTTTGGCTTAAATGAGGTTCTGTGTTGCTTGCCCTTGAGACATGGCACACAATTTTCAGAACATGCAAAATGCTTGTTAGGAATACCCTTAACAAAGCCAAGATTCACAATTCTGTTCATGTTTTTGTAGTTCACATGACCTAACCTTCTATGCCATAGATCAGATTCATCAACTAAGGCTTTGGATACAAGGCAAGCAGTGCCACATGAGGGTGTAGCAACTGACATATCCAAAATGTATAATCCATCTCTCCTGGGTGCCTTAAGCATTATAAGTTCATCAGGAAGTTTGACACCAGGTTTGAGGACTATGGCCTCTTTCTCATTAAACATTAAATTCAAATTCTTGTCACACATTTGTGAGACACTAAGCAGGTTGAAATTTAATGTATCAACAAAATTGACTCTGTCAAATTTTACCAATCCATTTGTCACATCACCTTGTGCTGTGATATGGCATTTTGTGCTTCCAAAGGCAACTGGTCCTCCATTGATTCTTTTTGTGTTTTCCAGAATGTGCTTATTCCCTGTCATGTGGCAAGTGCATCCACTGTCAACTACCCATAGGCTATTTTGGCCTTTATTCTGCACCTGCACATATCTGAGTTGATTAATTTCTATAGGGGACCCAAGCCTGAGTGGTCTTGGGTCTGCCATAAGCATCATTATACTTATACTCCTTGAGTACTAAAGTATTTAAAACTGGAGCTTCATTGAGTAGATCATCATTATCAAGACTGAAGTTCTCATATTGAGTACTTGTTTGACTAGACCTTTCACCTTTGGTGTTCTTTCTCTCAGCAATTTTTCTATCCCTATATTCTTTAAACTTCCTTTGCTTGTTGGTTAATTTCTTAAATTTTTCATTTTCTTGGTTGACCAACTTAGTTCTCTAAGGTGATTTTGAAAATCTTTGTGGAAAGTGTTGATTTTGAATTGAACTATCCTCCTGAAGTGGAGCACAGTGATTTCCACTTGAACTTTTAGCAAGGAATTTATCAGATTGGTTAGATTTGTTGTTTCTTGAAAAGTTTTCTCTAGAGGTAATCTTTCCTCTAGAAGGATTTCTTCTTCCTTGAGCTTCAAAATGCTCAAACCCATCAGCAAAATGTACATGTGGTCTCTGCTTTGGAGCAGTAGCTGATCTGGGTTTAGTTTTGCTTTCCGGTTGAACATGAGTTCGAGCGGAAAAATGTCCCGCCTGAACTTCAGATGGAAAATGATTTTGCTTTAAAACAGAGAAACTTCCATTTCTGTCATTACCAATTAAGACCCTGTTTGAATCAGATCCAAAATACTTCAAAGTGTGGTTTTTAACAGGTGAAATTCTTCCTGTAATTTTCTTTTGAAAGTCAGCCTTTAGTTTCAAGACAGGTTTTGGTATCAAAAATGGTTTAAGTTTACTCATTGGGTTAAACTGGCAAACAGCAGCTAGGTGACCTTGTTCACCACAGCACATACATTCAACAACTCTGGTTTCAAACTTTCTAGCAGACTCAAGTTTGGTTACTTGGTTGAAATTTAGTTGACCAAGCCTTTGAGTTTGACTTCCCTTTGGTTGCTCAGGTTGCTTTCCTCCAACTTTTGAATCCTTAGGTTCATAAACAGTTGGTGGAAGAACAACAATTGATGGTTTTAAAATGTTTGATTGGTCAACTGAAGCAGATGAGCTAGCAACAGTGACTTCAGCTTTCTTAGACTCAACAGTGTTTTCAGAACTTGACTGTGATGAAATGTCATCAACTGTGAGACTAACTTTGCATTCAGATTTTAAAGCATCAATTGGTTTGATTACAGGTGAGTATTCAATTGATGGCTCAACACAGTTGTACCCAACACCTGCCTTTCCATACATCCCTCCCATCCACAATTTCTCAGCCTTTTTGTTTGCTGCATGGAATTTATCACAGGTGAATAAAGCATCTTTCAGCTTGATCTCAAGAACATCAACCTCAGCCTTAGCATCCTTGGTTTCGTTTCTTGACTTCTCAAGCTTTGAGAGTAAGTCATCAAGCTGAGTTTCAAGCACTGAGTTGGTTTGTTTCAACTGTTCATACTCTTTAGTTAAATTTTCAATTTTTGAAATATATAAAGATTCAGTTTTCTTAAAACATTCCTTTAACTCATTTAGGTTTGAAACTTCATCAATCAAGTCAGTGTTGTGATTTCGATACTTTGACACTTGTTCTATGCAGGCAGGACTGCATAAATTTTCTAGAACTTTCTCAGGCATAGAGTTTACCTGATCTGAGGTGGAGTCTTGTTTGGCCATCAAAGCATGGTTGATAGGCTCAAACTCAGCAACGAAATCTTCCCATTCAACACATGAGGTTTGATTTGCAACAGCAGCTACCACATTTTGGTGGGTTTGACTTCCGGTTGGTTTTGGTGGGGTGGGGTTGGAACCTGAGTTGTTTCCAGAGTTGTTGTTGTTTGAATTGCTTCCTCCATGATTTTTCCCTTGAACATGACTTTGATTTTGCCCTTCTCTTCTTGGTTGAGGGCATTCCCTTGCAAAGTGACCAAGTTGGTGACAGTTATAGCACTTCACCTTGCTTTTGTCAAGGCCTATGTGAGCACCTTTTGCTCCCTTGTAGGTTCTACCAGTTCTTTTGTAGAACCTTTGAGCTCTGACAGAAACCATAGCAAGTTGAGTCATAATGTCCATTTCCTCTAAATCATTAGCACCTATGCACTCAAGATCTTCGGGTATGAAGCCTTGGTATGAGTTAGTTGCTACATGAGCATTGTGAGAGTTTTCAAACACGTTTGAAAAACTTTCTTGACACCTTGGTGTCTCAGGGAAACTGACAATAGGTGACTGATATGATGACGAGTTTGAAGACCTTTGACTGTTAAAATCAGTAGTTACTAGTGCAGATGAAAACAGCTGAGTTGACTCAGAAGATGAGTTTTGTTTAAGATCTAGTTCCATTTCATAGGCACTGAGTATGCCATGAAGTTCACTAAGTCTCATCTTTTTCAAGTTTTTGCATTCCCTGATGCTTACTGTGTAAACTGTCCACACAGAAGGCAGGGAACGTAAGAACTTTCTGTTAACATCTACCTGGTCTAGTTTTACATCTACCTTTTGGAGTTCATCAAGCAAAGACACAAATCTTAAGTACTGGTTTGTCATTGTTTCACCAGATTTGAAAGTAAAGTTTTCATACTTCTGTTTTAAGACATCTTTCTTGTTTTCTTTAACTTCACTGGTTCCTTCATACATTTCACTTAAGGCATTCCACAGGTCAAATGCAGTTTTATATCCTTTGAACCCATTTAAAATGGAATTAGGAAGTGCAGCCTGTAGAGTCCAATATGCCTTATGGTCAAATTCGAGAGCAGTATAGTCAGATTCAACATATTTATCAAGTGGTTTAGGTATTTTGACTTCTGCATCATCAGCAGATGAAACCATGGGTGAGTAGGGACCTTCAGTGAAAGATTTCTAAATACGACGGTCCAAAATCCTAACTAAACCTTCCATCCCGATTTTCCAGGTACCAAAGTCATCAGGAGTGAACATTGGTGGTTTGTTGGAAGAACCATTTGGACAACTTAAACTGAAATCATTCATTTTGAAAACTTTTAGAAAGATAAGACAACAAAGCTTGTAAAGTGAGCAAGTAAAGTATCAACCTTGAAGCACAGAAAGTCTTCAAGGTAAGAGCCAAAGCTCTGATACCACTTGTAGGATCGTTAAAAGTTAGAGTTAAACTTAAACAAAGACCTTTACTCGCAAATATAACCCTGCGGAATTAAAGTTATATTTCACTTTACTTTAGCAATATTAAGTTCTTGTGTATAATGTAAAGGCTTGATTTGCAAAGATATAGTAACAACAAAGTATCAGATACTCGACACTATTTGCATTAACTCGAAGCTACACTATTACAAGTTGTTCAAGAACTGATAACAAAGAAGATGACAACTGTGTGTAAACTAAGAGCTAACTAAGCTATATATAGTGCAGATGAGAACAATGACAGCCAATCCACACCAGAAGTATCTGATGATGTTCTTACTCGAGTCTATATTAATCTACAAGATGATAGTCTGGTTATGAATATTGAAACTCTGTCTACTCCGGATGTGCCTGTTGCTGATGATTATTTGACCGAAACAACAAATGATTCTACAATCATGGCTGATGATATGTCTTCTGATGATGATAATGAATTTCATGAAGCCGTGTCAGATCAGGTTGAGATTCCTGTTCAACAAGTCGATCCACAAGTTGAAGCTACTTCAAGTGATGTTGCGGTTAATTCAACTGAGAATGTGGTGGTTGAGGAAGATCATGTTCTTGATATGGCTGAAACGGTTGTTGTTCCGATTCATCAAACGCTCTGGATAAACACCATTCATCCGCCAGAAAACATCATTGGTGATTTAAATGAAGGAGTGCATACAAGACATCAAGTTGAGAGTAGTGCTTTGTTAACAATTCTGGAATCTGGTATTCATGAAGAAGCTTTTCATTCATGCTTTCTATCCAGATCGAGCCAAAGAATGTTGATGATGCTTTACAAGTCGGCTCGTGGGTGGAAGCGATGCAAGAAGAGTTGTTGCAATTCCAAAAGCTTGGCGTGTGGCATCTAGTTGACTTACCAGTAGGTAGTAAAGAACTGTGCGGCTCAAAGTGGGTTTACAAGTGTAAACGAGATGATCGTGGAGTGATAGTCTGTAACAAAGCTTGTTTGGTTGTGCGAGGGTTTTCTCAGGAAGAAGGAAACGATTTTAACGAGGTGTATGCATCGGTTGCCAGAATAGAGCGATACATATATTTTTGGCATTTGCGGCACATCGTGAATTCAAGGTCTTCCAAATGGATGTTAAGAGTGCGTTTTTATATGGCAAGGTTAAAGAAGAAGTGTATGTCAAACAACCTTCGGGATTCTACGATCCTGATTATCCGGATAAGGTATTTAAATTGGACAAGGCACTTTATGGACTTCATCAGGCTCCTCAAGCTTGGTATGAGACTTTGTCCACTTATCTACTCGACAATGGATTCAAGAGTGGGTTGGTTGATTCTACTTTGTTTTGTCGAAAAACGGGGGAGGATTTGCTATTGGTACAGATCTATGTTGATGATATCATTTTTGGCAGCTCAAACGAAAAATTATCAAAAGATTTTGAAAAGTTGATGCAAAACAGGTTTGAAATGAGTTCGATGGCGGAAATGTCATTCTTCTTGGGGTTACAAGTTCAGCAATCTGACAAAGGGGTCTTCATATATTAGACGAAGTATGTGAAAGATGTTCTGAGTCGATTCAAAGTTGAAGATGTTCGTATCCCTGGAACTCCGATACAGCTGTCGCATGGCCTTTTTCCTGACGAAGAGGGTGAAACAATTGACGCCACTCGGCATAGGGCAATGATAGGTTCATTGATGTATCTTACAGCTAGTAGACCTGACATTATGTTTGCAGTGTGTTTGTGTGCCAGGTACCAAGCAGCACCTCGGGTTTCTCACTTTAATGCAGTCAAGAGAATTCTAGCTTATCTGAAGGGTAACACAGATCTCGGGATCTGGTATCCTTGTGATGAATAGTTCGACCTATCAGCCTACTCAGATTCGGACTATGGCGGTTGCAAGATTAATTTCAAGTCAACCACGGCCGAATGTCAATTTTTAGGCGATCGGTTGGTGTCATGGCAGTGTAAGAAGCAGACGTCCATTGCTACATCCATGGCAGAAGCTGAATACATAGCAGCTGCAAGTTACTGTTTGCAGGTTTTATGGATACAGCAACAAATGCGGGATTACGGTTTGCAGTTTCTTACTACTCCCATATACATAGATAACTCTGCGACCATATGCATTACCAAAAACCCCGTTCACCACTCTAAAACTAAACACATCGACATCCGTTATCACTTCATACGTGATTGTTTTGAGAAACACTTGATTGATCTGCAAAAGTTCCATACTGATTTTCAAAAGATCCATACGTGATTGTTTTGAGAAACACTTGATTGATCTATATATATGGGAGTAGTAAGAAACTTTAAACTGTAATCCCGCATCTGCTGTTGAATCCATAAAACCTGAGAGCAGCAACTTGCAGCCGCTATATATTCAGCTTCAGCCGTGGATGTAGCAACAGAAGTTTGCTTCTTACACTGCCATGATACTAACCGGTCGCCAAGAAACTGACATCCGGCCATGTTTGACTTAAAGTTGATCTGGCAACCGTCGTAGTCTGAATCCGTATAGGCTGACAGGTCAAACTTATCATCATGAGGATACCAGATCCCGAGATCTGAATTACCCTTCAGATAAGCTAGAATCCTCTTGACTGCTTCCATATGAGAAACCTGAGGTGCTGCTTGGTACCTGGCACACAAACATACAGCAAACATTATATCAGGTCGACTAGCTGTAAGATACATCAATGAACCTATCATTGCCCTATACCGAGTGACATCTATTGTTTCACCCTCTTCGTCAGGACAAAGGCCATGTGACAGCTGAATTGGAGTTCCAGGAATGCGAACATCTTCCACTTTGAATGGACTCAGGACATCGTTCACATACTTCGTCTGATGAATGAATATTCCCTTGTCAGATTGCTGAACTTGTAATCCCAAGAAGAACGACATTTCCCCCATTGAACTCATCTCGAACCTGGTTTGCATCAATTTCTCGAAATCCTTCGATAATTGTTCGTTTGAACTACCAAAAATAATATCATCCACATAAATTTGTACCAATAACAGATCCTCCCCCGTTTTCCGACAAAATAAGGTTGAATCAACTAACCCACGCTTGAATCCATTGTTAAGTAAATAAGTGGATAACGTCTCATACCAAGCTCGAGGAGCCTGATGAAGACCATAAAGTGCCTTGTCCAGCTTATATACCTTCTCCGGATAATCAGGATCGAAGAATCCCGGAGGTTGTTTGACAAACACTTCTTCTTTGACTTTGCCGTACAAAAACGCACTCTTAACATCCATCTGGAGGACCTTGAATCCATAATGTGCAGCATATGCCAAAAGGATTCGTATAGCTTCGATTTTGGCAACCAGTGCATACACCTCGTTAAAGTCGATTCCTTCTTCCTGAGAAAACCCTTGAACAAACAAACGTGCTTTGTTACGGACTATTACTCCACGATCATCTCGTTTGCATTTATAAACCCACCGTGTTCCGCACGGTTCTTTGCTTCCAACTAGTAAATCTTCAAGGTGCCACACTCCCAACTTTTGAAATTGAAGCAACTCCTCTTGCATTGCTTCCACCCACGAACCATCAAGTAAAGCTTCCTTAACATCTTTAGGCTCGATCTGGTATAGAAAACATGAATGAAACGCTTCGTCCTGAATTCCAGATTCCAAAATTGTTAATAATGCACTGCTCTCGATTTGATGTCTCGTGCGCACTCCTTCACTTAAATCACCAATAATATTGTCTTGCGGATGAATGGTGTTTATCCGGAGTGTCTGGTGAATTGGAACAACGACCATTTCAACCATATCAGGAACATGATCTTCCTCAACCATCACGTTCTCAGTTGAATTAACAGCAGCAATACTTGTAGTCGCTTCAACTTGTGGATCGGATTGTTGAACAGGAATCTCAACATGATGTGACACGGCTTCATGAAAGTCATTATCGTCATCAGAAGACATATCATCAGCCCCAATTGTCCAATCATTTGATGTTTCTGTCAAGTAATTATCAGCAACAGGCACTTCCGGAGTTGGCAGAGTTTGAATATTAAGAACCGGAGTATCGTCTTGAAGATCAATAAAAACACGCGTAAGCTGATCATCAGACATCTCTGGTGTCGATTCAAGATTTTCAAAAAGATATTTATAATCGAACATCCAGTCCGGTCCAACACCTTTGGGCGGTAAAGTGTAGGATTGAAAATCAACATGTAAGTATTCTTCCACAGTACCAGTCTGCTTTTTGAAAACCCGTTTCTTCAAATGTGAGTAACCAACAAACAAGCCTTCAAAAAAAATTTCATCAAACTTTCCCGCAGACTTTAACACGGTACATGGACACCCTAACAGCTCCAAATAACTAAGATTCGGCTTATGATTCTTGAGAAGTTCATAACATGTCTTCCCCAGTCGTTTAACCGTAGGCACTCGGTTAAGCACATAACAAGCCATGTTGACCGCTTCCGTCCAGAATGGAACTGGCAATTAAGCGTCAGCCAACATTGTTCGTGCTGTTTCAATGATTGTACGATTCTTTCTTTCCGCCACGCCGTTTTTATGAGGTGTGTATGGTGTACTAAATTCGTGTACGATTCCTTTCTCCATACAAAAAGTCCTCAAGTCAGAATTCTTAAACTCCGTGCCATTGTCACTGCGAATCCTTCGTACCTTCAACTTATATAATGACTCGAGAGTAGTAATCAAGTTGAGAAGAATTCTTGAAGTTTCATCCTTGGAGACCAGAAAATCAACCCATGAGTATCTTAAATATTCATCGGTTACCACAAGACAATACCAATTCCCAGAATAACTTTTACGATTCACAGGTCCAAATAAATCCATGTGAAGTAATCCCAATTGGACTTCAATAGAATGATACTTCTTCAGTGGATGTGATTTTCTCTTTTGCTTTCCCTTCTTGCAACTCACACACACATCAATAAATACAAATTGTTGTTTCGGAACTCCTTCAACAAGATTCCTACGCACCATTTCATTCATCTTTCGATAATAGATGTGACCCATGCGACGATGCCATAGAATGGAATCTCTCTTTGAAGCTTTTGATAAGAAACATTGACCCGCAACAGTTGCTTTGGCTGAATTCATGTCGAGCATATACAAATTTGAGAATCGAGGTGCTCGCATCATAACAAATTCGTCTGGAATCTTGTATTCAGGCTTCAGTGTATCACACATTCACTCCCCGTAAAAGCAGTTGCGTATTGCTTGTCACAGATCTGGGAGACGCTAAGAAGATTGTACTCTAATTCTTTGACATATTCAACTTTCTCGAATGTGACTACACCGTTCCACAATTTACCAATGCCGGTGACTTGACCTCTCTTGTTTCCAGCAAATGTAACTTTACCTCCATCGAAGTACTTCACATCATGCAACAAAGAAATATCACCAGTCATGTGCCGAGATGCTCCGCTATCAACAACCCAAATGTTGTTCATGAGTTGTCGTGAAGATCCCTGCATAAATTAAAACAGAAGATTAGTTTCAGGACGTACCCAAGCTAGAAGCTTTGGGTCGACCGTCATCTTCCACAAAATCATCACTAGCCATGGAAGAACCCTTAGGTTTCCATGCATCACTTGAAGAGCCATTGGATCTAGAAGTTGAGTTTTTAAGAATTTATTTAATGTTTCCAGAATCATTTTCTAATTTCTTTTCAGTTTTATGTTTTTGAAATTCAGATGACTCATTAAAAAAATGAATTCTACCCTTATAATCCACAATGCTGACTTTCTTTTTGGAAACAGGTGTTTCAGTCTGATATCCTTCAGACATTCCATCAGATTGTTCTGCATCAGACTTGTCAATTTTGGGCTTCTTCAATGGACAAGTCCGATATGTATGACCACGATTTTTGCATTTAAAACATTTTCGTTTATTAATCAAAACTTTTTCAATCGTGTCACCATCCACATCGGACTCAACAACAGGTTTTTGTTGTTTTTGTGTCTTGGGTTTCAAACCTTTCGGCTAGACACACGATGATTTCCATAATCATCATTACAACCAGAATCATAACCCGTTACCCTATCTGGAACATCACCACGGTACATAAATTGACTTCTAACATGTGAATTTCCAGAATAAAATTGATCCTCATAATTCTGATATCTATCTCTCCCTCCACCAAATCTTGGACCAAAATCATTTTGAAAACCATGATAAACCCACATTGGACCCCTTCCAAGGATAGGTTGATTTGATCCACAACCAAAATCATCATAAAAACCATCATCATTGTAAAATCGTGACCTTTTGATATAAGGACTTGGTTTTCTGAAATTTGGTTGCATTTTTTTGTGAAAAACTCTTGGTGGTGATTGAAAAGTTGATTTTATTGGTTTCTTGTTTACAGACTTTTGAACTGACTTTTGCATCCTGTTAACCAACCCAGATTCAAAATCAGAGACAAGTGTGTCCGTTACATTGATATTTCCATTTCCCTCCTTAATGGGCACACTCCTCACCTTAGGATCATAAGCAGGATCATACATCCCCGAAAAGATTTTATCTATTAAATTGGGATTGACCATATCCAAAGGAAAGTCTTTATCGCTATAGATTTTATCAGAACCTTTTAAGCGATAGGTCACCCAATTTTCAGATGTGTCAAATTTGGTTTTCAGAGTGGGATTGCCAGCCTTGGCTTTTTCAAAAGATTTTGTTTTGGCTGGAGGCACAAACCCAACTCCACCCTATTCGACCTTTTTGCCTTCAACAGACTTGCTTCTATCAATTTTTTCTGTTCAAACTCACTCAGTATCGTCAGCTCAGATTTGATGGTTGAAAAATCATGTTTTGAAATCAAATTTTGATAATCTGGCTTGAAAACATTTGTTCGAGTGGGTTTGGGACATTCAACTTCTGTTTCAGATATGAGATCATCAATTTTATCAAAATTTGAGACATCATAAAACAGTTCATCAACCGTAGAATCCAAGATAGATTTTCCGGTTGAAGTTTTGTCAGACTTCGAATTAATTGATTGATGATTACTCTGCTTGTCATGAGAAGAAACTTCCACTTTTTCCTCAGATGAAGGACCATTGGTTATAATGACAGGAGGAGGAACTTGGCTCAATTTACCAGAATTAGTTTTCTTTTCAGGCTTGTAAAGAAAATTGGTAAATGATGATGAAACTTGAACAAAATCAATCTTTTGTTTTAATTCAAAAATCTGAATTTTTAGATCTGCAACAAGTTTTTGACTATCAGCCAAGTCCTTTTGTACGGACACAAGCAGTTCAGATTGGTTTGAAAAATCAAATTTTTGTAAACGTAGCAACTCCTTAATGGTTCCTTCCCATCTTTCCTTATAAATATTCTTATCAGATCTTGCTACCGATAAAAGATCATTGAGTTTTGTCTTTTCATCTAAGAGCGTACTCTTAGCGGTAGCAAAATCATCACAAGATTTGCACATCGGAGGATAAGAAACTACCTTAGAAGAATCTGCCATAAGAGCAACTGATTTTGTGATGTTGTTTCTTTTTAATGTACCAACCTCCTACTTCAGACTTTTGTTTTCATTAGTCAATGTCTGCATGTCCTTTTTTAGTGCAATCATCTTGTCAGCAATCTCCACAGCCTTTTGTTGAGCCCTCTCATATTGTTGCTTCAATGGAAGACTCTTTTGATATAAGTTCTCAAAATCATTGGCTGTGTCAAGTTCTTCAGCTTTCGCGGCTTCACATTCACGGATCAGTGCTTCCTTCTCCTCAGTTAGAACTTGAACTTGTTTTTTCAACAAGAGAACAACATCTGATTCAACTTGTTCAAACAAGCTTGCCATGAATGCAAATTTTTCTTTAGAAAAAGATTGATGATTATCCTTTAAATCTGATACACTTGCTTCATTATTGACATCAACTTGAACTCCATCAATTGGTTCTCCATGAATTTCATCTCCATCTTGAGTAGATTCTGTCATGGTGTCTTCATCCTACACATGTGTCACAATCAATGCAGATGAGTCAGCAAATTGATTACCCCAGTTATAAGTTTTGTCTTCTTGAGACACTAGGGCTTTTGTAGGTTCAGAATAAGGTTTAGAATTTAAAGAACTCCCTGAACTTGATGCATTGTTGGATCCAGAAGCATAGACTTGGGAGCAAGCTTTTGGTATTCTTGCTTTTTAGGTTGAGAGCATTCTCGAGCGAAGTGTCCGGAATTTGAGCAATTATAACACCTCACCTTTGACTTGTCAAAACCAATTCTTCCTCCAGAATTCAGGTCTTTTCTACCAGTATTTTTTAAAAATCTCTTCACCCTTCTTACAAGCATGGCAAATTGCCAATTAATATCCATCAGTTCCGAGTCATCTGGATCAACCTGATTATAATCCTCCCCAGTCAGTTCTGCATTACTTACCTTCCCAGTTATAAGCCCATAATATGATGATACCAACGCAGATACAAGAGCCATATAGTCTTCGGTCGTTGTAACCGACATGGCCATTTTACTAGTATTCATCAGATTACTTGCTGGAACCGAGACGTTACACTCTCCAGAACTATAATTGTGATCATAACTATTTGAACCCATTCCATTTCCTGAGTAAGATACATTTCCAGGTAAATTTCCAGCTACAAAGGCCATAGCTGGTGTAGAACTTATCATCTTACCCGATTTACCCGAAATTGTTGCCGTGTTTGAACCATAGTACACATCAGTATTCTGGACTTCTGCAAGTGTTGTATTAACATTTTTCATCTCTAAGTCTCGTGCTTGCAACTTACCCAACAGTTTCACAAACGTCAATTCTGGATAATCTTTATCATTCATAATCATCAACACATAGGATTCCCACTTTGATGGCAAACCTTCAAGTAATTTTTCCTAAGCTCTTCATCGTCCTTCTTGATTTGAACATTATCCATTTCAGACAACAAATGGCAATATCTTGAAATCAAATCCGGAACGCTTTCACCATCAAAATGTTTGAAATTATCAAACTCCTTGTTCAGAACTTTCTTTTTACTCTTCTTGTATTGTTCGTTGCCTTCACACCGTTCTTTTATTGTCGTCCACAACTCATGAGAATGTTTACAACTCTTACACTGGTATAGCAACTCCTTAGGAAGTGCTTGAGTTAAAAGACCATATGCTTTTTTTTCTCTTGTGTAATCAGTCGTTTGATTAAGATCTAGGTTTCTTTGCATAATAGGCACATTGTTTACTCCAACCGGATACACGTATGGTGCATCCAATGCAGTCCATAAGTCCGGATCGGTCGTTCCAATGTAAGCTTCGAACCTTTTCTTCCAATTTGCATAATTTTCAAACTTGAGAAGTTTGGGAACTTTTTGGGTCGTCCCAATTTCATTGTCGTAGTTCAATAAAGTCTGCATCTGAGACTGAATCGCAGCAAACACTTGATAATCCGACATCTTGAAAATTTCAAGTTTCTGATTTGTCCGAACTTGCTTCGAACTTGTAATAACCTCCGAACGTGCTCCGAACCTTCTCCGAACTCAATTACATAGTCCGAACATCCTCCGAGAGACCTCCGAACTCACAACGAACGAGAAAACTGACCGAACTTCACTCCGAACTTGTAAATCGGAGCAGTTACGCCGAACTAGAGGTTCGGCTGAACGAGAAACTTTCGGAAATTTTTTAATCTCATAGAAAAACTCAAATAAACGAGCTCAGAACACTCAGATGAACGAAAACGGACAAAAACAAGGAATTGTGACGTAAATCATGATGTTTTTAACGTAACTTTTCAGAGACGAAGATGAAAAACGAACTTTGAATCACAGAATTGAACCAAATCGAACCAAACGATACCAGAAAGCTCTGATACCACTTGAAAACGCTAGAGCATCGGAAAATATTAGTTCGATATCAATTATGTAAACGAGAATGTAAACAAACGGTGTAAATATCAATACTCAATCTCTCATTAACGATAAACACGATTAGAAGAGAATCAGAGTATCAGAACACACACACTCTCAAAAGTTCGCTCAACAACAACTGGTTACAAAAGACAAAGCTATACCTATTTATAGACTCTCGGTCGTCCGAACTCCTAAGCCTGCCCGAACCTCAGGTTCGGCCAAGGATCGGCCGGGGTTCGGCCAGAGTTCGGCCAGCAGCAAAACAAGTGTAATCTTCAAGTCTTCGATACTTTGTCTGATCCAGCTCGTTGCAACATAATGTATCAACATAAACTTTTTTGATTTTCTTTATTTTTTCAAACGATCAGACTTTCTCTGCGTATCGAAAGATCGACCTGATTGTTGTTCGTTTGACGTTTTGCTTTGTGTTGGGCTATATTTATATGAGGCATGAACATTTGTTATTGGGCTTGTTAGTCTTTGTTTTGGGCTTGTTTAAGATTAGTTAGTGGGCTAGTTAGTGTTTATGATTGGGCCATGTGGGCTTCTAACTAGGTTTACGATTTTATGTGAGGACTATATAAGCCTCATTTGTTTGTGTTTATGATTAAGCTTTTCAATACAATATTCACATTCATGATTTCTTTGCTCTCAAGTATTTACGATCAGCTTCCTTTAGTGGGTTTTCATCATTCAAGACTTCATCTTTTCACAAGATCTGGTCTATTCTTCCACTATTGTTCTTGAATCAAGCTTGTACGAGGATTCCGCACTCGTATTTGTCTAGATATCGTGTTGTTTGGTTGATCTTGGACCTACAATTGGTATCAGAGCCAAGAATCACAGATTCGAGGCTCACACGATATAGATTCAAGAAGGTTTTCTGATTTTCTGGGTTGTTTTCGAAGATTTGAGGGTGTTCTTGAGGTTTTCGATTCTGCTGCTGCTGCATTTTGGTGATTCCGATCGTCTTCTGGGTGTTCTTGGTTGTTTACGACTTCAAGACTGTGTTTTTGTGTGTTTACGATTGCACATTTGCAGTTTACGACATCAAGAACTCGTTTTTAAGTGTTTACGACAACTACAATTGGTGTTTACGACTATACTTGATCGCAAACGGAGTTTACGATCCGGCATCTTTTTGGTGTTTATGACTCTCGTTGATCGTAATCGTGTTTACGATTCTGCAACATCGTAATCTTGGATCGGATTCAGGGTTTACGATTACAATTATCGTAATCGGGTGTGTTTACGACTTTTTCAATCGGTTTGGGTGTTTGCGACTTTGAGCTTTATCGGAAACGGTATTTCCGATCGTAATCGGCTATTGCGATCGTAATCAGGACTGGTTTATCGTAATCAAGACTTTGTGAACTTTCGGACTTTAGTTTTAGGTTTCCTTAGCTATCGAGATGGATTTTGAACCAAGCATGTATCAAAAGTTGGACTTTGAAATTGGGTCTATTACTCGTCCACCCAGACTTACTTCGGCGGATAACTTTTTGTAATGGAAGTATAGGTTCGAAAACCACTTGAAGAGTGTTGATTTAAGGTTATGGAGAGTAGTGCTGAATGGACCACACATACCGATGCATGGAGCGGGAGCTAAAGTAGGAAAGGCCAAGACTGAAGATGAGTTTGAGGATGATGACTGGGAAAGATGTAACAAGGCTGAGAGGGCCTTTGCTATTATGACAATGGCATTGACACCAGATATTGCTCAAGGCTTTAAGCATTGCAAGACGGCAAAGGAATTGTGGAATGCATTGATTGTTGCATATGAAGGAAATCCAGACATCAAGGCAAGTCGAAAGCAGATGTTGAAGCAGAAATTCAATTTGTTTAATCACATCCAAGGTGAATCTTTCGAAGCACAAGTGCAAAGATTTGTCTCTCTGATGGCAGAAATGTCAAGTTATGGTGTGGAGCCAGAAACGGAAGATAAGAATTTGAAGCTGCTAAACAGTTTGCCAAAGTCATGGAACACCAATATCTCAATTATTAAGGACAACAACAAATTGAGTGAGCTGTCTCTGGATGAAATGATCAACAAGTTGAAGTCCAAGCTGATTGATGATAAGCAGCGTGAGTTGAATCATATAAGCTCACTTAGTTTGGCTGGGAAGTTGAATCAAGCTTTGTTGTCGGAAGAGGTTGATGAGAAGAAGAAAGGAAAGACTGTTGGAAGTGGATCAAGTTCGATGTCCCAAACGAAGGCATTTGTGGCACAACCCCAATCTAGTTCAAGTGGAGGTGACACATCTGAGGCTAACAACGATCCCAATTTTGCACTGGGTATGGGATTCATGAATAGTTACCATGCTTTAATGGCCGGAACCCTAATTCCTTATGAGATTCTTTCGGGGGAGCTTAATCAGATTAATCCAGAGGATGTGGAGATGTTGGACGTCTCTTGGCAAATGGCTATGGCGGTGTTCAGGGCTAAGAAGTTTATGGCTACTACAGGGCGAAATGTTTGGAAGGATCAAGACAAGATCAGAATGGGGTTTGATAAGACAAAGCTTAGGTGCTACAATTGTGATGAATATGGACATTTTGCTAGGGAGTGCAGCAAACCAAGGAAGGAGAAAGCAGAGATGAAGAAGCCAGCTGATGGGAAGGCTAAGGCCGAAACAAGTGCCTTGATAGTACAGGGAGGTGGAGGTTATGACTGGACCCCCCAGCTGAAAGATCTGACCCCCCAGCTGAAGGATCTTAGTCTGACACATGCTATGATGACAACTATGGATGATGATGATGAGGAGGAGCATGCTTTTGTGGTTACTGAAGAAGAACCTGAGGAGAATGAAGCTATGGCAGCAGACCACACCAAGGTATGTTCTAATCCTATTTGTGATCGTATAATTACTACTCTTAGACAATATTGCAAAAACTTTGAATCTGAATTGTTTGAAGTAAAATGTGAAAAGAGTTCATTTAAGGGTAGATGGCAAAAGAACGAAGAAAAGGTTAAAGCCCAGAAATTAGATATAACAAAATATAAGAACCTTGCAACTGAGAATGCCTATTTGTATGACAATGCTAAGTTAGAAATAGCTGAGCTAAGTAAACAGATAGAAGACCTTAAGCATAAGAACAATGAGATGCAGGTTAAGCTTGATATCAACCTTATGAGAAGCAAAAGGATGTTGCAGGCTAGTAAATCTTTAGACACTTGCATAACTGAGGTTAGAATGGGAAAGGACAAAGGTGGAATAGGAATTAGCTTTACAAGCAAGAACGTTGTTCCTCAAGACAAAACTAGAGATGTTATAGGAATGATCTTAGAGGAGGATCAGATAGATAGATCTGCATCGGAAATGCATGAGGAAGGACCTCCCTTAGATAGTGTCTTGGTTAGAGTGAAGCCTTTGACTGAGGAGGAAATTGAGAATGAAAAACACATGACTTATGGGTTGGGTAAAATTGACAGAGTGATGACAGACCCATGTGAAGCAGGTCCATCCAATACTTCACTGAATAACTGTGTGAGCGCTTCTAATGAATCTGTTTGTTGTGCAGATGAAGTAGAAATCAAAGACATTTCTGAGAAGGATGCAGAGTGTCAGAGAGTGGATGAGAGTCATGCGTCTAGCAGTTCTAGTAGTTCTAGTTTATGTTTACCTAAGGATGATGTAATGGCACTTGTGTCAGAACTAGAAACATCCAAGTCAAAACAAGTAGCTGTATCGTTATTAAAAAATGTTTCAGAATCTAATGAAAAAGTGTCTGGTTTTAAAATTCGTGTGCCTAACACAAAAATCGGTCGTGAGACTAAGCCCAAAGACTTTGTTGCTTATCCCCAGGTTGTGTCAGCTTTTAATAGAACAAACAAATCTAAATCGGAACAATTTTGTTTAATTACACAATCTGATAAGAATAAACAACGTGTTATACACAAATGGGATGATAAGCCAGAGTGGAAGTCGTCTTACCCAAGACGTATGTACCTCTGTAGCCATGTCAATGGGCCTAGGCTCATGAATTGCTTTCAATGTGGAAAGCCAGGACATTTTGCAGCTAACTGTGTTAATAGACCTTACCAACCATACTATCCGCAAAACCCACGGACTAGTATGTTGGAGAAAATGATGACCGGAGAAAAACAAAAACAAAAGCAGAAACAAGCTGTGTTTCAAGGGAAGCAGTGTTCTGAACCAATGAAGACTGAGCAGTTTAAGGTTTCAAACACAAAGGCACCTGTGACAAAGCCTGTTGTTAATAAGTGGAAAGTGACCAGAACTCCAAAACAAACTTATGTATCTAAAGGAGTTTCCCACAAGATAAAACCAGAATTCATTGAAAAACAAGTGGCTAAAGTAAAAAGAGCTAATCAACCTAATGGCAAAGCGAAAGCCGAGCAACAGGTTTTGAAACAAAAAGGTGTCGCTCAAACAAAACAACTTGTGTATACTAAACTGAAACTTGAGTGGACACCGGTTAAAAAGCCAACTGGTAAAAAGGTCATTTCACCACAAAAGAAACCTGTGATTGTCAACAATTCAACAACTGTGTTGAAACCAGAGAAAACCACCACATGGAAACCAAAAGTCAACATTCAAAATGATAATGTGTCTGGATCAAAGTCTGAGATGATTTTCCAATTAGTTAACTACATGGATGCAAAAGGTGTGCCCAGATCTGTTATGGCCTGGGTACCTGGATCTCATTAATTTCTTATTCTTGTAGGGACAGCCAAGAAGAACTATCAGCAATCTCTGGTACGTTGATAGTGGTTGCTCCCGACACATGACCGGAGATCTGTCCCTTTTGGAAGATGTAGAAGATTTCGATGGTGGAGGAGTTTCATTTGTAGGTGGTGTGGGTGGTAGAATTAGTAAGAAAGGTGTGGTAAGGAGTGGAAATCTGTCTTTTTCTGATGTTCATTATGTGGAGGAACTGTCGCACAGTTTGCTGAGTGTTTCTCAGATCTGTGACAAGGACTATTCGGTGATGTTCAATCGAAAGGAGTGTATTATTTTGAAGCCTGGTGTGAAGATTCCCGAGGAGTGCGTACTGATGCGTACTCCAAGACGATCAAATTCATATCTTCTAAACATGGGCAAACCTCCAACGTCAGAAGAAGCATGCCTCATATCAAAACAGAATGAAAATTTGGCTATGTTGTGGCATCGACGACTAGGGCATGCTAACATGAAGAATTTGACCAAGCTCGCGAAGGGAGAGCATGTCAGAAAGCTGCCGATTAAAGACTTCTCATCTATTGAAAAATGTGTGGCATGTGCGAAGGGGAAGCAGCACAAGTTGCCACATCGTCCGAAGATAGCAAACTCTGTGTCATCTGTTCTACAACTTCTACACATGGACTTATTTGGGCCTATGCAAGTTCAGAGCATCAGCAAGTTCTCCTATTGTCTTGTGATTGTGGACGACTATTCACGTTTTACTTGGGTCTTCTTCTTGTCTAACAAGTATGAAACTCCAGCCCTAGTGAAACAGTTTGTCACACTCATAGAAAACCAGCTGAACAAGAAGGTCAAAGCTATCAGATCGGATAACGGAACGGAATTCAAGAATGCTGAGTTGAATATGTTTTGTGGGGCTAAAGGCATAGACAGACAGTTTAGTGCTCCCTACACTCCACAACAGAATGGAGTAGCCGAGAGAAGGAATAGGACACTCATTGAAGCTGCAAGGACAATGATGTGTGAAGCAAAACTACCAATCTTCTTCTGGGCTGAGGCAGTCAACACAGCATGTTATGTGCAAAATCGCGTTCTGTTGAACAAACGTCATGAGAAAACTCCATATCAGATTGTCTACAAAGAGAAGCCGACAGTGGGTTATTTCAAGACTTTTGGGTGTCCGTGCACGGTGCTGATTCAGTCCGACGTAGGGAAATTCGAGGCGAAAGCGGATGAGTGTTATTTCGTTGGTTATTCGGGAAATAGTGCTTATCGAGTCTATAACAAGACCACTGGGTTGATCATTGAAGCATTCAATGTGGACTGGCTTGAAGATAATCCGACGGATGCAGGGACTGGACCAGATTGGATTTTTAACTACGGGTCTCTGTTTGAAGGTTTCAAGTTTTCGAATGATCTTCATAATTTGGGTGAAGAGGAAGAGATTATCACACAGCCTTCTGAATCAAGACCTTCTGCTGAAAGAGTCAGTGACAAAGCACCAGTTCCAGTTCCCACAACTGTCACCGCAGATGCCAACGCAGATGCTTCAGGAACTTCGGGAACGTGTGATATTGATTCAGAAATACAACAATGTTCAGGTATTGGTGATATAAATGATAATCTTGTGAATACTAATCTGCCTGTTTCAGTGTCTGTACCAGATATACAGGTTTCAAGGATCAACAAGGACCATCCAGTCAGTAACATACTTGGACCTGTGTCTTCAGGAGTTAGAACTAGAAGCCGCACAGGAGATATCAATGTCTGCATGTACTCGTGCTTTATCTCCCAGATTGAGCCTCCGAATGTGATGGTAGCTCTCAGAGATCCGAGTTGGATAGAGGCCATGCACAATGAGCTTAATCAGTTCTCAAAGCTGGGAGTGTGGCGACTTGTGAAGAGGCCTGATGGTAAGAAGGTGATTCCCACGAGGTGGCTTTATAAGAACAAGAAGGATGATTCGGGGATCATTGTAAGAAACAAAGCAAGGTTGATAGTACAAGGGCACAGGCAAGTCCACGGTATCGACTATGATGAGGTTTACGTTCCGGTGGCAAGATTGGAAGCAATTCGGATCTTTCTGGCTGTGGCCTCGTATCTCAATTTTACCGTACATCAGATGGATATGAAGACTGCCTTCCTGTATGCAGAAATGAACGAGGAAGTCTATGTTGCTCAACCACCAGGGTTCATAGATGAAGAAAATCCAGATCACGTTTATCTGTTGGATAAGGCTTTGTACGGTCTGCATCAAGCTCCTAGAACCTGGTATGAAACGTTGTCCACTCACCTGGTGGAGAATGGATATTCAAGAGGAGTTGTTGATCAGACACTGTTTAGGAAGAGGGTGGACGAAGACATAATCATGGTGCAAGTGTATGTAGATGATATTATCTACGGATCGACAAACGAAGAATTGTGCACCGAGTTTGAGGAGATTATGAAGAAGAAGTTTGAGATGAGTGACCAAGGCGAGATGAGTTTCTTTCTTGCACTTCAAGTTAAGCAGGATGATTCTGGGATTCTTATTCATCAGGAGAAGTACGTGAATGAGATTCTGGAAAAGTTCAAGATGCAGGATTGCAAGCCCATCGCCACTCCCATGGCATCCAGACCACTCTTGTCAGCGGATCTTAACGGGGAGTCAGTGAGTGAATTCCATTATCGGTCGATGATTGGATCACTAATGTACTTGACAGCAAGCAGGCCAGACATCATGTATGCAGTTTGCGTGTGTGCTCGATATCAGGCTAACCCTAAACTCTCTCATTTAGCTGCTGTTAAACGTATCTTCAGGTATCTGAAGGGCAGGCCTAGGCTTGGTCTTTGGTACCCGAAGAACACTGATTTTCAATTATATGCTTTCACTGACAGTGATTATGGAGGTAGTGACCTTGACAGGAAATCTACTACTGGAGGATGTCAGTATCTGGGAGATAGGCTCATCTCTTGGCAAAGCAAGAAGCAGCATACCGTATCCAAATCAACTGCCGAAGCTGAGTACGTGGCCGCATCTGCCGGTACTTCACAGGTAGTGTGGATCCAAAACCAGCTCACGGATTACGGTATGGAATTCGTTAACACTCCCATATTTTGTGATAACGCTGCTGCTCTTGAGATTGTGAAAAACCCTGTCCAACATTCCAAAACCAAGCATATTGATATCAAGGTACATTTTATTCGTGATTGCTTTGATCGTGAGCTAATTCAGCTTCAAAAGGTAAGCTCCGATCAGAATGTTTCGGACATCTTTACAAAACCCCTTCCTCGTCCCAATTTTGAATCTTGTGTTGAAGGCCTGAAGATGATTGCCTTCGAGGAATGATCTGATCATCTATTTTTTTTTTACAAAGTTTTTGGTATTTAATCTTTATTTAAAAAAAAAAAAATTTGGAAAATGACTGAAAAATTGAGCCTTGTTTCAAAAGCCTCACAAAAACAGGGGAAGAAATGGTGCTGGTTAAACTGAAAAGTTTTTATGATGTCTTTTGATAGGACTTGAAAAATTGTTCAATGACGGTTGGAGACTGACACGTGTAAGGTAATGTGAAAGACTGCTCGAAGATGATATGTCGGTAAGCTCAACCAAAACAATGATCATCTATGTAAGTGCAGTAATCTTAAACTCTATACATGTTTAGTTTCCCATCCTAGTCTACATGGTTTAAAAAACTGAGTCCCGACAAAAACGGGTTGAGAGTGGTATGTACCTAGTATTCACTCTCTCACACACCATGATTATACTGTATAAGACAACACCACAAGGAAAAGAAAAAGGAAAAGAATACAAAAAATGAAAATTCTGAAAAAGAAAAAGAAAAGAAAAGAAAATTATTCAGTTGGTCTTCTCTGCGTGCTTATGCGGCCGACCTGATCATCAACTGATAATGTATGAAATCAGAATTAAGTGGTAGTCAAAGCAGTGTTGCATGGTTCCTCAAGTTGGGGGTTTGTGAATCCTCAATAAACTCTGAGGTTGGGTAGGTTTTGCTATGGAAAATTGGGTGTGGGGATGGTTAAACATAACGGTAAATCTGTACTATATTTAAGCACTTTACTGGATGTGAGTTTCTGTGTTCAAACCACTTGACAATTGTCTAGAGTGTCTAGTAACGAAAGCTGAAAAGGGTTCCTCAGTCAAAGACTTGTCTGAAATTATCTGTGAAAAATACCAGCACCAGGTATGTGAATATTTGAAATTTCTAAAGTATGTTTGTAAATATTTTAAATTTGGTTTTGATTTTATCTGTTTTTAATTTGTTTAAACTTTTAATTTTTTTTATGATCATGATCGGATACTCGGGTATGATTCTGAGGGGAAGTTTTTGTAAAATTCTCAAATGTCAAAATTTTCAAATGTTTATGAGAATTATCAAAGTTTGGGGTGAACTTATTGGTTTTTGAGAGTTTAGGGGGATTAATGAAAGCTTTTAAATGTTTATTGATTCTTGAGGGGCCAAAGTGTAAATTGCTTTATATATAATCTTGTTTCCGATCGATTTGCTCATTTACGGTCCTCTCCCTCTCGCTTGTTTACGATCCGCTCCCCAAACCCTAACCTCCTCCGCCTGTATCTCGCCGGAAAACCTTCTGCACCCACCTCCGAGCACCCATTTTGCAATCCGAGCGTATCATTGCCATTGAAATCGGTTTCCGACCTTAAGCCCTCTGTTAATCGCGTGTTTTCTTGTCTGTGTGTCGGCCCTTTCGAAGATTTTCTAAGTTCTTGGTTTCTCGGTGATCCTCTTTGTACTTTGAACTCATTTCTAGTTGATTTCGAGAGATTGGGAGTCGGTGTTTGAGTTTACAACTCTTTAAAAGGTAGTGTTGGTAGTTTTTCTTGTGATTACTTGAGGCTATGATGAGTTTACGAGTTTTTGCAGGGTTCATCAATGGCGGATTTTAGTGTTTACGACCGTTCTCGTGAAGAAGACGAAGTTTGGAGCGTTTACGATCTATGTTTACGATTTCCTGTTCACGATCGAATCGTTTACGATCCGCATAACTGACAAAGTTGATTACGATTGGGCCTTCGCTGACTCTCGGTGTTTACGAGTGGTTATAGTGTTTACGATTGGGCTTAATTTAAACCAGTCGTGAACCCATTAATGGATCGTAAACCCATATGCAGATTCGTAAACCTCATTTAAGTTGAATTATTCTCATAAACTCTTAATTTTTATTAAATCTCATTAAAACTTAATCAGTTTAAGTTAAAATTAAATGGTGTTTGTGAACATGTGTTTCAAAATCAATTATTTTCTCCTAAAATGTTCAAATTGAAATTTTGTGATGTTCAAAAGTAAATTGTGATCGTCAATTGAACAAGTCAAGGGTTAATAATCATAATTGCTTTTTAATGATCAAAGCTGATGAATATGCCTTGTCTGTCTCAGATGGCGGAAGAAATGCTGATGGAAGATATAAAATATGAACCAGATCACTGTATGCCGGCTTATCTAGAAGATCCGCCAGAAAAGCACATGGAGTTATTTTACTCGCTGGTGGCCGGGATGAACACATGTAAAATCAACTATGCTTTGAGGTCGAATGTGCTCATCGACGAGATGCTGGTTAGAGAATTTTGGGGCACTGCTAGAGTCAATTCTGATAGAACGAGGATCACTGCAACGATTCAAAACAGACAAGTTGTCATTGAAGAAGAAGATATAAGGCAGGGCCTGAACATTACAGATGAAGCTTCTGATCCTATCACTTACCCAAAGGAAGTAGTTCTGGCAGGTGCTCAATCAATGGGATACGAAGGAAAGTTTCCACCAATCTTCAAAAAGCTTCTGCCGCACTACTGGAGGTGTCTGGCGCATTACATGCAGAAGTCTTTCCTAGGGAAAAGAACAAGTTTCGATCAGTTGAATTACATTCACGGAACAGCTCTCGTAGCACTTGCCTTGGATTGGAGGTTTAACTTCTCAAAGATGATGTTGCAAGACTGGGTAGGCAATGCAGTGCTGAGCGCCAGAGAGCAGTTTTTGATGACACCTAGGTTTGTACAAATGGTGGTAATGAAGAAGTATCCGATGATAGAGGAGAGAATTGAGAAGCAAGATGTCAAGGTTATGGATATTAGGGTCTTTGGTCTGCAAACCCAAGATAGACCGGGTAAGCAAACATTTGAAGGAAGACTGGAATGGGTTAAGAGAGGTGCGTTCCCAGAAGTTGCACGGGAACAAGTGATGGATGACTCTGAGCCAGAGGCAGATGTGCCTGATGTTAATGCATCCATTGCAGAAGAACAAGATGTAACAGCAATTCCAGCGGTCAATGTTCAAGAGGATGATGTCATACCCTCAGATGAAGAAAATATAATGGATGACATTCTTACTGGCCAGGACATAACTGAAGATGATATTTATGGGGACTTGGATCCACTAACCCATAAAAGGTCAAGAGAAGATATGATTGGGTCATCTGGCAGTGATGATACACCTCCTGAGCTGAATATAAACGTTGATGAAGTTTTCGAAGAAGAACCCGTCCCTGCTCGTGAACCATCTCCACGAAAGAAATCTGATCCAAGGAGCATACGGTTCAAATTCACCAAGACAAGCTCAAGTCTATTGGTTGTACAACCAGCTGGACCCAGTTCTGAGGGTCCCAGTGGTCAAGAAGAAACTATTAATGAAGCCCTTCAAGAGCAACCGTCTATCTCTCAGACTGAAGATGTGGATGTTCAACCTGCTCCTGTGCAAACTGAAACTCCAGTTCTGACCGAGCATAGCCCAGTTCGGGAGGAAACTCAATTTCTGGAGGTTGATCACACCTTCGTTGCTCCAAGCCCTGTAAGAATAAGTGCAGCTCCTTCTGTAACTCAGCCAACAGCTGCTCCCAGCTTTAGGCCTTTCCAAGCAACACAGCTTCCAGTAGAGTTGAGGATTAGCACTGATCCTCAAATCAACTTCCTGATGTCTCAGAACAGAATGAGACAAAATGAAATTAAGGCGCTTCAAGCAGAGAACAGGAGGATGAGGGAGAAGGAAGCGGCAGATAAAAACAAAATAAATTATCTGTATGACACTATGGTGGGCCTGAGAAAGATGGTGAATGAATTAAAGACTGTGGTGGAGTCAAGGTCCACAGGTGCCCCTGGTCAGAGCTCATCTCAAGATGTACAAGGCACAAGTGCATCGAATGAAGATATTGGAGATGAAAACATTGAGATGTCAGATTATGCTCGAAGCGGCAGAATCATCTCCAAGGCACCTCTGAGTCATAACAATTGGTTCAAGGAGTTCTTCCAGGGACCGGCCCCCAATCAATACACCTTCGACGTTGATGTTGGTGAAAGCGTTATAGATAAGAGGGGAAGCCGTGAAGACATACTGTGTTGGCATTCTGACGCGGAGAAGAAAATGTTCGTCGTAATCCGTGATGGCTACAGTCCAGTGGAGTATTACTCAACACGTGAACAATTCCACTCCTGGACTGAGCCTGAGATTAGGAACCTGCTCAAAGCTCCATTTATCAACCGTTGGTGTAGTGCTGAAGGAGATCGTATTCAAAGAAACCTGATGAGCCATCTGGAGACCAACTTTAGAGACTTCGAGCTGAAAAATATTAAATGGGTTCAGACTGGAACTGACCCAGATACAGGCGAAGCTATTGGAGAAGCCAGAAGGCCACCCACAAAGCGTACCAGAGTAATTCACATGTTGGATGAGATCAATGATGGTACACTAGTCAGAAACTTTGACTGCTGGTGCTATGATCCAACAACACATGAAGTGGTGGTGCTTTGCAAGCCAATGAGGCAGTTTCGTTTCTACGATCCGGTTGATTTGCTAAGATTCGGAGAACGAGATATTAAGCTGTTAGCCTCCCAACCTATCCTCAGTGATGTGCCCAACATGGAGAATGCCATAAGGGTTGGAATCTTCCATGGAACAGCTAACCGGATAGTGAAGAACGAGTGGTGGTCGAACAACACACAGAACACATTCAGATTCGATCTACTGCTGCCGTAAGAAGATCAAATGCTTCATGCCTAAGGGAAGATTGTTGGGCTATATTTATATGAGGCATGAACATTTGTTATTGGGCTTGTTAGTCTTTGTTTTGGGCTTGTTTAAGATTAGTTAGTGGGCTAGTTAGTGTTTATGATTGGGCCATGTGGGCTTCTAACTAGGTTTACGATTTTATGTGAGGACTATATAAGCCACATTTGTTTGTGTTTATGATTAAGCTTTTCAATACAATATTCACATTCACGATTTCTTTGCTCTCAAGTATTTACGATCAGCTTCCTTTAGTGGGTTTTCATCATTCAAGACTTCATCTTTTCACAAGATCTCGTCTATTCTTCCACTATTGTTCTTGAATCAAGCTTGTACGAGGATTCCGCACTCGTATTTGTCTAGATATCGTGTTGTTTGGTTGATCTTGGACCTACACTTTGTTTTCTTTGGTGTTTCGTATAATTTATCAGACTTTCTCTGCGTATCCACAGACTGACCTGATTGTTGTTGAATTATACACTTTCAACTTTTTTTATTTTCTTATTTTGTTAAATTCGAGGCCTTATCTGCGTATCGAAAGATCGACCTTAAGGTAGACGATTTAACGTTCTTATTCCTTTTTGCATGGAACACAGTTGACGATATCATGAATACAATCACTATGTGTTAAATCACAAGTGAAGTCATAAAGTGTGATAAGCAAATGCATATCTGAGTATGTCTGATAGTCTGGGGTACACTGGTCTAAGCAAACCTAATCAATACAATAACATATCCAGAGTTTAAGATGGACAAATTATAACAGTAATCGACATTACTTATGTGATTAAGTAATTGAACTTGAAGTTTAGTTCAGCATGTTATGTTCAATATGATCCCAAGTCGTGATCTTTCTCGCAAAAGACAAAAATATTGTCTGATTCAGTATTGCATTTATATTTCATGTCTGAAAATTCCAAAAAGATTTTAGGTGTGTTTTAGCATTAACTTAGAAAAATCAAAAAGATTTTCGGTGTGTTTTGATGTAAAGTTTTAAAAAGCCAAAAATATTTTGTTTCTTATTTTCTTTTACTGATCGATACAAGATAAAAAATTATGATTTTAAAACTATATCTTGGATTCTCGAAGAGAAATTTTGCCCCAAGAATAAATCGTTGCTAACGTTGGCTCGTAGGCTCACATACGGAAATGGGCTTTATATTCGAGACGGGTCGGACATCTAATATTTATTAGATGATTAAGGTTTAACCCTAATCACCCCAATATACTCTCGACGGCAAAATAAAAAGAAGGAAGAGAAAAAGAGACGTAATCTCTTGTGTGTTTCTCTCGGCTGATGAAAACCCCAAAACGGCAATGCCGTTCCACGTCAATCTCAGCCACCGGTGGCCATCTTCGAGCCAACGTTTCTTGGTGCTCGTTGTAGTTAGGGCGTTTCATCAGTCAACCTCCGTAGACCACTCAATGGTCTAGACATCGCAGCCTCGTACGCCTTGATCCGCCGCTCGGTTTGCCGCCAATCGCTGCCGCAAAAGTTCCTATCACCACCGTGTAAATCGCCGCCGCCGCTCGCCGCCATCGTCGTCGTCACCCGCCAAAACTACCGCCGCTCACCTGCCGTCGCTTGACCGTTTCCTGTCGACGCGACCCGACGCCTTTCGCCGTGTGCTGTCTCCGGTTGCAATCAGACTTGATTCCAATTGATCCCGTACTCTCACGAGACGTGATGTAAGTCAAAGTGTAATCTCGCGAAGTGTAATGACCACGGATCATAAATGCAGTCCCGTACCCATACGCGACATCGGACTACGAGAATCATCGCGATACGCGACAACCGTTTGAGATCGAAAGTGGTCCGTTTCAACCTAGCGCTTCGTTCGTTGAAACTCGGTGTTTTGAGCGTTTGTTCAACACCGCCAAGGTATATCTAAACTCCGTTTAGTTTAGATTATTTTAATTTAGATTTTGATATTGTTATTTATTTCGCGTTAATCGGTTTAACACGAATAGGTATTTGTGTTGTTTTGGGTAATCGTGATCCTGTTGATAGGATTACTACACTAACGGTTTACGCGTTTAATTAGTAAACTCGTTTATTCCGCTGCGTATCGGATTACCGGTTTAATCCATTATAACTCTGATTTGCTAAAACCCGATCGGTAATTTTTAATTAAATGTAATGTTTTTTTTAACGTCACCGGGCACCGTATACCACTGTCGAATTTCAGTGGTATCAGAGCCTAGATGACCACACGCAAACCCTGACCAGTCGGTTTTAAACCGGTGGATTTCACGAACTGGGGTTAAAACCCGAAAGTCGCGAAAGTCAAACGATATGCCTTTCTGCATGGTTGGTTGATTTAATTCCACTAAACATTATTCAATTCATTAATTGATTGTTTAACGCACATATTCGAGTAGACCCATATTATGGTTGTGATTGGTTGTCGTGTTTGGTTTGGCCCATTTGTATTTTGGTTTTGGATTGGCCCACTTGTTTTTGGGTTCATGAGTTGTATCTAAAATAGATTAAGTTATTATTCTATTTTCTTGTAAATGCTCACCTTCGCCCTAGACGAATGTGACATGCATTGATGCGACTACCCCATCATGGCGAGTGTTCTTATCAAAGGACACTTCCTAGTATGGCAAGTATCCACGACCTGAAGACTGACGAATTCCAATCAATCAAGGAGAGCTTATGAAGCCAGTGGGACCTTTAGAGTTGACCGGATGACCTTTCCACACTCATCCTTGTGGTTGAATTTACCTTTTGACCTAGACCTTCTTCGACATTGTCATTAGGCTCTGACAATGTCGAAACCTCTTAAGTAGAATATGTGTTTGTTTGCATGTGTGTTTTGGTTGCTTGTCTTGACTCGTTTAACGCGCCAACTAAAACTCATACTAAGTTTTAAACGGTTAAAACTGTTTTACAATCAATTTATTTGAATCCTAAAATTTATTAAGACTCGAAATTACATAACTAATTTTATTCGACGGTGATTCGAATTCTTCGATCCTAGATATCGAACTTTTTAATATTTGGTTATTGCCTCACGACGCGTAGTCTTTAATAAGGAGGTTGTTAAATTGATTGTCCCGAGTGAGATAGGTTTCTTGAGTAAGCTTAGTCAAACTTTTAATTATTTAAGACACTGACTAAACAATCGTATCTGGTAAGAGGCAAAACAGGTAGATTATGCCATCCTACTCAAGTCTAACTTGAAACATATTTACCGATGCATCAGTGTTGGAGTATTTTAACACCGCACTTGGTGTTTAGGGTATCTTTCAAGGTGCATGTATTGGAGTATTTCAACACCGTACGTTTACACTGACCACTGAGGATATCTATCATTTTTTTTATGATTACCTTGTGTATTAGAGTATTTTAACATCGTACATCTGGTCATTCGTAGACATAATTGGCATGGGTGAGGCTAAACATATTTCGCGAATTAATCTGCTTGTCATGAGAAGAAACTTCCAGTTTTTCCTCAGATGAAGGACCATTGGTTATAATGACAGAAGGAGGAACTTGGCTCAATTTAACAGAATTAGTTTTCTTTTCAGGCTTGTAAAGAAAATTGGTAAATGATGATGAAACTTGAACAAATCAATCTTTTGTTTTAGTTCAAAAATCTCAATTTTTAGATCTGCAACAAGTTTTTGACAATCAGCCAAGTCCTTTTGTACGGACACAAGCAGTTCAGATTGGTTTGAAAAATCAAACTTTTGTAAACGTAACTGCTCATGAACCGACAACAACTCCTTAATGGTTCCTTCCCATCTTTCCTTATAAATATTCTTATCAGATCTTGCTACATCGAAACACTAAAACAAATTGCCTATTGTTTCAAGATGACTGCAACTGTTGCAAGCAACGAGGTTTTCTAGCACAAGTCTCTCTTTGAGAAAGGGGAACTTAATGACACAAATTTCCCAGACTGGCATCGTAATCTGAAAATTGTCATGAAAATGGCCAAGAAGCTCGACGTGTTGGAACAGGAAGTGCCTGAGGCACCGGCAAATGGCACTGCCACTGCACACGCCACTCACGAGGCACTAAAGAAGGATGCCAATTAAGTGATGTGCCTCATGTTGGCCACTATGTCTACTGATATTCAGAAGAGCATGGTTGATAGGACGGCATTTCAAATGATCGGGGAACTAAAGGGCATGTTTGAAACCCAGGCCCGGTAGGAATGCTACGAAACTGTTGTCAGGCTCATCACCTGTCGAATGGCTGAAGGTAGCCCTGTCAGCGCCCATGTCCTTAAGATGAAGGGCTACATCGACCGACTTGCAAAGCTCAATTACGTCATTCCTTAGGAAATGGTGACGGATTTGATCCTCCAATCTCTTTCTAGCATGTTCACTCCCTTCCGAATCAACTTTAATATGAACAGCCTGGTTAAGACAGTGACCAAGCTTCACGGTATGTTGAAAACTGCTGAGATTAATTTTCTCACCAACATCAACAGAAGGGGAAAGTCGAATGATGTGCTCACTATCCGATCCGGAGGTGTCAAGAAACCTGAGGTTAAGAGGAAACCTGGGCAAAGGAAGAAAGGCAAAGGCGCTGCTGCTAAAGGTTCTAGTGGCACCGGAAAGGGCAAGTCAAGGGATTCGAAGGCACCGCCGCAAGATGAGCGCCAGTGCTTCGAATGCAACAAGATGGGGCACTGGAAGAGAAACTGACCAGAATATCTTGCCATGGTGAAAGGGAAGAAGGCCGATGTAGGCTCTTCCGTAGGTATATATCTATAACCTCATGTTATAGACCACTTCATTTGATCCTTCAAAATATATGCTTGACATACTTGACATTTTGAAGGAACATGAAGTCGTCAAAATCAAAAGAACCAAGATGACATGACACCTTTGCATGTATGCAAACTTTAAATAAAGTTCATGTCTTAAACAACTTTCTTGTTTTGTCTTTCTGGCGGGGTCTAGGACGGAAACAATTTTGCTTTTGGTTTGAATCTAGTACATGCACTAAGTTTCCGGTGTAAACTTATATGATATGCATGGTTTTATCTAAACTTGAAAATGTTTTCACTTGAATGGTAGAATAGATTCAAACATATATAACATGATGTTAAGCCTAGTGCTATTGATTTAGTGATCAAAGACTAGCCTAAATGCAAAAGAAGAACGATTGTTCTATCTAAATCCATTAAGGTTATGACGTCTGTTATTCTCATTGTACTTGTTACAACAGGAATAACAACCTACCTTGATTCATAGACCCTTATGGTTTTGAATTGCGAGCTTTAGAATTCATTAAATCAAATTGTACTTTTATGAAATCACTTGCTTGATTTCGTCAATTCATACAATAGGACCTTTGCTTAGTTCAAACACTTGTTTGCTAATGTTCAATTCACTAGCTCTACTTATGTAACACAGTCACTTGCATTCAAATTCACTTAAGTACTTTTGTTGTTCTGAGAAACACCAAAGCTTATGAAACAACTTCAACGGGCAAAACTTAAACACAGGCATAGAACGTAGCACAGAATTAACAGTTCTATTGATAAAGTTTGATTAATGAGTTAATACTACTAAGTAGTACCTGAATTCTACACTACATTGATGTTCTACTTTAGTGTTGGGATGTCGAACTTTAACGTTTGCACCATATCATTCGATCTGATCTAAAGGGTTAGATGTAGGTTTCGAATTCTACGAAATGTGTTCGAAGTTTATACATTTTAAACATCCATGAATATTTTGTGAAATATTCTAAAACCGTCCGTAGTCGATCTAATTTTTTGGAACAAAACTGATCTATGACTATTCTGACTCTAGACTCAAACGGATGACTCTCCAGACTCACAGACCTTGTTAGGGAATGACGTTGTGACGTAACTCGTATCAAATTGTCTTCATGGATTTAATCATAAGAAGAATTTGATTAAATGATATACTCAATAGTGTCCTTTGACCTGAGATACATATGCTACCTCCCATTTGCCAAAGACTGTTCTTTGATTGTAGTCTAATGCTGTCGCGTAACTGCTAGTAATAAGGGATACTTTTGGGAATGGATCCAAAGCTTAGTGGGAGCTGTAAGTAGTCAAGATGGGATTCCGTACTCTTGCACTAATAATGCAGCAGCTAGACATCGTGGGCCCTTCGTGAGTTCCAAGTGTTACTTGTAAGGCCTTACCCAAACTTACTATGTGTTTGATTGGATCACTTCGAACTACAGACACGAGAAATAGAATGATTAAACATTAAATAGAATGAATTGAATCCATGTCTCTTGTTCAATTGATGTCTTATACGAAAATGAACTAATGACTTGGAAATATCACAAGTCTAATATCAGTTGTTTTACAACAGATATGTCTTGGTTGTTGACTTGAAGTGTCATAACTGGTTGGGACAGTCATGTGTAGCTAGAGCACCTCTGTCTATTTCTTAGATCTTGTCGCGATCAATCCAAGTGGGAGACTGTTGGATATTATGTGTCCAGACCCGACAAATCTTGAACCCGGCCCGATTACTACCCGTAAGAGTTACACCGGGTGCAACGAACTCTAAACCCGCTAACTTGTTAACCGGTAAAAGAAACGAAAAAGTTTGATTATATATATTATTTTTACAAGTTATAAATAATTAGTAATCAATAATATTATTATTAAACGGGTTAATAATAAAGGGTGAACGATATTTAAATAAAACTGGTTTTATTAATTCACGGTCGAGTTATTCGTTAGTGAAATCGTCTCTAGTTGGTTCGTAGGCTCACGTACAGAAATGAGCTTTATATTCGAGACGGGTCGGACATCTAATATTTATTAGATAATTAGGGATCTCAACAGCAAAATAAAAAGAAGGAAGAGAAAAAGAGATGTAATCTCTTATGTGTTTCTCTCGGCCGACGAAAACCCCAAAACGCCAATGCCGTTCCGCGTTGATCTCGGCCATCGGCGTGCTCCGGTGGCCATCTTCGAGCCACCGTATCTTGGTGCTCGTTGCTAGTTAGGGTGTACCGTCAGTCAACGCCCGTAGACCACTTTGTGGTCTAGAGATCGTCGCATCGTACGCCTTGATCTGCCGCTCGGTTTTCCGCCAATCACCGCCACAAAAGTGCCGATAACCACCGTATAAATCACCAGCGCCGCTCGCCGCCGTCGCCGCCGTCACCGCCGCCGTCGCCATCGTCACCCGCCACCACTACCGCCGCTCGCCTACCTTCGCTTGATCATTGGCTGTCGACGCGAGCCCGACGCCTTCCGCCGTGTACTGTCTCCGGTTGCAATCGGACTTGATTCCGATTGATCTCGTACTCTCGCAAGACGCGACGTAAGTCAAAGTGTACCTTCGCGAAGCGTAATGACCATGGGTCATAAACACAGTCCCGTAGCCGTACGCGACATCAGACTACGAGAATCATTGCGATGCGCGACAACCATTGGAGATCGAAAGTGGTCCGTTTCAATCTAGCGCTCCATTCGTTGAAACTCGGTGTCTTGAGGGTTTGTTCAACACCGCCAAGGTATATCTAAACTCTGTTTAGTTTATATTATTTTAATTTGATTTTGTTATCTTTATTTATTTCGCGTTAACCGGTTTAACGCGAATAGGTGTTTATGTTGTTTTTGGTGATCTTGATCCTGTTGATACGATTACGACACTAATGGTTTACCCGTTTAATTAGTAAACTCATTTATTCCGCTGTGTAACAGATTAGCGGTTTAATCCGTTATAACTCTGATTTGCTAAAACCCTGTCGGTAATGTTTTAATTAAATGTAATGTTTTTTTTAACGTCACCGGGCACCCGTATACCACTGTTGAATCACAACAAGAGCATATTCATATGCTACAATGTGTCTCATATATTGTATCTAAATCAGAGCATTATTGTGTGAGTCTTAGGGTCTGCGTACCATGATCCGTACCAGTTGGTACGTAGCCAACGTACCAATGGTACGTTGGATGGTACTCTGACTTAAGTGTTTACTATAAATACTTAGTTTCAGAGAGAGGTTAGAAGTTCTGCTCATATCATTACTCTTTACTGTGTGTAAACTGAGTGTGTTCTCTCTTAAGTGAAATCAATAAAGCAAAGCTTAATTTACATCCGTGTTCATCGTGAAAAACTATTTTCATATCTTTCTAGTAATGAAATGAACAAGGTGTAAGTACACGGACGGATCTTACTACTGCATGATTCGTTCAATACGATGGACACAATGTAAATAAAGCTTTGCTTTATTGATTTTACTAAGAGTTTACAAGGTATCTAGAGAGAGAGAGAGAGACACTCGATTACAAACAGTTAAGATGACAAAAGTGATAGAAGTTCTGAACTCTCTCTAACACGAACTATTTATAGTGGCCAACTTACCCACATACCAAACATCGTACCAATTGGTATGTTGCAGCGTACCATCAGGCATACCAATTGCTACGCTGCTCTTGGTAAGCAAACACTAGACTCACTAACACGCTCTCAACTAGATACAATACACGAGACACATTGCAGCATAGGATTATGCTCTAACAACCCCCCCACCCTTAACGTGTAGTTTATCTATGCTAACTAAACTCCAGTCTTCAATCTTCAGCATTGCTGCATCTGATCTTCAGCTTGAACTTTGTTGTCAGCAATAGAGTTTGCATGGCTGGATCACTCTTGAATAATCTTTAGATCTTTAAGATCCACTTGTGAAAGATAATTCAAACTCTCCCTTTCACCATGATTGAGTCTTGACACACAGAACCTGCAATTTTAGAAGACAGAAACGCGGCTTTCTTTTCTTTTATGAAAAATTAATTAAATCTTGGTGCAAAACTTTTCTTCGAGAATCCAAGATATAGTTTCGAATTCATAAATTTTGTATCTTGAATCAATCGGTCAAAAAGAAACAAAATCTTTTTGGCTTTTTGAAACTTTAAATCAAAACACACCAAAAATCTTTTGGATTTTTCTAAGTTTATGCTAAAATGCACCTAAAATATTTTTGGAATTTTCAGATATGAAACATAAATGCAATACAGAAATGAAATACTGAATCACACACTATTTTTTTCTTTTGTGAGAAAGATCACAACTTTGGATCATACTGAACATAATACGCTGAACTACACTTCAATTTCAATTAGTTCCACACATAAGTCATGTCGATTGCTGGTATAATTTATCCATCTTAAACTCAGGCACAATCATACGCATAACATCTGGATATGTTAGTGTATTGATTAGGTTTGCATTGACCGGTGTACCCCACACTATCAGACATACTCAGATACGCTTTTATATCACATTTTGTGATTTCACTTGTCTTTTAACACATAGTGATTGAATTCATGATCTCGTCAACTGTATTCCATGCAAAAAGAAATAAGAACATTAAATCGTCTACCTTTAGGTCGATCTTTCGATACGCAGATAAGGCTCTGATACCAATCTGTCACACCCCCAATTTACCACTAACGGATTTTTACCGTGTGGAGTCTGAGAACAGACCAGGACCCGAGTCAATGATTGCGACAACCCATTCAATCCAAAATTTTCATGAAGTAATTACATCAAAAACATTCATAAGAAAAACCACAATTTAAAATTTTGCAACGCAGCGGGAAGTATTATGCGCAAAACACGCGCCCAGTAATTTAAAGTAAAGTTCAAACCCATGCGATAAAAGAAATGTTTGTCTCCCAAAGTAAAAGTCAGAATTCAGAAGAAAACACCAAGGCAATCCCGCCACACTTACCAACAACAGAGCGAACTCCTAGCGACCTGTAAAAGTTTGGTAAAACCAAGTGTCAGCTAATGCTGGTGAGTTCACTAAAAGTAGTATAATACATATACTAGGTATATAAATATAAATAATCAGCGTTAAAAAAGAATTGAATACTATCGTAGGTAGCTAGCCTAGTTGTCATGTCCATTAGGAAGTTCGCAACCGAAGCTGACTAAATGCATGTAGGGAATTCCTACACGTTTTGCCTCCCCTGTGTCCATCCGTACACAGAAGTTTTGGTTAACATTAACTCCGTCCGACCTCCAGTCAGGTGGGCATCCCGTGCACCGCAGAGCGAGGGTTGTCAATCCTCAGTAGTACTACTAAACGTCACCATGCTATTTACACTATATTAACGGTCCGATTATGTGAGGGCTTTAATAGATGAGCTATCCTATGGCATGTGATAGTTTACTTATTCAAATTCATTAACGTACGTTTTGTAAGTTATCAAATAACTTGTAAGAAAAACGGATCACTACCCAAACGGGGTATGATCTAATTTGGAGTGTGAAACTCACCTTTGGGAGCGCTGCTACAAAAACCGCACTTGATCCAAGTGCTACGCGTTTTGAATCGAGGGTAAGACCTAAGAGCGAGGTCTAGGAGTTAGTCGTGTCCCGAGGGCGAAAGTGTTTCGTGTGTACTAGTGGAAAACAAAGTTGCCTATGACCTATCACAGAGCAAGTTTGACTTTGACCATTTGACTTTGACAGTTTACTTTGACCCGACGTGCTGACCCATGACTCAATGGTTGATCAAGTAGAAAATACCTTATGAACGTGTGACAGAATCCATGGAAATCATACGAGAGTTGGTGTCCTAGTATCATGCTACTAAGGTGGTGAAAGTGACACATACCAAGCAACTAGGACTATGATGACTACTACACCCGTACGGTACGAGGTCAACGAGTCAACCTCCTACAGTCTTGCCATTCCCATGAAGTGGGGACCTAGGACTTGTACGGAAGCATAACTACATAGCCTAGGGGTCTAATCCAACCCTTCACGTAAGCACACTGGCACAGTGCAAGTCGAAAACATGCAAGACTAATTAAGTCCTAGCTAATCATGCGGATTTTGATGCTACTAGCTTAATCTACTACAGTAAACTTGACCAAATAAAAGTCAACATGCAAGTTTGACCACTAAGGGTCCCGAAGGTCAGCCCTTGGACCTTGGTCCTAAATTAACACAAAATGCACATTGCAGTCACAATCACCTTGGTCGTAGAAATCTAGGACAGTCGCGCACCGACTTTGTTTGGCCAAAGTCAGTGGGATACCAAGCGAGTCAAGGACTCCGGTTCATGCCATGTGAAAGAAAACTCCTTCTAGTAAATTTGTCAAAAAGAATCACTCCAATCGGATGAGTATTGATCAAGTTATGATGTTTTGAAGTTTAGTAAAAATTAACTAGACAGATTTTGTCTAGTGCTCGACACACGACACAAAACCGGTTTGTAACTCATTATGCTTTCGTAGTTAGGTTATAAAAATTTACATAAATGTCCTTGGTTATAAAATGCAAAACTTTTGTGTTTTAACCAATTAAGTTATTTGTTTTCATCATAGCAAAATCCTCCACACAAGTGTGTGAAGCCAACTTCATGGCAGAACTGAGTTCCTGTTTCGTTTGGGACCTTAAGGGTACCAAAAGAACTTCAATTCACGCGAGGCCAAAGCCACGAGAAACCTAACACCTTAAATTAACACTAGAAAGCAGAAACAAGCAATTTGGTTCACGTATGAGAAAGTTATGCTACTTTGAAATTAACTAAAACTCGGGGGGGGGGGGGGGGCTGATTCTGTTAACAGATTGCATGCGTCAACTTCCCGACACCGTAGGTTACTCACTAGCCCGAATTAAGACCAAAAATTTTACAGGAAGTTTGTTTAATGAGTTGCCCACAAAATTTATGTTTTATGTTTTGAGAAATATTCACGTTATATTAGTCTAATGACTGAAATAAATCTGACTCTCAAAATTTTAACAGCCTCGTGCACCAAACTTGGGGTGCACGTTTGGGTGACCAAATCTTGTTCAAAAATTGCGTTCTTGGTGTCCCTGGAAAGCTAAGACACGTATCTTTGTTATGCAAAAAGAATCAAACGGATTGAGTAAAAATTGAGCAAGTTATAGTCGTTTGAAGTCGACGGCTGGGGAGGGGCTGCCGTCGCAAGGGGAGAGGAGAGGAGGAATTAGGGTTTGTGGTGAGTTGTGGTTTTGCGCAAGAATGAGAGGGGGGGGGGGGTTATGTCCGGTTTTGGGGGGTTTGGGATGGGCTTGGAGTGTTCTCCAAGTCTTAGGTAGGTTTAGGTCCATTAGTGGTCCTCAATTGCAAGTATGTTCGTTAAATGGATCGAATCGTAGGTTCCGGTGTCGTTAATAAGCGTAACTAAACTTAACTAACAATTTATATCAAATAATGCATGCAATTATTTTTCCTACACATATAATCAATTAAAGACATATAATTCATATAAGAACTAGTTAGAATCGATTCCTGTTATTCTTTGCGTTTGACGAATTTTGGTGATCAACCAGTGTGTAGGGGCAGACTCGGTAAAACAAGTGCACGTGAAACAGACGTAACATAAAACGACTAGTACACATTGGCAGGTCTTAACGGAAAGTTAACTGGGTTAACCTGGGAATTTGGCAGTTGTCACACGTTAGGGGGTGACTAACATGCCAAAAACGACACGAAGTTGGCTAATATTAGATGCCAAGTCAAGTGACTAAGGTGCTCAACGTCGCTCTCTGCGGAATTAGACGGAGCATCGTGACGTTCACCATGTCCCCCTTCGCTACCAGGATGGACACTATGATAGTTTGACACTTTTGGTCCCTCTAGTTTTGTTAAGTGATTTTAAACCCTAGACTCCTATCCATTTATTATTTTATTCTCTAAAACATCTTAGGATATATTTCCTATAATTTATAACCTTGGGCACTTACAATGATAAAATACAAACACGTATAACACCCGAATAATTACGTTTTATTAAATTAACAACCCATAGATGTTCAATCATGTTTTTAATATTCTACCACGTTTAGTTATTTAAACATGTATTTCATATGTGTTTATCCATCAATGATTATTACACATGTATTCATGCTATTCATATATATAAACATGTATTCATCAATTTTCTATTACCTTGATGTTTTAAAAATGCATTTATATATGTTCTATCACGTTTAGTTATTAAATATGAATATCATATGTATCTATCACATTGCTTATTACACACGTATTCCTTCTATATATATCTATGATTTCATATTTTATCATATCATGAAATTTTGGGATGATACTACTCTACCCCCTTAAACAAGGTTTCGTCCTGAAACCTTCTCTATTCATGAATAACTCAGAAATGAGATTCTCTCCTCTCGCCCCTCTCTTTCCTAGGGTTCATTCAGAATCATACCTCTGCATCCATAACACTAACCAAAGGAACTATCTTGTCCCAAAGCTTTCAGTTCACTGCAATCCGAAATCACAACAGGCTTTTCTATATATGATAACCCGACATTTAACATGATTTCTTCAAAAGGTATCACCTTCGACTCATCTTCTTGTGGAACTTCCTTCAGAACTGCAACGTGATCCGCGTATCCCTATCTTGAAACAAAGGACACTGGTACACCATCTTGGGCAACGATCAATCGGATGAACAACTCTGCTAACTCTCGGGAGAATGCGTCTCCGTGAGACTTCTAATGCTCAGCCTAACCTTCACGTATGTCAAACACCTATCTACATTTTTCGTGACTTGATCTTCACCCTTGGATACCAATAGTCCCTCACTCACTCGTTTAATAAGTGATCCATACCCATAAATGCTACTGATTTTGTTTTCCACAGTGGCCCATGATATCTACTGCACGGGACTAACACTAGTGCCACTTCTTGTTGTACCTCAGGTGTGCATATATAGGATGTACCAGCGGCGTATCCACCACACCCTTAATACAACTAGAGGTGTACTAGTACTAGTCCTGTGTAGGACGACTTTACTATTCTAACCACAACAAAGCCAATATAATTTATGTATATCTATTACTTATTAAATAAACCAGTTTAGAACCTCCAGTGCATAACTTCATATAATGCTTCCATTTATTGAGTGCAAACACTACTACTGCTAATTCTTAATCCTCAGTAAATTCTCCAATATATATTCTCCAATTCTTAAAAGGTGCCTCAGTCCTATCTGTTGGTCTCTCAAATAATACCATGCAATACAAAAAATCATACTAACATCGAAGCTATATAACATTGAAGTAGGCACATTATCAACGGGAACGTACCTGAAACTACATTGCGTGCAATCTCAGGTTCTGTGCCTACAATGGCGAGAGTCCTGACTATGTTCTCCAAAGATTCAATCGTTTTCTTGGGTTATACATCCTTCATAAATTCAGGATAATTTGGCTGATGTGTCTCGTCTCTCCACAAACAATTCAGAACTTTTGGATTCTAAGGACATTTTGCTTTAAGAGATCTAGTCTTCCACATTCATAGCAAGTCTTAGCCTCCATACAATGATAAGAGTAGTTTCCCATCTTGCCACATTTATAACAACTTGACGTTCCTACTTGGCATTCCCCAGAATGATTCTTATTGCAGTTGTAGCCCCTAGGCTTGCCGCTTTTTACATCTCTTTTTGTCTTCGGGATTTCTGAAACTTTCATCTTCCTAGGACTGTCTGTTCTGATATGTCCCAAATCTCCACATTCAAAACACCTCTTCAATTCTGGACACATGAAGAAAAAATTATCGTCCTGGCCACAGTTATAACAACTGTTTGATCTCCACATACAATCCCCATGATGACGTTTCTTACACAACTGACATATAGGTTTTCTTCCTCCGGAAGCTTTCTTAGATTTCTCTTGACAACCGCTTTCATTTTCTTCAAAACTTTCTTCAACCTCAAGTCTCTTCCACTTGCAATCCATCAGGAATCTATCCGCATTGAGAGTCCCTTCAAGACAAGCCCCACTTGTAGTAGCTTCCCTGGGAACTTTTCCTACCAAAGCCTCCTTAAGTTGATTGAAAATTGATAGCAACGTGACCTTCAATGCCTCTACCACCACCGCTGCTATAGCAGTTCCCATCTCTTCTTTGAATAGAGTTGCTCCTGTACTAGTGTTGGTACCCGGATTTGGTCGTGTAGTCCTCTTGGCACCCGGTGCTCTACCTGCATTCCTACCACGGCCATGACTACCTCTATTCATCTCCTGATCCTATAATCAAATGGCCAACATTTCGGGACTTGTGCAATGTAAAGTCTCCAAATTTTGTATGCATCATAATCAGATAAGTGCAAGGGGAAATACAATTATATAGTTATGATCACTACGTCAAAGTGTAGCTTTAGCTACGTTTTTTTTGAAAATGCCTAGCCACGTTTTAAAAAAAACGTGGCTAAAGGTAAGATACAGTAGTTTTGGCCACACATATGTTGTATCCGTGGAAAAATATATAGCCTTGGACCCTTTTGCCACGTATTTTTTTGTTTATGTGACAAAAAAAATCAGGTGCAGAGGTTTTAGCAACTGTTTTACAAAAGTATGTGGCATTTATTTGTCACACTTACAAAAGAGTGGCCAAATGCACCAAACGACCACAGATTTTTTTATGATCTTTTATTCATGTGACAAAAAATGAATATATATGATACATTTGGCCACGCTTATATAATTTTGAGTGACGGGAGAGTAGATTTTGTAGTTAGTAAATTAAAAAAAAACATCAAAATTGTTAAGTATATATTATGTGTGGCTAAATGTGAGCAAGGACCACTGTTTTTAATTAGTTATATGGCTAAAAGCTAGTACATATGACCACTTATATAAGGTTGTGTGACTAAATAGTAAACTGTTCATGCCCTTTCTTAGTTATTGTAAGTGACAAAAATCTATTACCTATGGCCAGATATATTAATTTTGTTTATGACACCAAAAGTTATGAACAATGACTATTAAACATTTTATAAATGGCTAAAGATAAGTAATGGTCACGGTAATAAATTGTCACGGTAGCGTGGCCTGACCTTTCGACTACTTGCCGCAAAAATCCCGCACCCCCTATTTACGTATTGTATTTCCGTCACTTTATTTTGTGTCCTGATCAAGGATCATCACTCTCTATCTTCTCCTAAAAAATCGTAATGGCTGCTGCTATTCAAAAATGGAGAATTAGGGCCGCTAATGACCCTAAACCCTATTACAGCCTGCGTCCTCGTAAATGTATTTTTGTCTCTGCATTTGGTTATAGGTTTTTTTGTTAATTACTAATCGCTTCTGCATTTGGGCTTTTTACAAGTGGTCGGAGGTTCACACTGAAGATCCACCACAACGGCGATATCTGTCACACCCCCAAATTAACCACTAACGGAGTTTATACCGTTAAGGGGTGCGACCAGACCAGGACCACAAGCATTAGTTACAAATACTAAACGAATCAGAGTAAAGTCCAAACATTAATAACAAAACAGTTAACAGTACGCAGCGGAAAACATTATCTTTAGCACTAACCACGTGCTTTACACAAACATTGTTTTAAATTCCCAAGTTTAGTTTAAGTAAAAATAAACATCTTCTTGTGCCGTGTCAACCTGCTCTGGATATTCTTCAGCGATCTGCAAAAGTTTAAACCACGCAAGTGTCAACCTAACGTTTGGTGAGTTCACAGTGGGCTTGTCACGCAGTGGCCCGGTCTCATAATCATAAACGTATCAGCATATACTTTAAGTAATATTTGTTCGTGAAAAACAATGCGTCGTAATGACCAAAATCATAGTATCGTGGTTTAGTAAAAGTATTGTCCGTAACCTACGTTATCGGGTATGTACTAGTTTTGTATAGTTAAAGTGCTCAACCGATATCGCGGGTAGCTAATCCGTTGTTCCATGCACTAAGGAAGTTTGTACCAAAGCTGACCATAAATTATTGTAGTGGTCGTGCCATCAGTTCTGCGGACCTACGTCATCGCGGTTTTGCCTCCCCCGTGTCCTCTCGGGATCACGGTCAGATAGGCTGATATTGTACCTACGTGCACTCCCCATGCCACGGGGCGGAGTTTGTCAAACTCCAGTAGATCTACCCAACATCCCCTCGCTTTACAATTAATGGTACAATTTAGTAGAGGACTTTTAAGTTTCAAGGCATCCTTAGAAATCATGTGATATCATGTGGTTTAGACTTTAACCTACACTAGCCATATTAAAAAGGTTTGTTGGATTCTCATGAATCTCAAAAGTGTTTTCAGTTTTTGTTTCAGAAATAGTTGTTTAAGTAATTCACAAGTGCTTCCCATAAAGCACTTCAAGTTCATCAAGTGGGTGCCGCGCACTCCAGGTTTTCAAGTTCATCAGGGAGGTGCCTAGCACTCTCGAGTTTGTCAGCATTGTTTTACTTTTAGTTATTCGGTGTGACCCAAACGGGTTCACGGTAATCGGGTTAGTGACACTCACCTTGGGTTGCACTGCTACACTTGCTAATAATCCAAGTATTGCTTATCGAAGACCTATGAACACGTTTAGGTCTTAAGTATTAGTTTTGTGGCTAATCTTTACTTAACGTCACTATGGCCCATAACATAGCACGTTGGAACTATGACTCGACATACAGACACACGACACCGATGGTTGATCATAAACAAGGGTTCATATATATCAGAAGTCAAAGCATGTATCATCATAGCATAATCATGTAAGTCATGGCATAACATTCAAGCAAATTGCACAAGTTTGGATTCTGGTCTCAGTTTCGCTAGCAGTTTCGCTAGGCAGTTTCGCTGTGTGCACGGCAGCACTTTCGCTAGGCAATACCCGATGACACAGTTTCGCCAGGCTAGTTTCGCTCGAAACTGTTGGCACAGTTTCGTTAGCCTAGTTTCGCCCGAAACTGGTTTGAACTTTCGTTCAGGGAATTTCGCTCGGTAGATTCGCTCGAGCTGGTCTGGTCGGTTTACCCAGCGACACTGCAGTATCGCTGCATAGTGTCGCTGGTTGAAGATATGCATAATTTCGCTGGACAGTTTCGCCCAGAGAACAGTACAGTTTCGCTGGTCGCGAAAAACACATAAATCCGCCTAAAAATCAACCTAACAGCTTCCATACTTCATGCAATTCATTGTTTAGCATACATAGGCATTTACCAACATCAAACAACAAGTTTTAACACCTTATTCATGCATATTCATCATCAAATCACCAAAATGCATTTAAAACCCTAAAGTGACCTAAATAGCATAAATCTCTATCATGGTTGGATTTCAAACGTAAAGTTGCAAACTTTATGATAGATCTAGTATTCCTAAGCATTCCTACAGAAGATCTAACGATAACACAGAGATTTAGGCATGCTTTATGAAGAAACACATAGAAAAGCATAAAAATGGTGGTTTTGGGACTCACGGTTGATCTAGGATCGATGGATGATCTTCACAACTCGGAATGATAGCTGATTCTTGGTGGTTCTCGGCTGGAATCAGCTGGTCCAGAAGTTTTCAGGAGAGTGTGTGTGTTTTTGTGTAAATGAGGCAAAATGGGAGAACTAGCGTTTATTAAGATTATTTATATCAGAGGCTAGTTTCGCTGGCAGTTTCGCTGGCCAGGCGAAACTGGCTCTGGTCGCGTTTTAATTGATTAGCTTAGCTGGCTACCGGGCGACACTACAGTTTCGCCCGGTAGTTTCGCTGGCTGCACAACTTAGGCAATTTTCACATAATCAAGGATTTACAATTTGTCATGCTATTCATAATATTAAATCATGCGTTTAAATCACATTGCACATAATGACATTAATAAATGAACACATAGCACATATGGGCGGGTTCGGTGATCAACCAAAGGTCGTGGACGTATTCGGCCTAGTTAAGCATTAGTTACTAAGTTAATACTTATAACGTAACTAACGGAGTTTGTCTAACGGAAGTTAACCTTGGAATTCTCGGATGTCACATCATCCCCTTGTAATTGGAATTTTCGTCCCGAAAATTATTCTTGCGTCGTAGCGTTCGCAGCCTCAGCTGTCGTTGCTGGGGAAAGAAAGCAAAAGTTTTAGGGTCGCCACAATATCCGTTGGAATGACACCGGAGAAGATGTGTGGCATGGAAAGGTGGACTATGTCGACTATGTCAGCATTCGCACCTTTGATATCCATCAGTTGAATCTCATGGTGAGATTCCTAGGCTACACATCAATTGGGTATTTCGTGATTTATTTGAAGATCCCACCTTTGTCCCTTAAATATGGGACAAACTACATGGATTTCTTTTCGACGAAGCTATCGAGGATATGGAACTTTACGTCCGGGAACCAGAGGGAGAGACATAACTGTCATTCTACTTAATCCGAAATATGGACTCCACCTACACCTCTGACGCTCTGTGAAGGGTGAGCGTCGCGGCCTCCTGAAGACACCACAAGCAGTAGTAGCAGCTTCAACTATGACCCTGAAGATGAAGATTACATGTCCGATGCTAGGTCTTAGTTTTCTATGTATAGCTAATTAAATTTTTATATAGTATGGTGATCAATTTAGTTTTGTAACTATGATCAATTTTGGTTATATGATCAATATACATATATATATATTAAAGTTTTGTTAATCATCTCACTCTTAATTTTTTGTTTGCTGGATTTAATTCTAAATATGATTAAAGGGTTTCAGTTCAGTTGCAAATAGATTTTATTCTATATATGAATGCCAAATTTATGTTTTAATCCAGATTAACTCTTCATCCTGAAACTCTACTTCATCTGGTTTTATTCTTCTTCTTCTCAACCGATCAAAGAACTATATTGTTTAATTAATTATAAATCATCTAAGTCCACCACGTCAGTCAAACACTTGTCTCAAAATGTCAACATACTAACATAACACAAGATTACATCATGTAAGAACACAAAAATATGAGTAAAATGAAGCTCGACTATCGTATTAACTAATTCATTGAAAATGTACCTTAAAATGACAAATTAGAGTATATACATAAAGTGTATGAATAAAACTGGAACAAGTCAATAAATCCAGATCAACTCTTCTTCCTGAGGAAATCTAGTTCATCTGGTTCTGTTCTTCTTCACCACTGAAGTTCATCCGGCTCCCATCTTGTTCTTCTTGTCTGTAATATCTGCTAACCAAAATGCTGATATACTAACATAACATAAGAATATATACTTCATGTAAGAACACAGTTATGAGTAAAATGAAGGCCTGCTATGAATTATTGAAAATGTATGTTAATATGAAAAACTAGAGTATATACACAAACTGTATGAATAAAACTGGAACAACTTATGTTAAAATAAATTAAAAAAAACCAGAATAAATACTATCGTATCCAGATCAACTCTTCTTCCATCCAAGTTCATCCGATTCCCATCTTGTTTTTCTATTTAGCATGGACATCTGTGTATTCCTCATCATCATTTGAAGATATTTTTACCTTCTTAGCCACTGTCTTCCTTCTCTTAGAAGGACCAAGTTTGTGCATAGGGGATTTAGGTTTGGTGGGTGGTTTTTGTGTTGATTTGGATGGAGATGAGGGTGCATGGGTTGGTTTCTTTATTTAGGGAGTGAGTGGTTTGTTTAAGTGAGGATATAGAGATGGAAGGGTATGAGTAACTGTAGGTGGTAGTACAATGGGTGTGAAGTTGTTTGTTCTAAACTTTCATGGAATAGGCTTTACAGGTTTATGGCTGGCTTTAGGCCTTACAGGTTTAGGAAGGTTTCTTTTGGGTTGCTGTGAGGTTAGGGCTCTGTTTAGATAAGAAAATGCACCTGGTGGTTTTGGTACACCTTTTTCCTTTGAGATTCTTTCCTGTTCATGTATCATATCGGAATATCTATTTGTCAAGGTATCAATACTGGAAGGATTGATCTAGCTTCGATTCTCCCCCATTATGTTAATGAAATAGCTTTTGAAAAGCTTGAGGTCTTCTTCCTTTGTGATAGGGTGTTTTAGTATTTTTGGTTTCTCTTCTTCCTTTTTTATCTCTTCTTGCCTTTCATCAACATCTATCTCTTCCTTCAGTTTTATTTCACCATCCTCTTGAATAACCATGGACATCATATCGCATACCTCTTTAGTAGATGACAAATTTACTTGTTTAGCAGTTGCCAATCCCCTGGCTATAATCATATCCTTGAACTTCAAAAGGAGTGTCACATTTTTAAGGTTATCTGACAGTCTGATCTTCGCTTGTTTAGCTTTGATGTTCTTGTCAGCTTCTCTGGCCATTCTGCTTCTACTTTTCTTCTTTTTAGAGTCCATATTTGCCATTTTCTCCTCAAAAGACCTTCTCTTGGCTTCATTGACCAGACCCATTATTAGTCCATCTATATGCCCAACTTTCTTAGCTTCTTCAGGACTAGCAGGGGGAGCACTAGGCTTTTAAACAAGAATGTTGGGCAGAGATGGAGCACTCCTTAACCAAATGCAGTTAAGAGTATTCCTAATCATCATATGTCTCATCAAAGATAGTGCTTAAGGAGCTATCCATATGGCTGCCTGAGAGAACATTGGTTCAGCCAAGTCAGAAGTGACAGTCATATCCGGGATAACTTGTTCTTCCGAGAGGACTTCCTCCTACATCTCCATATCAGAAATTTGCAGATCACTTAGCACACTTGTGATCTGATTATCAGCAGTCACTTTTTATGGATCAATTAGTTGTTCCGGATGAAGTTCTACTTTCGGATCAATAAGTTGTTCCGGATGAAGTTGTTATTCCGGATCAGCTTCTTGTTCTGTATGAAGTTGTTCTTGTACATCCGCATGGCCTTCTAACTCCGGATCTAATGAAGACACCCTGTGTAAGATCCCATTTTGAATTAAATATAGTTTGACATGTGAATTGCAATACTTCAGTGGTTGGCAACCTTACCCATCAGTGGCTTTCAACCGTGTAATTTCTTCTCCTTGAGCTCAGATAATTGCACGGATAGCTGCCATTTCATTTTCAAGTTTTGTATATCGAACCATCAATTCAGCAAGTGTCTTGATCCTCTCAACGGGTGTGTCCAATGGGACATCATGGGTAGTGTTAGCCCTTTCCACATGACTTGCTTCATCACTACCGCAAGTCACCTTCTTAGCAGAATGTGGGTTGGGTCAATCAACCAAGTCCAGCAGTAGATCCCTTACAAAGAGTGTACCTGGGTAATCTACTTCAGATGGCTTAGATGATGATATATCACCCTCATTTTGAGGTAGTCCTGTGGATGGCTGTGGAGTGTCTAGGTGGAGACCAATTTTGGTTTTCTTCTTCCTATGATTTGGTGAGCATGAGGAAGAGTCTGCAGCTCGGGTGGTTATGGAGGGTCTAGGTGAAGGAGACCTAGGCCTCTTCCTTTTGGATGTGGTTTTTGGTGTGGCCTCACCAGGAGTAGTTTGTTCAGCAGACATAGCTTTAGGCATAGGGTGCGATGTGTCTTTACCAAGAAAAATAGTTTTGTTCACTTTCATGTTAGAAAATGTTTTGCTTGTAAAAGATTTAAGTTAAGTTGTTCATCAGAAATTTGCAGCTTTGGAAATTCACAATTGAGAATGTGTTGGATAAATCTAGGGTACATGTAAAAGATCCTTTTAGGTCTTAGATTTTCTAGCATTCCATCAAATATCATTTTTGAGAAGTTAAACTTTAGTCCATTTACCAATTTATGAAAAGCGGGTGATTAGGGTGCAGCAAGTTCATCCCACGCAGTTTTCTTGTGAGATAGGTAGTGGATAATGGTATGAGCAAGGTACCGCCAAACATAGGGCAGTTGCCTCTTTTTGATGGTCTTGCAAGCAACGTCACCTCCATAACCATTCCTAATCATTCCTTTGTCGTTGAATTTCAGATGCTTCCTAATCATTTCTTCAGTCACACTAATCTCATTCCCATGGACTTTGGCATCCACTTTATGAACCCCCTTACTATCAACAAATTTTTGTGCTGAGTCCCAAAATTAAGCAATTCTCTTCTTGCATATTACCGTATCCACAACTAAAGCAAAATGAATGTTGGATTCTAGGTGGAAATCGATCATTTCATCAAAAGGATTTGACTTCTCAGACTTCTCGTAGTACCCCACAACACTGTGTTCAGCAACGAACAATTGAATGGACTTTGAAGCAGCCATTCCAGTTACTTTGGGCGCCATTTATGAGGGATTTTGGAGGAAATGGAACAGGGTAAGGTTTAGGTTTAAATCACCTATAGGATACTGGAGAGAAATTAGAGGGTAACTGTTTCAGGAGAATGCGCGCAACTCTTCAGGAAATTGGGAGGGGGCAGTTGTAGGTAGGAGGGAAAATTTCGAATTGATCTACATTGACACCGATTGATCCTAACTAGTCTTCATTGGCACCAATTGACCCTAGTTGGGCCTAATTGACCTTAATTGAAACTATTTGGGTCTAACTGGACCCTAATTAATTGACGCTAATTAGGCCTAATTGACCCTCATTGGGCCTAACTAGTCCTAATTAGGCCTAGCTGATCCTCATTGGGCCTAACTGGTCCTAATTGGGCCTAATTGATCCTAACTGGTCCTGATTTGGCCTAATTGACCCTAACTGATCCTAATTGGTCCTAATAGACACCAATTTACCGTAACTGGACCTAACTGGTCCTAACTGATCCTAATTGGTCATAATAGACACCAATTGATCCTAACTGGTCCTTATTGGGCCTAATTGACATCAATTGTCCCTAACTGTTACTAATTGACCCCAATTGACCCTAAATGGTCCTAATTGACACCAATTGACTCGTCAACAATGCACGGGGGTTCTAAATTCGTTTTTGGAAGACCCGACCATGTTAAGACATTTAATTATTTATGTTTATGTTTGGTTGAGTTATGTGTAGTTTGGATTACTAATTTTCATTCATGTTACTTAATATACATATTGTTTCTTTCATTAGTTTTGCAAACCAGGTTTAATTCGCTGCATTTAAACAATTCCTACCATTTTAAACACGTTCACCCAAATTTTCAAATTTCCCAACATTTACTCAAATTTCTCCCAAAATTTCAAACCTAATCTAGTTATTGAGCCTTAATCGGACACTTTTCCCCCTCACTTTCATCGAAAATTTGCAATTCAACGTCTCCAGCTCCACCATTATTGAATACCTAGGTCTTTCCCAAACACACTCATTCTCATCATACATTATCTATTCATCATTAATTTCAACTCATAGACATTGCCCGCCGAATAATGATACAAGCAAGAGCTTCAACAGACCATCAATATAATAGCGCTAGCGATTCCTCAGACTTCCCATGCTTTTTGGTGGACAAATCTGACCGAAAATTGGTAAGCGTCAATTTATTCTATCTCATTAATTTAAATCAGTTATGTTTGTTGATTATTGATATACGTATAATTTGTGATCCCTTTATTGATGAAAAATTATAATACAGATCGATAAAAATTTCGTTTGATAACACATTTGCAATTGCTGAAATCCTCTCTATTTTTTAATCTAGAATAGAAGAATGTTTAGGTCAAGTCCACGTTTGCATCTGCTACATTTTGGGAACTTCATCCCATTAAATTTCTGCTTTATTATTCAACTACTTTGTTACATGTTTCTAAGAGCATGTTAGAAGAGTACGAAATAAACAAATTGCAATGTTGATATCCCCTATAGTTTCTTGGGTTTTCAATCCAGAATAGAAGAAAGGTTAGGTCAAGTCCACGTTTACATCTGCTACATTTTGGGAACTTCATCCCATTCATTTTCTGCTTTATTATTCATCTAATTTGTTACATGTTTGTAGGAGCATGTTAGAAGAGTACAAAATAAACAAATTGCAATTGTTTATATCTCTTATAGTTTCTTGGTTTTTCAATCCAGAATAAAAGAATATTTAGGTCAAGTCCACGTTTGCATCTACTGCATTTTGGGAACTTCATCCCATTCATTTTCTACTTTATTATTCATCTACTTTGTTACATGTTTGTAGGAGCATGTTAGAAGAGTACAAAATAAACAAATTAAAATTGTTGATATCCCCTATAGTTTCTTGGTTTTTCAATCCAGAATAGAAGAATGTTTAGGTCAAGTCCATGTTTGCATCTGCTACATTTTGGGAACTTCATCCCATTCACTTTCTGTTTTATTATTCATCTACTTTGTTACATGTTTGTAGGAGCATGTTAGAAGAGTACAAAATAAACAAATTGCAATTGTTGATATCCCCTATAGTTTCTTGGTTTTTCAATCCAGAATAGAAGAATATTTAGGTCAAGTCCACGTTTGCATCTGCTATATTTTGGGAACTTCATCCCATTCATTTTTTACTTTATTATTCATCTACTTTCTTACATTTTTGTAGGAGCATGTTAGAAGAGTACAAAATAAGTAAATTCCAATTGTTGATATCCCCTATAGTTTCTTGGTTTTTTAGTCCAGAATAGAAGAATGTTTATGTCAAGTCCACGTTTGCATCTGCTACATTTTGGGAACTTCATCCCCATTAAATTTATGCTTTATTATTCAACTACTTTGTTACATGTTTGTAGGAGCATGTTAGAAGAATACAAAATAAACAAATTGCAATTAGTGATATCCCCTATAGTTTCTTGGTTTTTCAATCTAGAATAGAAGAATATTTAGGTCAAGTCCACGTTTGCATCCGATACATTTTGGGAACTTCATTTTCTACTTTATTATTCATCTACTTTGTTACATGTTTGTAGGAGCATGTTAGAAGAGTACAAAATAAACAAATTGCAATTGTTGATATCCCATATAGTTTCTTGGTTTTTCAATCCAGAATAGAAGAATGTTTAGGTCAAGTCCACGTTTGCATCTGCTACATTTTGGGAACTTCATCCCATTCATTTTCTACTTTATTATTCATGTACTTTGTTACATGTTTATAGGACCGTGTTAGAAGAGTACAAAATAAACAAATTGCAATTGTTGATATCCCCTATAGTTTCTTGGTTTTTAAATCTTGAATAGAAGAATGTTTAGGTCAAGTTCACGTTTGCAATTATTGATATCCCCAATAGTTTCTTGGGAACTCCATCCCATTCATTTTCTGCATATTTTTAAGGTATTTCAATCCAAAATAATTATAAGTATGTTATGCATAAATATTAATAGTAATTATTTATATATTTTGTTACATATCTGTAGGAGCATTTTAGAAGAGTACAAAATAAAGAAATTGTAATTGTTGAAATCCCCTATCATTCTTCTATATGGAGGAAACGAAGGGATGCGAAACGGGGGGAATACAAGAATGTTTAGATCAAAAGGTCATAGCGGATAAAAAGCATCTGATACATTGTGTGAATTTCAAACTTTTGTGTTCTTCTTTGTTTACTTTGTTAAAATTAAGGCATCCAACTTCATCATGTTAATTTCGCAAAGATCAAGGATGGTTCCATGAAACTTGATCACTTGGAAAAACTTGAGTTGGAACTTAAAAAAGAGAGACTTCTGCATGATAAAAAAATGAAGAAGTTAAGGCCCTCTCATTGACGATAGCAGAATCGGAAAAAAAAACTTGGTCTACTTATAGCTCATAAGATTGCATTTGGTACACCGTTACCACAACAACTTAAATTTTGTACAGAGGTAAATTCTGTACATCACAACTTAATTCTACTGTTACCAACTACCTATTTACATATACCTGAAAAAGCATGTAAAGATCGATTCTATGGATGAGACGGAAGTTTTGTCATATATTGTGTTGAATGATTACATAAACCGAAGGAGTATACAAACGATTAAGCTCCGGGGGAGGTCGGACAGAACCTCCCCTCTCAACACATTGATCTGAGAAGACACTGGACAAAAACTTACAATGAAATACAAAGACTTCACTATTTATACTATTTCATTCTGGGCCGAACCTGGGACCTCCGAACCTGGAGTTCGGCCAAGGTTCGGAGCCTCCGAACCTTGAGTTCGGCCGAAGCTCGGACCCCAGACTTTGTCCACTCTCAAATCAGTCTGTTCGTCAATTCGAACAGTAACGGCCACACAAGGTTCATGCATCAACAAATTCCCCCTTGGACGTTACTGTCGAATCCAGACATTGATCTTCTAGCAATCTTCAGTCAGCTTGTTGCAGACGCCTCTATCTTTAACAAACTCCCCTTGACCGAATCATCAGGTATGCAGGAAACAGCTTGCAATCTTGTACAATCACAACAATCAACAAAATTCCCCCTTTCTTCAAGCACATCCACTGTGAGAACTTATCAATCACATAGACAGATACTTCAAACCACCGGATATGACATCAAGATGCAGGATCACTTCATTTAACCGTTGTGAATAAAAAACAAAATCCACAAACATCACTGCATTTGACAGAACTCTTCAATCTTCATCAAATTGTAATACATTCTGATCTTTATGAAAACAAACACAATCAGCATCTTCAATCATGGAAATTCCCCCTCAGCATACAATCCATCCCAATATATAACTCTGGTAAACGTATATTTCGTTGTAGACGAGAACCTCATCAAGTCTTCACAACTCAAGAAAGTATCGGGCATATAACAAAGAGTTCCAAACCATAACCGAAAACTTTGACGTATCGGTTCACACGAACATCAGAATATACCACCTTTCCATGAAGATCAAACATTACCATCATCCCTGAACAGATTGCTTTTGAATATTCACTTTTTCAATAATGAAACTTTGAAAGTTTTTAGGGTTCCCATTTCCCCCTAAACAAGTGACATATTCAAATCTTCAATATTCTTCAGTTTGTGTAGACAAATAAACTCTGATAAACGCCATCACAAAGACTTAATTTCTCAGAATTCAAACAATCGCCTCAAAGTAATCATATCCATGTCTCCGAATCTCTGTCCATCATCAGAAACACCCGTTCATGAATCTCTGTCCATCATCAAGAACAATGACTACCCACAAACCCATTTCTTGAAATTCGATCACTAGCTCGTAACAAATATCATGATCTGGATTATCTTCAAACATAACACCCCACAACTACCGAATCAAGGGTAAACTCGATAGCTGATCCGCTTCTTTGAAATTCCCACCTAACGGGGGTTCGGGGGCAGCGCCCCTGAGAAGCGGGGTCCAAGGGGCGGCAGCCCCTGGCGGGGTCCAAGGGGCGGCAGCCCCTGGCTGGGATCGAGCTGTTCATAATTGCTTCATCAAAAATGCATCCTAGCTCGTCCGAACTTTGTCCGATCTACCTCCGAACCCGGTCCTCCGAACCCTCTCCGAAACTGACCTTCGGACCTAGTCCGAACCTGACCTTCGGAGCCATCTCCGAACCTGACCTTCGGACCCCCCGAACCTGACCTTCGGACCCTCCGAACCTGGCCTTCGGACCTCCGAACCTGGAGTTCGGAGTAGTTATTCCGAGCGTACTCCGAACCTGGAGTTCGGAGCGGTTCCACCGAACGTGGAGTTCGGCCGAACGCGAAAAAACCAAAAAATTTCGGAAAAACTCACTAGATTCAGAATTTGATCGAATTTGAACATCCAGATGCTTCTGTTAGGTAAAAACATGACTCAGAAAGACTCGATTGATCAAAAATCAATCAGAAACACTTTCAATCACCCCTAACCGAAGGTTTAACGTCTCGAAATGAAGAAAAACGATAGATTTCGACCATAGAAAGAGCCAACAGCTCTGATACCACTTGAAAAAGCATGTAAAGATCGATTCTATGGATGAGACGGAAGTTTTGTCATATATTGTGTTGAATGATTACATAAACCGAAGGAGTATACAAACGATTAAGCTCCGAGGAAGGTCGGACAGAACCTCCCCTCTCAACACATTGATCTGAGAAGACACTGGACAAAAACTTACAATGAAATACAAAGACTTCACTATTTATACTATTTCATTCTGGGCCGAACCTGGGACCTCCGAACCTGGAGTTCGGCCAAGGTTCGGAGCCTCCGAACCTTGAGTTCGGCCGAGGCTCGGACCCCAGACTTTGTCCACTCTCAAATCAGTCTGTTCGTCAATTCGAACAGTAACGGCCACACAAGGTTCATGCATCAACAATACCTTTTACCAATTCAAAAACATTATTCTAGGTAAATTCCGTGGATCTAACCACGGTAGTAATTTTCCTGTCATAGATACAACGGTTAGTATTGGTCAAATTCATTATCTTGTATATGTATTTTTCATGTCATTGATGATTTCCCGCCATAAACTAATTCATTCACTTGTAGGTCATGAAATCGATGGCCGATCAACCTCGTCTCAATCAGTGGAAAAGGAAAAGGTAAGTATTTGCCAGTTTCATTCCGTTTTTTAGTTTCACATTAATCTTTGGGAAAAGTTGATGTACTCCCGTTTTTTAATGTCTTTTGGTACCTCAAATACATGGGCTAGCTAGGATTGTAGGAAAAAAGGTCACAATAGAACTAGCAAATAAAGTTCAATTGACTATTAAGTTGATCCAGAAGTTAATGTGATGTTCATACGGATGTTTATCCGGATATTTTAAGTTCTTTTGGATATCTAATGTTCATCCGAATATTAATTGAATAGGACCTCACCCAAAGTACTGAAACCAGATGAGACTCCTCCGCAGTCCATATCAAAAGCGGAAGTAAAGGAAAATATAAGTATTTGAAAATTGGTTTAATTATATATTTAGTACAATTTCCATAAGCTAATCCACTTTTTATAGGAAGAAAAGAATTATTTATCCTAATTGAACTCAAATCAATAAGGTTGAAGATGTAGACCATGTGGTAGTTTTCTTCGCGGCTTGAAAATTAAAATTGAGAATAATGCTTGTGTATAGTGTAATTTTGTTTAATTTTGCTTTGTATTATAAACTATATGTACTCATTAATTTTTATTTATTATTGTTAATAAATCACCCAGATTTTTAGGTTTATGATGTTAATATGTAGTATATTTTTTTAATTTATCAAAAGTTTTAATTGATTAAAATAATGTTTAAATTGCATATTGTTCGAATGAGTGTGGCTAAAGGGTAACAACGACCATGCTTATTGGTAAAGAAAGGCCACATAAAATCAAAATCATTATGTGTCATCAAAGGTTAGTTTATAGGGACGTTTTTTTTTTCAAATGATGTGCTAAAACATATATATGTATGTGACTATATAATACCAACAACCACACTTATGTAAATACATGTGGTCGTTCCAACCCTTTAGCCACACTCATTGCGACAAGATGAGTTCCTATAACAACCCTTTGGCCACTTTTTTGTTTCTAATATATGTGGCTAAAACAAAAATAGATGTGACAATATAATACCAAAGGCCACACTTTTGATATTTCACTTGCCCATTGCCACCCTTTGGCTACGCGTAATGGGAGAACATATCTAATTTCAGCAACCCATTTGGCCACTTTGTTTTCTATCATATGTGGCTAAAACACAAATATATGTGACCATATAATACCAAAGGCCACACTTTTGATATTTTCACGTGGTCATTGCCACCCTTTGGCCACGCGTATTGGGAGAATATGTATGATTTCAACAACCCTTTGGCCACGTATTTTTATAATATATGTGGCTAAAAAACAAATATATGTGACCATATAATACCAAAGGCCACGTTAAACAAACACATGTGTCCGGTGGGACCCTTTGGCCACGCTATCCAAAAGAATTATATGATTACAACATATATAGTGGTACCCTTTAGCCACGCTTCTAGGTAGCTTCAGCCACTGATATTCTAACGTGGCCATATGATACATACGGTGATGGGACCTTTGGTGTCGATTGAAATGGAAAAAAAAACGTAGCCAAAGACCAATGGTCACGTTTTTTTTTTCGTGGCCAAAGGGCAATTTTGATGTAGTGGATGCATTCAAAACCCTGTTACTTCCATCACACTTGATCCTAGTGTCCATACCCCTCTTCTCTATTTTCACCGATAACTCTAAGTCAAAACTAGTCTTTGGACGATATCCCTCTTTAATCAGATATTTCACTATCACATAATTTACCCCGAACTTGGCCACACAATAGTTAGTACTTAGGGTATGTTTATGTAGCTAATACCAAAGTGTAGTAGCTAGTTGCAATCAGGTACCTTCCACCATCCACATACTCTAGGTTCCACCTATTATGTTCCTAATGAAACCTCGTTCTTATGAGCACAAGCTATCCTGGTTGGCACCTATATTCCTTATCTCATCCTACTTTGTCTACACAGAGTCCTAGTTTAAGTCTATATACCGCGCTAGTATCTAAATCTCATAAACCAAGGCTCTGATACCAACTTGTGACGCGCGCTCCCAGACATGGCACCGGGAGGACATCACTCTTCGGATTTACTCAAGAACACATTGTACAACAGAGATAACTAAGCAGCGGAAAATTTAAAACTTTTATTTATGAAGCCAAGTATGAAAGTATGCTAGATACTTTACAAGATCTATCTATAACATGACTATGATAATATATATCTTTATATATATATCTATGCCAGCTGCCCAACAACTTCTCCTGATAGCTCGCCCACTCAATCCTTTATCACAAGGGCCTTACCCTTACTACCAGAAGCCTCATCATCACCTGACATACTTACTTTAAAAAGTTAGCTTACGCTGGTGAATTCTATATTTTAAAACTTTACCTTGTCCTAAGTTTAAACCACTTGGACCTGCAAACATTCATTAAGTATAACACATACCATTCACTAATAACTAGACACATTTTCAGTAGAAAACATCCAACCTATTAACCTCTACTTTATATTACCTGTCATGACATAACCCTAACTTCCGTCTGCAATACCTTTATGTTCTCTAGTCTCAGATACTGTTTTGGGTAGAATAGTATCGCTAGCTATGAAGCTGCTCCACTTGTCGCATCCATAACAGTGGATCCTTACACTGGAAACCACTATCCTTAACTCTTATTCGATTCCATATCGAAAGCCCCTCACTCAGTACTAACAACCGTTGTGGATCACTTTTCTTAAGATCCTCGTAACCTTCCTTTTTCCTAAGACGTTCTATTCAATTTATATCGAACATCTTAATAACAACTTCTAACCTCTACAGTCCTACTACCCGCCCCTAGTTAAATACCCAAGTGACTTAGGTTTGCTAGTAAACATGATAATGCATTCATATATTGCAACAAATGAACATCCCCCAGTTTACCGTTAGAGTATATATATAGGATGTACCAGACGCATATCCACCACACTTTTGATACACCGGGTAACTAGTATTATTATGTATATATATATGTATATAGGATGTACTAGCGGTGTATCCACCATATAATAATATAGTAAATGTATCATCTATTCTCATATATAAATACATATTCACTATACTTCTATTAACAATTCCCTTATCACTTGGTTGTTTAATATGGAAGAAAAGTAATAGCACATAACATATCATAATCAATCCATTTTCATAAATAACACGTATACACATTTATAAGCATTTTCATAACATAGCATATATATGTATCATCTCAAAAATAGTTTAAAAAATTAACAGTTTAATAGACAACATTTCATATAAAAGCATTTGAATGTATTTTCACAATCCAATATCTATATCAGCCCGAAAACATTTGAAACATTAAAACATTTAAAAGTGGGCTCGTAGAACTCACCTTATTTCTTTATCCCGTTAACCTGGACAGAACCTCCGCACGATCCCTAATTAAACTTAATCACGTATTGCATCGCATTAACACACGGCTTTATAATATAAACATCTTTTATATTTATTTTTATGTTTTATTATCCTAATAATATCTAATTATTAAGACTATACCTTTTTAAATATCAAAATGACCAAATTGCCCTTTATAGACAAAATATCTTTTTTTAAGATAATATGAAGACGCGTATTCCTATAAGCAAATGCTCACTCCAAGCTCGCCCAGGTAAGTGCGCTAGGTCCCAGTGGGGATTTATGCGACACCATAACCTAGACAGAAAAATCCAGTGTACAGGCGCTTACCCTTCTGGTTCGCACGAACTTTTAAGTACCCGAATAATTCGGTATGAGCGTGTGGATCTTCTACTTAGTCGTAATGAAATCAATGTAAACGAGTAAACACGAAGAGTAAATACAAATGACTTGTATTAACCACAGAGATGACCACAAAGTGCACAGAGAAGATATGACTCAAAGGCTTATGAATTCTATACAAGACGACGCATTTATACTAGCTAAACCACGACCGGCCGAACCTGAGGTTCGGCCACATGTTCGGACATGTCCGAACTCCAGGTTCACTTAGAGTTCGGACCACAGCTCAAAAGCACACCTTCGTCTTGTATTCGATACTTCACATGACGATCAGGACCATGTATCAACAAACTCCCCCTCAGCATGTGCAGTATCATCTCCTCCATTAACACTTGTATCATGTATCTTCAATCAAACTCTTCCTCGATCTTGATGATGAGCTCAATCTTGAATACTTGATATTGCATCGTGTGTAATCTCTTTATTAACAAAGTTCAGAAGACATGAAGTGATGATGTTCTCTTTCCACAAAGAAATCTGCCAACATAAATAATCTTGGCGCAAAACGTCTCTTAGAGACTCGAAGATATTTTGATTTTGAAAGTTGATTGTGTATTTTGTGTTGCTCAATCGAGAACAAACAAGAAACAAAATATTTTTGGCTTTTAGAAACTTTATATCAAAACACACTTAAAATCTTTTTGGTATTTTTCTGATAAGAAAAGTAAAAGCATTACAGAATCAGACACTATTTTTGTCTTTTGTGAGAAAGATCACAACTTGGGATCATATTGGACATAACATGCTGAGCTACACTTCATTTTCGATTATTGAAGCACAAAAACCATGCCGTTTGCAGATATAATTTGTCCAACTTTAAACTCTGGCACAATCATACTTAAAACATCTGGATATGTTAAGATATTGATTAGTTTTGCATTGACCAGTGTACCCCACACTATCAGACATACTCAGATATGCTTTTGCTTATCACATTTTGTGATTTCATTTGTGATTTTAATCACATAATGATTGTAACCATGATATAGTCAACTGTGTTCCATGCAAAAAGAAATAAGAACGTTAAATCGTCTACCTTAAGGTCGATCTTTCGATACGCAGATAAGGCCTCGGATTTAACAAAATAAGAAAATAAAACAAGTTGAAGTTGTATAACTCAACAACAATCAGGTCGGTACTCCCGTACACGCAGAGAAAGTCCGATGAGTTATACAAAACACCAAAGAAAATAAATAGAACGTCAAACAATCAACAATCAAGTCGATCTTTCGATACGCAGAGAAAGTCCGATCGTTTCAAAATAGAGAAAATCAAACAAGTTTAAATCTTTGCAAAATGAGCACATGTATACACAGCGACTTCTCATTTTATTTTTCACATATCTTTTTTTCTTGATATATCATGAGATATGCATCAAGATATTGTCCACTAAGTCAAGCATCAGATTTAGTGTATATCACATTTGTATACTTTCTAATGGTCTTATGGCTTTTTCACTTACTTTATCCATGAGCCAGATGATGTCAGCCAATGTACCATCATTTCCCAATCATGTCAGATACAATTTCTCATTTTTTAATGTTTTTGGCTTTTTGCATTTTTTAATGTTTTTGTCTTTTTCAAATTTCTCCCCCTAAAAATGACAACTCTTTTTATAGATTTTCATTTTTACGATTTGAAAAAACAACACACTATTTTTGTATTTTTGCAAAAAACACTCTCCCTTAGAATGAGACGGGGTGAAAAACCAAGAAAAATTGATCAACCAACACAAATACTCTCAGTGTAGTATTTAGAAAACAAATGGTGATTTTGAAATTCAGGTTAAATTAGCATAGATATTCCACAATCAGCAATTTTCCAATCACCGAAAGGTCTTCCTGAAATACCTGCTTGACACCAATTAAAACATTAGTTGTTGTGGGATCGACCCGATTTAACAGCGTCGGGTCGCCCGGTGTCTTCCACAAAGTCATTGTTGGCCTTAGAAACACTTTGAGTTTCCAAATTCGTAAAACTTTTAATTTTTTATCGGAACCGGAATCAGATTCAACCGACATACTTGGTTTAGACCAAGACGATTTACGAGTTGATCTAATCTTTGGAGACCATGGTTCATAAAAAATTTGACCTTTATTATCCACATATTTGGCAGTTTTGTGGATATATGCAGTCATCGGACAATCAACAGCAAGATGTCCCGGTTGACGACATACATAACAAAGTCTTTCTCTAAAATTGTTTGAAAATTGTTTTGATTTTGAAAAACCAGAGAATTGTTCAGAACTAAAATTATCAAAAAAGCCATAAGAAGAATCATACCTAGGAGAGGGACTCCTTGAAGATGACGATCTTCCAGAAGAATAAGAAAATTCTTTGAAATTCTTTCTGAGATGGTGATTTCTTTGCAACCTTTGCTTTAGAAACCTTCTCAGCCTTCATTGATTTCTTAGCTTGAACAGGTTTTTCCTTCACTTTGTAACCCAAACCTTTGTGTTTAGATCCATGATTCTTTGAAGAATTTGAAGAAGAACTTGAAGCTTCTCGTGACTTAGCGTCACTAGTAAATTTAGCTTTGATATCTTTCAGCTTGTTCTTCTCAATTAACCCTTTGTGGTCTTCGGTTGCAAATGAAGAACTTGACACAACCTTATCAAAGACTTTTTCATTCTCCAACAGAACAGACTTTGAAAGAAATTTTGGAGCGACACCTAAAGGCTTCTCCTTCTTCTTAGAATTGTACTTGTTCTTCTTGGGTGGAGTAGCAAATTTTGAATAATCATTTAATTCAGCTTTTGGATCAATTTGAGCAGAAGTAACTTCAATTAAATCCACTAGTTGAGGAACCCAGTGAACATCCTCCTTCTTAGAACTTTCTGAACTCTGATCCTGTTTGTATAAAAAGTTTAGCAATGTCGGAGACAAATTTCAATTCTTCACTTGTCTTTTTAGCTCTAAAATTTCCAATTTCAAATCATTGATCTTTTGTTGAGCCTCAAACACCTCTTTCTGTGACTTGATAAACTTTTCATTGAGATCATCATATTCATAATTTTGTAACTTTTGAATCTCACATTCGGCATATATAATTCTTCAAGAACATTTTCTCTCTTTTGCTTATAAATCTCAACATCCTTAGATAAGAATTCATTCTTGTCTCTATAAAGAACATTCTCATCTTGAAGCATAGAAATCTTATTTTGAAGCTACTCAACAGTAATAGCAGTTTTAGCAATAAGAGCAGTAGCTTCTTCATACTTTTGTTGAACTGGGTAACTTTTCTCAAACAAATTCTCAAAATCTTGAGCTGCATCTAAAGCTTCAGCTTTAGCTTTTTCACATTCTTCAGCCAATTGAGACTTTTCCTTCAAAATATCTTCATGAACATGAACCAACTCATAATACTTCTTTTGAAAATCTTCTAACTCTTTCTTAAGCACCACAATCTCTTTAGTTGATAGTTGACAACGTTGTTCAAAACTGGCAACCGTCTGGAGCAATTTCTTACATTTAAGACATTCAAACTCGTCCACTTTTGAACTATTAGAAACTTTGGTCAAATCATCTTGAACCAAAGATGCACTCGAATACGAATCAGAATCAGTCAGAATCTGCATTCCATGCAAATTCATTTAAATGCAAAAATGTATTGGTCCAATCATGAGCAAAAGTAACAGATTTATTCTCAACCTTCTCAGCTTCATTTGATGGATGAAAAACTAAATGTGCATGTTGACCAGTCTTCAATTTACTTTCCCCAGAACTTGGACATTCTGAAGCAAAATGACCATAAACTGAACACTTATAACATTTCACCTTTGACTTATCCAAACCAATCTTCCCTTCCTGATTCACTCTCTTCTTACCAGTTCTATTGAAAAATTTCTTTGTTCTTCGAACCAACATAGCATATTGCCAGTTCAGATCCATTTCCTCCAAATGATCATAATCAATTTGATCATAATCTTCATTTGCTAATTCAGCATTATTCACATCACCAGTGATAACACCAAAATATGAAGATACTAATGCAGACATCAAAGCATTATAATCATCGATAGTTTGAACAGACAATGCACTTTGAATTGAAGAACTAGGACTCGAAACAGTACAATCAGCAGAAGAATAACCTGGAATTTCAGATTTACCTGTAATAAATGCTGTAGGAGGTGCAAAACTAAGAATATTCGATTTCCCAGCATTCAAAGTTGAATCATTATTACCATAATACACTGCAGGATTTTGAACTTGCTCAGGAAGTGACTTGTTCACCGTTAACTCCATGTCCCTTGCTTGGATTCGTTGAATCAGATCATTAAAAGACAATTTTGAATAATCTTTATCATGAGAAACCATCATCACATAATCTCCCATTTCTCTAGTAGGGCTTCCATGATCTTGTCTTTCTTATCAGCTTCATCTTTTGTAAGATTCACCAATTCTATTTCACTCATTAAATGAGCAAATCGTGCAATCAAATTTGGAATCGATTCATTGTGATAATGTTTGAAACTATCAAATACCTTCTTCAGCACCTTTTGTTGACTTTTCTTGTATTGGTCATTACCTTCACATCTCTTTTCTAAAGATCCCACAAACTCTTTGTCGTGTAGTTACTTGAAAATTGATGTAATAACTCTGTCGGCAGTGCCATCGTTAATGTACCATATGCTTTCTTCTCAGCTTGATACGCTTTCTTTTGTTCACCGGAAAGCTTCCTTTGAAGAATTGGTTCCCCATCTTCACCCTTAGGATAGACATATTGATCAGAATATGATAACCACATATCAATATCATTCGCCGAGACATACGCTTCAAACCGTGTAACCCAACTATGATAATCTTCCAATTTCAGCAATTTAGGAACTTTCTGATTTGTTCCGATTTCATTATCATAATTCATCATCGATTGCATCGTAGATTGAACCGAATTTTGAATAGCCGCGAACGCTTGAAAATCGGACATTTTGAAAAATCTGGTTACTGTTCACTACAACTTCCTCTGAACTCTCGCCAAACTTCCTCCGAACGTACTCCGAACCTAGTCTGAGATTAATACTCGCCGAACTTCGTCTGAACCTAACCTTCGGACACTTAAACAACACCTAGACCGAACGAGCGCCGAACTATCACCGAACTCTGTCCGAACATGGACCGATCTCTCACCAAATGATATAACGACCGAACGTCGTCCGAACCTCAAGTTCGGAGTGGTTACACCAAACATGTCCGAACCTCAGACGAGCTCGACCTCACTCGACACCATTTTCTCGATTTTCAGTGTTTTTCTATGTATTTTTCGACAGACACCCAAGTAAACTCGAAATGAACGATCTAGAAATGAATTTTTGATGAAAAGCACACTGGAAACAATCAAACGGATCCAAAAATGATACTCATTGTCTCAAAAACGTGAATTTGAACTCAAAACTCCGAAAAACAATGATTTCCGACTAGTAGAGCAAACCAAATGCTCTGATACCACTTGAAATTGCTTGAGCGTGTGGATCTTCTACTTAGTCGTAATGAAATCAATGTAAACGAGTAAACACGAAGAGTAAATACAAATGACTTGTATTAACCATAGAGATGACCATAAAGTACACAGAGAAGACATGACTCAGAAGCTTATGAATTCTATACAAGACGACGTATTTATACTAGCTAAATCACGACCGGCCAAACCTGAGGTTCGGCCACATGTTCGGACCTGTCCGAACTCCAGGTTCGCTGAGAGTTCGGACCACAGCTCATAAGCACACCTTCTGTAGGATCGTTATTAGTTATAGTTAAACCAAAACAAAGCCCTTTACTTGCAAATATAACCCTGCAGAATTTAAAGTTATATTTCACTTTACTTAAGAGATATCTAGTTCTTGTGTATAATGTAAAAGCTTGATTTGCAGAAAGATAGTAACAACAAAGTATCAAATACTCGGCACTATTTGCATTAACTCAAAGCTACACTATTACAAGTTGTTCAAGAACAGATGATAACAACGATGATGTGTAAACTAAGAGCTAACTATGCTATATATAGTGCTGATGAGATCAATGACATCGACAATTGGAATATCTTGCGTGTTTGCAGCAACATACTACTTTAGGAGAGCGGCTTGAATCAGATATAGAAGCATACGAGAAGCTTTTGCAGGATTGGACTTGCTGAAAAGACATCTCAGGAAAATTCCGGTTAAACTCATTATCTGGTGGATAATTGAGTTCACCCGGAATATTCGCTAAAGGACAAAACTGCTTCTTTCCGCTTGAACTGCCAGTTCCGCTTGAAGTGAGAATTCCGCTTCAACTTCAACTTCAGCCGGAATTATACAAAATTGGCATTCAGCCGGAAATCTTCCAAGCGCAATATTCCTTACAATCTCCCCCTAAGCTGATGCTGTCAAATTATTCTTCAACTTCAATGTTTATCTTCAAAAATTGACTTGTACCCAAAAAAATTTCTTCTCCTTAACCTACTTGTCCATGGTTCTGATGTTGCCATCAAGGTTCTGAGACAGCTCTTTTGAGTTTGTTTTGGTCACCTTCACATGCTTGAAAGATTCCCAGTCCATTTCGCTCCATTCTTCTTAAACAGAAATAGACTCATGAATTCTGAATGTGCCATTGGCTCTGTGAACATAAAAGAGCTTCTCCTCCTCTTCCCAAATGATAAACTTTATTTCACTTGCAGGCTTTTCTTTTCTTCTTCACCTGCTGGGTCATCATCTAAATTTCTTCTGTAGAACACTCCGCATTCCAGCACAGTTGGCTCAATGACAAGCCTTAACATGTGCTCAGCTCTTGAGGGACTCAGAATTTCTCGAAGCTTTAGAATGATGTCTATCATTTGCAGCAAAGTAAGATGTGTAGTGGCCTTGTGAACGTTTACCACTTGAGTTGTGCCATTTGCCATTTTGAAAGTGAAATCAAAGGTGGCTTCAGCCACTGTCCAGCCCACAATTTGCCTTTTTCTGGGTGGAGCTTTTCTTTTCTGCCTTTGATCTCTTTTGTTCTTGGCATGCATCATTTTCCTTTTTCTTATCATCCTTTCTTTACCAGAATAAATTGTAGATTCTGGCACAACAGGTCACTTGCCTTTGTCAGATGATGAAGAAGGGCCAGTTTGGGCTTCAGTAGGTTTGGTGATGGTGGTAGAAGGTTCATTGATGGTGACAGGATGTAGGGAGGTTTGTGTTGGTGGTCTATCAGCTTCTGGTGTAGGGCTTGAAGGTGGAGTAAGAGGGAAGATATCAGAGAAATCCATGGTAGGTGGAGGCTTCTTCCTGAGGGGAACTATGGTGTGAAGTTATCTGTTCTGTACCTGGGATTGGCAAGTTTGGTGGCAACTTTATTGGAGATGGAGGGAGCTTTGTAGGGTGTGATGGCAAGTGACTGTAAGATAGATGGAACTGTTGTAGGCATTGGGTTTGGGTTGTAAGTGAAGGAAGGTGGAGGTTGTACATCTGCAATATCAGTACATTCAGGTTTAACATTTACAGTTGTTGTACCTGAGATGAGCTCTGAAGGTGAAGGCATCACCAAGTTAGGATTGACAGCAGCAATATCTCCTCTAAGCTCATAAAAGATTGAATCTATCAAGCTGCAAAGTTCCCTAACTTGCATCTGAGCTACCTCTCCCTCTTTCTTCACATTTCTAACCACAAGTGCGCTTTGTACCTTCTTCAGCAGTATGTAGTTCTCATCATTCTTTGTCAGCCTGGTAGGCAAATGAGAGGCAATGGAAATCAACCTCTGCCTATCAGCTTCAGACACTGCATCCAAATTGTAATCCTTTAGTCTCTAGTTGAAAGACCTAGTCTTTGCCTCTTCAAGTAAGTTCTCAAATACACTGTTTTGTAGGTACAGATCATATTCCTCTTGTAGTTCTTTGGCTTGCCTCTCATCTTCTGCTACCCTTTTGGCATCTTCTACCATCTTCACTATAGCCTCAGCTTCAGGAGTTTGAGTCACCTGTTGAATAGTTTTAGCAATATCAACTTGAACAGGTTCTTCAGTTTGAACTGGCTCAGTGCTCCTTAAAGCTATCAAAGTTGCTACTATATCCTATGCTCCTTCACTTCCTTGCTCTTCCGGTTGAACCACAGCTGGCTGATCAGTCTCAAATATTGAACTGCTAGGGCCATGAACTTCCATTTGGGTCACAGTTTGAGTTTCCGGTTGAACACTCAGCTCAGCTTCCTCTTGAACTTCCGGTTGAAGTTCCGGTTGAACTTCCGCTTGAACAAGAATTTTTCCTTCAGTCACCACCTGAGGTTGGGTGACTTCAAGTTCTTTATCAGCAATCTCCAGCACCTCTGGGCCTTCTTCTTCACCAATTAAATTTTCGTCTCCTCCTTCAACATCAATTGCTGCCTTGCTGGTGGAGGAAATATTTCCTACCACTTGATCATTGGCTCTTTCAGCCAGAAAAATGACATCTTTGAGGAGTGTCGTGATCATGTTGATGTGCTCAGGGAGAGCACCAGCAATCAGCATAGGTGACTGTACAAGCTTAGTGAGGTTGGGGTCCTCAAAAGGGGAAATAGCAATCAGTTGACTGCATTTCATGTCCACCTAACTTTCTTCAACAGTGAAGGGGTTTACACCAATTTGACAGTATCAGCTTCATCAGCTTCTCTGATAGGGTTTGAAGGACCTGCTTCAGTTTGAATAGGATCAGCTTGCACCAAATGAGCAACAGTTGCATTCAAAGTATCAACCTGTGCTTGGAGAGAAAGGTACAGTTTCGTCAATTCGGGTAGTGTATAAATGTCCTCAACTGGCTTTTTACCAGCATCCTTGGACAAAACCAAGCTATCAATCCTAGATTGATCAGCTGTGGTACCCATGGCATCTTGGCACCTGGGATTCTCTTCATCTGTTTCAGCAACCCTTGGTTCCAATAAAGGACTTCTAGGTGCTGATTCAGAGAAGATTGCCGCAAATTGGGTCTTATTGATGTTACTGCTGACACCAAGATCCAGTGGGGATCCTTGGGCAGCAGCAGCCCTTTTTGCATGAATCTCTTCTTGACTCCTGAGATTCACCTCCGGTGAGGAGTGGGGGTTTAGTGCTACAAGGTCCTGGCCTATCAGGATGTTCTCATGTAATGAGGTAGATGAGTTAATAACACCTTCATCTAAGTCAAGATTGAGAGCACTGTCACTCCTAGGTGACAGGGGTTGTAGGGGTGAAAAATGTTCAGATGGGGAAGGTACATCTGCTCTAATGACTCCCCCTCAAATGAAGGTTCATCCCTAAGAGAAAATCCAATTTGACCAGTTTCCATTTAGGCTTTTTGCCTTGGACGGGGTTAGAAGCTTCGGGTTGGCTGGTAGTGTTTGTGGGAGCTTTCCTCTTTTTGGATTGATAAGTTTTGATAGTAGAGGAAGCTGGGAAAGATGTGGGATCAGAGGCTATTGGGTCTATAGCTCTGTCATCTTGAGCTTAGGGATCAGTTGCTGCTACAGTTTCCGGTTGAACCTCTGTAGTAGCAGGTTCATCTGGAAACTGCCTTGGAATTGGTAAGGGATAGTCAGTGTCCCTTCCAAGAAATACAGTCTTGTTTAAAGCAAGGTTTGAAAAAGTTTTCTCATTAAGAAGTTTTTGGTGCAAAATTGTACCAAGCCAGACGATTTGGGGCTACTCCTCTTTGAGAATGTATGTCAAAAATCTAGGGTACAGGTAGATATATTCAGAATGAATGTTGGATTTTAGGGCTTGAAAAATCAGTTTGGAAAAGTTGAAGTTTTCACCTTTTACCACCGCATAGAAGGCGGAAGCCTGTTCACTGGCAAGCTCGTCAAATCCACCTTTCTTTGGAGATAGGCACACCAGAATTGTTTGGGCCAAGAACCTCCATTTGTAGGGTAATTGCCCTTTCTTAATAGTGTTGCTTTGCAAGGAACCACCGTATCCAATATCTCTGAACAAGCGGGGATACTTCATGTGATCAACCACTTCATATCCAACTTCATCCCTTAACTTCAACAGTTTTCGCACTTTTGCTTCATCAATTTCCACTTCTTTCCCGTGAACGGTTGACACGATCTTGTCACTACCATTTTCGCCTTCGGTAACCCTAGCATGAAACCAAAAGTCTTCCATCACTTCTTCGAAAATTTCGGCTTCAACAGTGAGCGCATGATGAAGATGAGATCTTTTGATGAAGTCTATCATGCCGTTATAGATGTCAGTTTTGCTTGGTGGTTCTAGGTACGCCACCAGGTTATGTTCTACAGGGAACTTGGAATCACCGATTGGCTTCTTGCCACTCGCCTTTGATTTTGGAGCCATTGTTGATACAGGTTTTTGAGAAGATTGACAGTTAAACGGAGGTTTATCGGAGAGAGTTTGAGACAAATTTGGGAGTAAGTGTTGAGTGGGGTTGAGAGAAATGGGGAAAGTGACGGTAAATTAGGGCTTTTTACCTTTTCGGTGATGACGTGGAGGAGAGAGAATTAAAACAGACGGTTCAGTAACTGATGGAACAGATGCTTTATGGGTTATACGGTACAGCTGGTTAAAGCATGTCTTTATCCAAAAGTAAATTTACTGAAACCTCGGATTTTAATCAGTTAAAAACTTAATGGGTAAGTAAATGTATATCCGCTTAGAAAATTGTGCCTTCCGGGTAATTAAATGGGACTTTGACTTTGTTGACCCGGAAATTCAAGCGGAACCCATTTTCTCCTTTATTTCAAAACTAAATTTCTTCCGTTTGAACATCAAGCGGATAAATTTTCCGCTTGGAAGAATTGTTTTCAAAATAAATTTCCACATCACATTTAAAGCATTTTTCCGGTTGAAGTTCACCCGGTGAATTTCAAAAGTTGTTTTCTCAGGTTGAATCTGAACTTGAACCGGAAATCCAAAACACATGATTTTTTGAAAATTTGTGTTAATTATTCATAGTTTTAACAGCAGTTTCTGACTATGAACTGAAATGTTGTCTAATTAACACGAGAGATTCTCATTTTCTTTTTCTTTTTGTATCAAGAGACGGGCTCTTGAGCACATGCCTCTTTTTTTATTAAAGTTGTGAAAAGTCTTATTCAAAGTTCATCATCCCAATGGCTGTGATGAGGTAGAAAAATCTTGTCTCATCAAAGGCTTTTGTAAACAGATCTGCCAATTGATGATCAATGTGAACTTTGAATAGTTTGATTAAATGCTTTTCTGCACAATCTCTAATAAAGTGATACCTTATGTCAATGTGTTTGGTCTTGGAGTGCTTCACTGGATTTTTGATGATTGAGATGGCACTGTTGTTGTCTGCAAGAATAGGAGTTTCAATGAATGTGATCCCATAGTCAAGCATCTGATTTTGGATCCAAAGGACTTGGCTACAACAACTTGAGGCGGCAATATACTCAGCCTCTGCAGTTGAAGTGGAAACACAGGTTTGTTTCTTGCATTGCCAAGATACAAGCCTTCCACCCAGAAATTGACATCCTCCTAATGTTGATTTCTTGTCTATATCACATCCTCCATAGTCACTGTCTGTGAATGCTTTGAAAGAGAAGTTAGAGTTCTTGGGATACCACAAACCCAGTTTTGGTTGTCCCTTCAGATATTTGAAGATCCTCTTAACAGCTAGCATATGTGACTCCTTTGGTGAGGACTAATATCTAGCACATAAGCAAACACTGAACATGATATCAGGTCTACTAGTAGTGAGATACATCAGGGAGCCTATCATTGCTCTATACATGTGCACATCTACTGGCTTGCCACTCAAGTCACTGGTTAACTTGTGGGAAGTGGAGATGGGAGTTTTGGCACTTGAGCATGTTAGCATGTCAAATCTCTTCAGCATGTCTTGGATATACTTTGATTTATTCAGAAAGATTCCTTCTGCAGTTTGCTTCACTTGGAGTCCTAAGAAGAAGGTTAGTTCTCCCATGGAGCTCATCTCAAATTTGGACTGCATCAAAGTTTCAAACTCCTTGCATAGCACAGTGTTTGATGAACCAAAAATAATATCATCAACAGAAATTTGTACCATCAACATATCATTACCAACAGTTTTAACAAAAAGTGTTTTGTCAATTGCCCCTCCCCTGTAGCCATTCTCTAGAAGATAGTTAGAAAGAGTTTCATACCAGGTTCTAGGTGCTTGTTTGAGACCATATAAAGCTTTAATCACCTTACACACCTTGTTTGGATGATGAGGGTCTTCAAAACCAAGAGGTTGGTTGACATATACTTCTTGTTCCAGGAGGCCATACAGGAGAGTACTTTTGACATCCATTTGAAACACCTGGAAGTCTTTGAATGCAACATAGGCTAAGAAGATTCTGATTGCTTCCAACCTAGCTACTGGTGCAAATACTTCATCATAATCAATGCCTTCTTCCTGTACATAGCCTTGCACAACCATTCTTGCTTTATTTTTTATGACAATTCCCCTATCATCTTTCTTGTTTCTGAACACCCACTTTGTTCCAATTGGTTCTGCTCCATCAGGCAAATCTACCAATTCCCAAACCTTTTGCTTGTTGATCTGAAATAGTTCTTCCTGCATTGCCTCTACCCAGCTGTTGTCTTCCAAGGCATCTGCTACCTTCTTGGGTACTTCTTGAGACAAAAATGCAGCATGCAAACAGATGTTTGCATTAGCAGATCTACTTCTTGTCAACATGGGAGCTGAAGCTTTTCCAATAATATTTCCTGCTGGATGATCTCTGTTGATTCTTCTATCAAGAAACATAGGAAATTCATGGCTTCTTCCATTTGACGGTATGTTGAGCTGAGGAAGTCTGTGATCAAACTCAACATTTTCAGATTGTGATACAGGATCTGAAACTCCAACTGACTCAATAGAATTGATGTCTGAATTGTAGGTCAGATGCTCTAAATTAAGCTCATTTGATGTGCTATCATTTGAATTTTCAGCTTCATTTGATCCTGATTCAGTATTCTCTTCAGTTTTTGAAATTGGGTTTTCCGGTTGAACTTGAACCGGAGAAACTGGTTCAACCTGAACTTCGACCGGAACAATTTCTTCTTCAATTTGAATTATTTCAGTTAGTTTCTTGTCATTTCTTAGGAAAATAGGTTGAGAGCTCATGGAAGAGAAGAAGATTGGCTTCTCATTTGTAGTTTGATTGCTCTTCCAATGCTCATCAGCAGACCTATGAGAATTTTGTTCCTGCACTAAAGAGCTCACAGGCTTATCAACAGTTATGTTGAAATCATTAGTTAGTGCATCAATATCAAATAACCAACTAGGCTGAGACTTAAAATTGTTGGGAGATTTTTCATTGAAGGATACATTTATGGTTTCCTCAACAATTTTGGTTCTCTTGTTGTACACTCTGTATGCTTTTGACACACCAGAGTACCCAACAAAATGACCTTCATCTGCCTTTTCAGCAAATTTGGGCAAATATTCATTGGTTATTAAGATAGTGACAGGACAACCAAATGGCTTAAAGAAGTAAATGTTTGGCTTTCTTTTTCTCCAAAGCTCATAAGGTGTTTTATTCTTTCCCTTGACAATTAAGATCCTATTTTGGACATAACAGGCGGTGTTCACAGCTTCTGCCCAAAATATCACAGGGAGCTTGGAGTCTGCTAACATGGATCTAGCAGCTTCAATCAATGCCATATTTCTCCTTTTAGCAACACCGTTTTGCTATGGAGTTCTAGGAGCACTGAATTGTCTCATAATTCCCTTCTCCTCACAAAATCAATTCAGAACATGATTTTTGAATTCTGTGCCATTGTCACATCTGATTGTTTTGACCTTGAGATTTGATTGATTTTCTAAATTAGTTACAAGAGTTTTCAGCAATTCAGCAGTTTCATCTTTTGTTTTGAGAAAGAAAACCCAAGTATATCTTGAAAAATCATCAATTATCACAAAAAGTATGACCTTTTTCCTAAACTCATTACTCTAGTTGGACCAAATAAATCCATGTGTAAAAGCTCTAGAGGTTTTGAAATAGAAGACTCAACTTTTGGCTTAAAGGAGGTTCTGTGTTGCTTGCCCTTGAGACATGGCACAAAATTTTCAGAACATGCAAAATGCTTTTTAGGAAGACCCTTAACCAAGCCAAGATTCACAATTCTGTTCATGTTTTTGTAGTTCACATGACCTAACCTACTATGCCACAGATAAGATTCGTCAACGCTTTGGATACAAAACAAACAGTGCCACATGAGGGTGTAGCAACTGACATATCCGAAATGTATAATCCATCTCTTCTGGGTGCCTTAAGCATTATTAAATCATCAAGAATTTTGACACCAGGTTTAAGGACTATGGCCTCTTTCTCATTAAACATTAAATTCAAGTTCTTTCACACATTTGTGAGACACTAAGCAAATTGAAATTCGATGTATCAACAAAATTGACTCTTTCAAATTTTACCAGTCCATTTGTCACATCACCTTGTGCTGTGATATGGCCTTTTGTGCTTCCAAAGGCAACTAGTCCTCCATTGATTCTTTTTGTGTTTTCCGGAATGTGCTTATTCCCTGTCATGTGGCAAGTGCATCCACTGTCAACTACCCATAGGCTATTTTGGCCTTTATTTTGCACCTGCACACATCTGAATTGATTAATTTGTATAGGGGACCCAAGCCTGAGTGGTCTTGGGTCTGCCATAAGCATCATTATACTTATACTCCTTGAGTACTAAAGTATTTAAGATTGGAGCTTCATTAAGCAGATCATCATTGTCAAAACTGAAGTTCTCATATTGAGTACTTGTTTGACTAGACCTTTTACCTTTGGTGTTCTTTCTTTCAGCAATTTTTCTATCCCTATATTCTTTAAACTTCCTTTGCTTGTTGGTTAATTTCTTAAATTTTTCATTTTCTTGGTTGACCAACTTAGTTCTCTCAGGTGATTTTGAAGATCTTTGTGGAAAATGTTTATTTAGATTTGAACTCTCCCCCTGAAGTGGAACACAGTGATTTCCACTTGAACTTTTAGCAAAGACATTTTTAGATTGGTTAGATTTGCTGTTTCTTGAAAAGGTTTTTCTAGAGGTAATCTTTCCTCTAGAAGGATTTCTTCTTCCTTGAGCTTCAAAATGCTCAAACCCATCAGCAAAGTGTACATGTGGTCTCTGCTTTTCCGGTTGAACTTGAGTTCGAGGGGAAAAATGTTCCGCTTGAACTTCAGCTGGAAAACGATTTTGCTTTAAAACAGAGAAACTTCCATTTCTATCATTACCAATTAAGACCCTCTTAGAATCAGATCCAAAATGCTTCAAAGTGTGGTTTCTCACAGGTGAAATTCTTCCTGTGATTTTCTTTTAAAAATTAGCTTTTGGTTGCAAAATAGGTTTTGGTATCAAAAGTGGTTTAACTTTACTCATTGGGTTAAACTGGCATACAGCAGCTAGGTGACCTTGTTCACCACAGCACATGCATTCAACAACTTTGGTTTCAAATTTTCTGGGAGACTCAAGTTTGGTTACTTGGTTGAAATTTAGTTGACCAAGCCTTTGAGTTTGACTTCCCTTTGGTTGCTCAGGTTGCTTTCCTCCAACTTTTGAATCCTTAGGTTCATAAACAGTTGGTGGAGGAACAACAATTGATGGTTTCAAAATGTTTGATTGGTCAGCTGAAGCAGATGAGCTTGCAACAGTGACTTCAGTTTTCTTAGATTTTAAAGCATCAATTGGTTTGATTACAGGCGAGTATTCAATTGGTGGTTCAACACAGTTATATCCGACACCTGCTTTACCATACATCCCTCCCATCCACAGTTTCTCAGCCTTTTTGTTTGCTGCTTGGAATTTATCACAAGTAAAAAAAGCATCTTTCAGCTTGATCTCAAGAACATAAACCTCAGCCTTAGCATCTTTGGTTTCATTTCTTAACTTCTTAAGCTTTGAGAGCAAGTCATCAAGCTGAGTTTCAAGCAATGAGTTGGTTTGTTTTAACTGTTCATACTCTTTGGTTAAATTTTCAATTTTTGAAATGTATGATGATTCAGTTTTCTTAAAACATTCCTTTAACTCATTTAGGTTTGAAACTTCATCAATCAAGTCAGTTTTGTGATTTTGGTACTTTGCCACTTGTTCTATGCAGGCGGGGCTGCATAGGTTTTCTAGGAGTTTCTCAGGGATAGAGTTTACCTGATCTGAGGTGGAGTCTTGTTTGGCCATCAAAGCATGGTTGATAGGCTCAAACTCAGCAACGAAATCTTCCCATTCAACACATGAGGTTTGATTTGCAACAGCAGCTACCACATTCTGGTGGTTTTGACTTCCGGTTGGCTTTGGTGGGGTGGGGTGAGAACCTGAGTTGTTTCCATAATTGTTGTTGTTTGAATTGCTTCCTCCATGATTTTTCCCTTGGACATGACCTTGATTCTGTCCTTGTCTTCTTGGTTGAGAGCACTCCCTTGCAAAGTGACCAAGTTGGTGACAGTTGTAGCACTTCACCTTGCTTTTGTCAAGGCCTATGTGAGCACCTTTTGCTCCCTTGTAGGTTCTACCAGTTCTTTTGTAGAACCTTTGAGCTCTGACAGAAACCATAGCAAGTTGAGTCATTATGTCCATTTCCTCCAAATCATCAGCACCTATACACTCAAGATCTTCAGGTATGAAGCCTTGGTAAGAGTCAGTTACTACATGAGCATTGTGAGAGTTTTCAAACGTGTTTGAAAAACTTTCTTGACACCTTGGTGTCTCAGGGAAACTGACAGTAGGTGACTGATATGATGATGAGTTTGAAGACCTTTGACTGTTAAAATTAGTAGTTACTAGTGCAGATGAAAACAACTGAGTTGACTAAGAAGATGAGTTTTGTTTAAGATCTAGTTCCATTTCATAGGCACTGAGTATGCCATGAAGTTCACTGAGTCTCATCTTTTTCAAGTTTTTGCATTCCCTGATGCTCACTGTGTAAACTGTCCACACAGAAGGCAGGGAACGTAGGAACTTTCTGTTAACATCTACCTGGTCTAGTTTTACATCTACCTTTTGGAGTTCATCAAGCAAAGAAACATATCTTAAGTACTGGTTTGTCATTGTTTCACCACATTTGAAGGTAAAGTTTTCATACTTCTATTTTTAAGACATCTTTCTTGTTTTCTTAAATTCACTGGTTCCTTCATACATTTCACTTAAGGCATTCCACAGGTCAAATGCAGTTTTATATCCTTTAAACCCACTTAAAATGGAATTAGGAAGTGCAGCCTGTAGAGTCCAATATGCCTTATGGTCAAATTCGAGAGCAGTATAGTCAGATTCAACATATTTATCTAGTGGCTTAGGTAATTTGACTTCTGCATCATCAGCAGATGAAACCATGGGTGAGTAGGGTCCTTCAGTGAAAGATTTCCAAATACGACGGTCCAAAATCCTAACAAAACCTTCCATCCTGAGTTTCCAGGTACCAAAGTCTTTAGGAGTGAACATTGGTGGTTTGTTGGAATAACCATTTGGGCAACTTAAACTGAAATCACTCATTTTGAAAACCTTTAGAAAGATAAGAAAGCAAAGCTTGTAAAGTAAGCAAGTAAAGTATCAACCTTGAAGCATAGAAAGTCTTCAAAGTAAGAGCCAAAGCTCTGATACCACTTGTAGGATCGTTATTAGTTAGAGTTAAACTAAAACAAAGCCCTTTACTTGCAAATATAACCCTGCGGAATTTAAAGTTATATTTCACTTTACTTAAGAGGTATCAAGTTCTTGTGTATAATGTAAAAGCTTGATTTGCAGAAAGATAGTAACAACAAAGTATCAAATACTCGGCACTATTTGCATTAACTCAAAGCTACACTATTACAAGTTGTTCAAGAACAGATGATAACAACGATGATGTGTAAACTAAGAGCTAACTATGCTATATATAGTGCTGATGAGATCAATGATAGCCATTGATCTCATGCGACCTAATCTAGACCGTAAACTAAAAAGTCAACTACAAGCCACCAAAAGAATAAACATCGACAATTGGAATATCTTGTGTGTTTGCAGCAACATACTACTTTAGGATAGCGGCTTGAATCAGATATAGAAGCATGCGAGACGCTTTTGCAGGATTAGACTTGCTGAAAAGACATCTCAGGAAAAGTCCGGTTGAACTCATTATCTGGTGGATAATTGAGTTCACCCGGAATATTCGCTAAAGGACAAAACTGCTTCTTTCCGCTTGAACTGCCAGTTCTACTTGAAGTGAGAATTCCGCTTCAACTTCAACTTCAGCCGGAACTATACAAAATTGGCATTCAGCCGGAAATCTTCCAAGCGCAATATTCCTTACACCTTCGTCTTGTATTCGATACTTCACATGACGATCAGGACCATGTATCAACAGGTATATTTATATCTCATTAATTGTCCAAATTGAACTCATATATACTTACATATATAGAAACATGATCTAATGTAAAAAAACAAATTCCAATTCCTCCCTTATTATTCAATATTAAATAACCATCCTTCAAAATCCTAATTTGACGTATTTCTCAAATATATACCAGAACCTTTTGTTACATAAAATAAACTTAGGGCTTTTATCCATTAGAATATAAGATAACATACCTCAAAAGATTATCCCCCCAATTTAACCCCGTTTGCCCAAGTTTGACAAAATGTTATTACAAAAACTCAAATTTTGACCCGTTTCATAATCTCATATGAAAAATTTATGAATCACAAATTAACTTATGGATTCTTTAATACATCTTATTTTAAGGCGTACTACAAAATTTTGAGATCGTAATTCATTCCTGATTACCCAAGTTTAGCAAAAAAATTCTCAAGAACTCTAATTTTTAACAATTTCTAAATCTATAATCTAACTAGCATATTATCAGAAATTGATAGAGGGCTTTTGTTCAGCTTACCAAAATAATGATTGAATGCATAAAACCTGATCATAACTCTTCCCGAATTGCTCTAATTTCGTTGATGAATTTGCTGGTGCGAATGAGGGTTTTTGGGTGATGTTTTCGTGATTTGGGGAAGAAATACGATGAATTGAATGGCCTTATACTCATCAGGTGCGCTTCTGTCTTAGGAGACGTAAGGGGGTGACTAATTAGCCAAAAACAACACGAAGTTGGCTAATCTTGGACGCCAAGTCAAGTGACTAAGGTGCTCAACGTCGCTGTCTGCGGAATTGGGCGGAGCATCGCGATATTCTCCGTGTCCTCCGTCATTACCCGCGGGATACTATAACAGTTTGACACTTTTGGTCCTTCTAGTTTTGTTAAGTGCATTTTTACCCCAACACTCCTATCTATTTATTATTTATGCTCTAAAATATCTTAGGATATATTTCCAATGATTTCTAACCTCAGGCACATACAATGGTAAAATACAAACATGTATAACACGCGAATATCATTACTTTTTATCAGATTGACAACCCTTTAATCATGTTTATATCAATGTTCTAACACGTTTAGCTATTTAAGCACGTATTTCATACGTATTTATCCATCAAATCATTATTACACATGTATTCATGTTATTCATATATATAAACACGTATTCATCAATATTCTATTACATTGACGGTTTAAACATGCATTTATACACATTCTATCACGTTTAGTTATTAAACATGAATATCATATGTGTTTATCATAATGGTTATTACACACGTATTCCTTATATATATATACACACATATATATATATATATATACACATATATATATATATATATAATTACGTATTTATCGTATCATGAAATTTTAGGATGTTACAATTCTGACTTTGGACCCAAATTAGTTGACAATCAAGACTCACAAGCCTCATTAGAAAATGACTATGGACGTAAATCACATTAAATCATCTTCATGGATTTGGTCATAAGATGGATTTGATTGATGGTATAGTCATTTGCATGTGCTACCTTCCGTTTACCAAGGTCTATTCTTTAATTGTAGTTAGCCCCTGTTGCGTAACTGCCTGTCATAAAAGCTACTTTTGGGAATAGATCTGAAGTTTAGTGGGAGCTGCATGTAGTCGATACGGGACTCTGTACTCTTGCATTAATAGTGCATCTTGTAGACATCATGAGCCCTCTCGTTGATTGTAAAACCACTGGACGATCTTACTACTGCATGATTCGGTAATCGGAGAAACATAAACAAGTAAATAAAGTTTTGCTTTATTGATTCACAAAGAGATACAAGCTAGAGAGAGAAACACACCCAGTTAAGAGTATTGGAAATGACAGAACTAACTAGACTCTCTCTAACACGAACTATTTATAGTCACCTACTTCTGGCCAGCGTACCACCTACGGACAATTTGATACGCCTGTACCATCTGGTACGGTTGACCATCTGGTACGGTTGACCATCTGGTACGGCCAGAGACTACCTTGACTCACACAGACGCTCTAGATTAGATACAATACACGAGACACACGGTAGCATAGGAATATGCTCTAACAAACTCCCCCTTGTGTGTAGTGTAGCTAGCTATCTATCTAACTAAACTTCAGTCTTCAATCTTCAGCAACGCTGCATCCGATTTACATGGCTGGATCAATCTTAAACAATCTTTGAACATCAAGATCCACCTGTGAAAGATAGTACATACTCCCTCTTTCACCATGCTTGAGTCTTGTCACACAGAATAATCTGCAATTTCAGAAGACGGAAACACAACTTTCTTTTTCCTTTATGAAAAAAATTAATTTAATCTTGGCGCAAAACTTCTCTTTGAGAATCCAAGATATAATTTTGAAAATTTATTTTGTATCGTATCGATCGGTCGAAAACAAATAAGAAACAAAATCTTTTTGGCTTTTTGAAACTTTATATCAAAACACACCGAAAATTGTTAGAGCATATACCTATGCTATGATGTGTCTCGTGTATTGTATCTAGATTAGAGCGAGTCTATGAGTGGTTGTGACTATATCATTGGTGACGTACCAAATGGTACGCCGGACCATATGGTACGCACGTACCAGAAGGTGAACCATTTGGTACGCATGCTGTTTAGTCACAAAGTATAAATAGGTTTGTGTTAGAATGTGCAGGAAACTAGTTAAAACAGTTATGTCATTCTACACCTTTACTGTGTGTTTCTAGAGAGAGAAACCAAAGAGAGTTTATTGTAATCTTCAAGTGATTCAATACAATTCTCTTATTTACATCCGTGGGTTTTCTTCGTTTTTCATCAAATTCTTTCACTTCCGAGTGTTTCTGGAGCTAAAAATGATTTATGAGTGTTCCTAGTGAGTTTTCGCACCTTTCTGAAGCAAATTCAAGTCCAAATTGTCAAAATTCGCGAAAATCCGTCAAAAATCAGTGTGGTACGTTTCTGGTACGTCTTAAGAAAAACTGGTCCGTCGTTGGTCCGTTGTTGGCCCGCGGCTGGTCCGCTAGGCAATCTTCAAATCTGGTTCGTGGCAGTTATTTTCTGGACCGCCGAACCAAATCTGGTCCGCTGAACCATTTTGGTCCGCCGTACCAAATCTGGTACGCTGAGATAATCTGGTTCGTTTCTGGTTCGCAGGTTCATTTGGTTCATTGGTTAAATTGGTCCGAAACTGGTTCGTTGAGTACAAATTTGGTCCGCTGAGATTGTTTTGGTACGCTGGCAGAATACATGTGTTTACTAAAACTGACGTAACTTGAGAACCGTTAAGAGTTACGGAACCCAATACCAGCCAAAACGACCGTCTCGACGAGATCTAGACGTTTACTGCGTAATGGCCAGTACCCTCAGTTTTGACACCTAAAATCCACTTGGAAGACCTTCTTTTTTTAGTTCGAAGTTTTTGAAGTATCATTTTCGGTGAAAACTGTCTGATTTTCAAGCGTTTGCGGCTATGCAAAGGACGGTACAAGATATGCTCAATTTTGATAATGAAATAGGAATAAGTCAGAAAGTTCCTAAACTGTTGAAGTTGGAAGATTATCAAAATTGGAAGCAACGTTTTTCTACATACATCAGCACAAATGAAATTGATTTGTGGATTCCGATTCAAAATTTGTATGTACGTCCAACTGCAGATGGAGAGTATAAGGAAATTCAAGATTTTGATAAGGATGAAAGAAGAAGTTATGAGCTTGAACAAAAAGTTTATGGTTATCTTACCATGGCTCTACCTACTAAGCTGTTGCATCAATTCAGCACTTGCAAGAAAGCTAAATAGTTATGGGATGCTTTATCTGCTCGATGTGAAGGCAATGACCAATATAAGAAGAGTAGACGAAAAGTGTTGAACAAGGAATTTGAAAATTTTCAACAATATGAAAAAGAAAATATTATTGCTCTTGTTTCAAGGTTTTCACATCTAATTAGTGAGATGAAAGTGGTTAAAATTGAAAAGACCGAGGAGGAATTGAAAGAGAAATTGATGGAGGCATTACCGGAAAAGTGGGAAAATTATGTGTTATTGCTTACTCAAGATAAAGAATATTCTGCATTATCATTTCATGGTTTAACCGGAAAGCTTCATGCTAGAGAGATGGAAGTGATGACCTCAAACAAGTCAACTGCTCAATTCCAAAATCCTGAATTATATCATGGTCAAAATTCTCCAATTATCAATGCCAAGTCTAAATCATTTGGTGTTGATTCATCAAATCCACCTCAAACAACTTTTGTTGCTGGTCATGGTTCAGGAAATTCTGGAAATTCATCAAGAGGATGTAACTTCACTATTCCAAATCATTCAAGCCAGACTTCATTTTCAGCAAAAACACCTTATGAACATTTGGCCTTAATTTCTGCTTTATTATCTTCTTATTATGGATTGCTGAATGGTGGATTGACAACATCTAATCTGATTGAAGAAGATTTTGATCAGATTGATCCTGATAATCTTGAGCAAATGGATATCAATTGGTAACTGGTAATGTTGGCTCAAAGAGTTTAAGATTCAAAAAGAAGACAGGCTATCAAAGTTTTAATCCGGATGGTAAGGTTGGAATAGATAAATCAAAGGCAAAATGCTTCAAATGTTCTAATTTTGGACATTTTACTCGTGAATGTTCAAAAACAAATGCATCTTCATCAAAGCCTCCAACAGCTTTAGTTTCCCAAGTAGATAAAAATATAACTGGGGACGAACTTCTGATGATTCTCAACCAATTGATTTAACTGCTATTACTTCCGCATCAAAACCCTGGCATGTAGATTATGATTGGGCTGCTGATGAACCTGATGAGTCTGCATTTCGGCTCTGATTGCTCAAGTTATTCATAGTGATGATGAAGTAGAAGTAACTGATTCTGAATCTAAAATAAGTGGTTCTAGAAATAGTGGCTATGAATCTGTTTGTGAGTTTTGCTCTCAAAAAGATAAGAAAATTCAAGGATTGATAAAGGAAAATGGGTTGTTGATTGAGGAAAATAAAAGAAGGATAGATGAATTGGCAAACGAACAACAAAATTTGGAAGATCTAATTCAAGAATTCTCTTCTCAGAAAGAAAAGTTTTCAGATTTTCAAGCAGAGGTTGTTGAAAAAGAATCAAAATTTCAATATGTTACACAAGAGTTTGAACAGCAAATTACAAAGTTGTCTGAAGAAAAGGCTGAATTAGTCAAAGAAGTGAAGAAATGGAACGATGAAGCTGAGGATACTGCAAAAGATTTTCAAAATCTTTTTGACAAATCAAAGTCCAGACTTGATACTCTTACTAAACTTTCTGATGATCAAGCTACTAAGACTCAATCCTATCAACTTGATATGGAAAAGTTACTTGATGAGAAGAGGGAGTTGGTTAGAGTAAACAAGTTGCTAAATGCAGATTTAGATATTCTGAAAAGAAATGAAGATAAGCTGCTGAAGGAGTTGTGGGCTGGACTAGATGAGTTACGATTGCAAAAGTATGAAACTAATGAAGTGGCAAAGAAGCTGATTGCAACCGAAAGGGAGTTGGCAGAAGCTCAACAAAAGATTTCTGATCTGAAAGTAGAAATCATTGATTCAAAACGTCTTTTGAAAAATGTTACTAATTCACAATCTTTTACAAGTTTCTTGGTGAAAGATGACAATTTTGAGAAGATGTTCAACAAAACAGTGTCACCACAGGAAGTCTCAAAGAAGGACTTCATGATGTGAAAGACAAGGTTGAGACTGGTGATTATTCTGAGTTTGTTGGTTCCAAATCGGTTGAAGAAAAGAAAGAGAACAAAGGCAAGGAAGCTGAAAATTTTGAAGTTACAAAGGTTGTGTCTGGTTCTTCATCTAATGGAAAAGAGAAATCTGCAAGTTTAACAACTGATATCGTTGAAACTATTGTTGATTCTCCTAAGGATATTACCAAGATCAAAGCAGAGTTCTCTCATCTTGCAAAGACCGGGCATAAAACATCTGGTTCAGAAGAGAAGGTTTCTGGAAAACATACAGGTTTGGGGTTCCAACAGAAACAGGTTAAAGTTGCTGGGTCTCATGGTTCAAAACAACAAAATTTGAAGCAAGTCAAGCTGAAACAAGTCAAGAAAGGATGTTTTTAAAGCTGACAAGGTTCAACCCGAGAAGTTTTAGAAACTCAAGGGTTCGGAACAAATATTTACAGATAAAGAATTCCCACTTCATTGTGTGGATGCTCAGAAAAGTGCCGATGTTTTTGTCAAGAATGTTGATCTGAAGGGCAAGAAGCCACAAGTTGCTACATATTCTTCTAGAGGATCAAATTCTGCTCCAAAAAGCCCGAGTTCAAAATGGGTTTATGATCATCAGTATCTGGTATGTGATTCTTTCTATGATGATTTTGAAAATATTCATTTTTGTGAAGCTTTGCAGATTACCAAAAGGCAAAATGTAAACAATCGCTTGAGTTATAATTGCAGACAAAAGGGGCATATGGCACAAGATTGTCCGGTTTCTGCTGCTTCTACATCGAAAAGATCAAAGGTTCCAATTGTTGGTAAATCTGCCAAACAGCGATTCATTGACGAATATGGCAGAGTATTTGATGAATATTCACAACCAACATTTTTTAAAACTCAAGGAAGATTTATTCCTCGTTTTCAAAATATTCCATATGTAGGTTGTTCGTCACAATTGACTGTGACTGGTTCATCAGATACTGATTTACCAAAACAACAATTCTGGAAACCTAAAGTGGTTTCGAGTGGAAACCAAGATACTGGTCGACCAGAAGCGATTCGCTTCGGGTCATTTATAAACTGACGTGTTTGACCAGTGTGCAGGTACTTCTAGAAGACCTATCGGTGATTGAAAAGTTGCTGATGGAGGAGTATTCTGCTGATTTAACTTAAATTACATGTGATATCAGTTTCAAAAATGAAATTTTTCTGAAAGCTAAAACTGCAAGGTATCTACGTCGAAAGGTCAGTTTTTTTTCTTTTACATTTCGTATGTAGTTTAGGGGGAGAAAATTGAATATACCAAAAATGGTGTCCTTTTGTTTTTGTTAAAATGAAAATCCAAAAATAGAGTTTTCATTTTAAGGGGGAGAAAAAGGAAAAATACAAAAACATTGAAAAACAGAAAATACAATAACATTGAAAAATGAGAAATTCTATCCGACATAATTGGGAAATGATGGTACATTGGCTTACGTGTCTGACTCGTGGATAAATTAGATGAAAAAGCTATAAGATCATTGTTCGATGTGCTTGGTAGGCTCGGCATTAAATCAGAAAGTATTTAGATGTGATAAACACATTAAATACTAATGCTTGACCAAGTGGACAACATCTTGATGCATATCTCATGATATATCAAGAAAAGATATGTGAAAAAAAAAATAAAAAGTCACTGATTATACATGTGTTCATGTTGCAAAGATTTAAACTTGTTTGATTTTCTTTATTTTGTCAAACGATCGGACTTTCTCTGCGTATTGAAAGATCGACCTGATTGTTGTTCGTTTGACGTTCTGCCTTATTTTCTTTGGTGTTTCGTATAACTCATCGGACTTTCTCTGCGTATACGTGTCACACCCGCAAAAATCCCACGCGCGACAACGTGCCGCAGGGAGCGTGACAAACCAGGATCGAACACATTAGCCATACGAACAGTCTATATCCAATGTAAAAGTAAAACCAGAGTAAATGCGTTTTTAAATGCGGAAGCGTAATCAACAAAGTTGTAATAATTGTTCAAGCGCCAAAATATGCGCAAACCAACAGTTAATAAGTTTGATAAATAAATAAGTCTATGATGCATGCATGGTAATAGAAATCCTTATGTGGTGCATCCTAGCTCGTGGCAGACAATCCAGTTTAGCGACCTGAGATATAACATGCTAAAGTGTCAACACAAAGGTTTGTGAGTTCACAGGTTTATTAGTTCAATAACATTTCAAGTTCAGTTTAAGATTGACCGTTCAATAACGTCAAGTTGTAAGAGCATAATCACTAATATATATCAAATAGCTAGCTAGGCTATATACATGAAACTTCGCACGTTGATGGTCACCGAAGCTAACAGTTGTTCATAGTTTTCCTTGTTGTGTTTAGGACGAATATAACACCCGTTCGATATCCAATCGTGTCAGCGCGACTGACCCGGGTGGGGTTTGTCAGACCCAGTAGTACTACAATATATTTCCCGCTATCGTCATTAATACTAACGGTACCATAGGAAGGACTTTGTTGTATAGTGTGCTACAAGTACTTTAAGTGATATATAAAAGTCTAATTATCTCAGTTGTGTAAATCATGCATGTTAATCTCCCCCAAAAGGATTAAAACAGTGAAATGGGGCCGTGAAACTCACCTTAGGTTGCTCAGCAAAGTTTCCAGATAAAACAGTTAATTCAAGTAGCAAGAACGAGTCTTGTGCAAGCAATCAATCACCTAATGAGCATACGAGTATAAGTGTGTGTTCTAAACTATTAAATCTAGCATAAACGACAAAAACGAAGGATCGTGGAATTCAAAACAAGTCGAGGATGGCACGAGTGTCGAATCCGAGCGATTATCGACATAACGCGAGGAAACACAATATATATCAATATTCTATATTTTCTAAGTTTAAATAATCTAAAAATAAATATATATAATATACGTATTTACTAGAACGTTCAAATAACGTTAATAATAAATTTTGCAAGGACAATATATATTTATATATATTAAAGGTTATCATAAAATATCCGGTTATTTCAATAAAAATCCAACGGCATAAGTTTATATATTAATCTATCCATGATATATATATACATATATATTTTACCTTTTTGTAAAAACTAAAATTTTATATCAATATATATATATATATATATATATATATGTTGGAAATATATTTTTATCTAAAATAACAAGTTAAACGTGATTTACGAGATTTAAATGCCTCGAATATATTTTTACGGGTTTTAGATATGACAAGGGACAATTTTGGTACAAAATCTAGAGACCAAATGCTCAAAACAATGCAAAAATAATAAAAACAGGAAGTATGGGGGTCCTTGGGTTCGAACCCGAGACCTCACTGTTACGACCTCGTGAACAAACCACTCGGCCAGCGCTTGGTTGGTGTCAAGGATCCGATTCACAGAGTTTTATGTATAGGCCGCGACTGGAATTGGGTTTACAAAATAAAACAGAAAAAGAAATGTGGAGGACGGGTTTCGAACCCCTGACCGTTGGCAACTCAACCAAACGCCCAAACCATTGTGCCAGATCGGCGTCTGGGTTATATTCAGGAATGAAAATATATAACTTGTACATGCCTGACTTCATCTTCTTCATACAAAAATTCCGGTGATCGGAACCCTAGCTCCGGTCGCCGGAAAAACGTAAATCACAGAAAAACACAAGAAAAAGGTGCGATTAACATGAAGGGATATTTACCTCGTGTTGGAGATGAGGAATTGTCGAGTTTTATACACGAAACGAACCCGAAACTTCACCGCGAACACCGAGCACGCTAACGAAACTCAAATCGGTTTGCTCCTGGATACTCGTCGGGAACTCGCGATCACAAGGACGTATCAGAAGATGGCTAGGCAGTGGAAAATTCTAGCCGGACTTCGAGTTCACCGGAAAATTGAAAAACGAGAGAAAGACGAGAGATGCGAGAGAGGGAGTGAGCAGGGAGTATGAGGGACTAGGATGTGAATGATTGTGATGCTTTAACCCTATCATTGAACCCGTAATTAAAGTTGGTTGAAACGGACGAGCAGCGATGATGATCGGTCGAAACCGATCATCGGATTTGATTTCTCGTAACATACAGTCCAACATTTATTTCAAGTTTGAGGAATGACCATTGTGGTCCCTCATGGTGTTACAAATGGGGATACATAGTTTAGGTAACTACATGAATAGTCCTCCATATTTTAACCAATACAATAAAGTCTGGAAAATGGCAGAAAGGGTCCCTTAAAGTTATAAAAGGTTAACGGGACGCTAACGAGGTTAACGGAAAGCGTTTTTAACAACGGATATACGAAGAATGTAAAAATGTATAAATCGTATAACTTTTATAAGAATTATAAATCTTGTTTTACTAAAATAAATCATGGAATATAATTCCACCATTATGTTTATAAATTCACATAAAATCATAACCTAGCCATTTAAAGCTCATAACTTATATTTAAGTCACATATAACTCTATTATTAATAGTTTGTAATTAAAATCCTTTAATTACACAAATATATAAATATAGTTTAATCGTATATATTTTTAATTCCACATAAAATCATAGAATAGTAAACGTTTAATCTTCCGTGCATGCTCGTAGTGATTGATCACACAAAACCCTAATTGCTAAAGTCAACGCAGATAAGCACATAAATGTTCACACAACATTTAATACGTTTTACGTTCAGTTAATGTCAGAAAATGACCTGAAAAGTCGGATTGTCACAGTATCCCCTTGTTGAAGAATTTTCGTCCTCGAAAATTGCGTAACGCGGTAAAAGTTAATGAGCTATACACAAAGAAAAAGAAAAGAAGAATTCTCAGTCGTCACATCATCCCCTTGTTGAAGAATTTTCGTCCGCGAAAATTAAACCAGTACCTGAACTAGACTAAGGATGATCCTTGAATAGTTTGGGATATTTCTTCATCATCTGATCTTCGCGTTCCCATGTGAATTCAGGACCATGTCTCGAGTTCCAACGAACTTTAACGATTGGGATTTTGCTATGCTTTAACTGTTTAACTTCCCGGTCCATAATTTCTACTGGTTCTTCGATAAATCGAAGTTGTTCATCCACATGTAACTCCTCAAGTGGAGTGATTAATGTCTCATCTGCTAAACATTTCTTTAAATTCGACACATGGAAAACGTTATGGACCCCACTTAGTTCTGCTGGTAAGTTTAGTTCATATGCTGATAGACCAACTCTATTAACAATCTCGAATGGTCCAATATATCTCGGGTTTAACTTACCACGTTTACCAAAACGTACTACACCCTTCCAGGGTGAGACCTTTAACAAGACTTTGTCTCCTTCCTCAAATTCCAAAGGTCTTCGTCGTTTATCAGCATAACTTTTCTGTCTATCTCGTGCGGCTGCCATACGATTACGAATTTGCACGATTTTCTCTGTTGTCTCGAGTACCAACTCAGGACCTGTGAGTTGACTGTCACCAACTTCCGCCCAACAGAGAGGTGATCTACACTTTCGCCCGTAAAGTGCTTCAAACGGAGCTACACCAATACTGGTGTGGTAACTGTTGTTATAAGAGAATTCCACTAAGGGTAAGTGTTTATCCCAACTTTCACCAAAATCAATAGCACATGCATGCAGCATGTCTTCGAGAGTTTGTATGGTCCTTTCACTTTGGCCATCGGTCTGAGGATGATATGCAGTACTCATATCCAGACGCGATCCCAATGCTTCATGTAGAGATTCCCAACATTTAGACGTAAATCGAGCGTCTCGATCTGATATAATAGAAACTGGTACTCCATGTCGCGAGACGATCTCCTTAAGATAAAGTTTGCCTAATGTCTCGGAGGTATCAGTTTCCTTGATCGGTAGAAAATGTGCCGACTTAGTTAAGCGATCAACAATTACCCAAATTGTATCACATTTGCTTGCTGTACGGGGTAACTTTGTGATAAAATCCATGGCGATACCCTCCCATTTCCACTCGGGAATTTTTGGTTGTTGAAGTAACCCTGCCGGTTTTTGGTATTCCGCCTTAACCTTAGAACAAGTCAAGCACTTGCTTACGTAAGTGGCAATGTCAGCTTTCATCTTAGGCCACCAGTAAATCAGTTTCAAATCTTGGTACATCTTATCCGAGCCTGGATGAATAGAGTAACGAGACTTATGGGCCTCATCCATAATCAATTCCCTCAAGTTTCCATACACGGGAATCCATATTCGGTTCGCACAATACCAGATACCATCGGATCTAACTTCCAATAACTTATCCATACCCCGCAAGGATTCTAACTCCATGTTCTCAGCTTTGAGTGCTTCGAGTTGTGCATTCCGGATCTGATCGGGTAATCCTGTATGAATAGTAAGTTGCAACGCACGAACTCTTCTAGGCTTGGGGTTATCCTTCCGACTTAAGGCATCAGCTACTACATTAGCTTTGCTTGGATGGTATCTAATTGCGCAATCGTAGTCATTAAGAAGTTCCACCCAACGACGTTATCTCATGTTCAACTCCTTTTGAGCAAAGATATGCTCGAGACTTTTGTGATCAGTGTAGATAGTACACTTCGTACCATAAAGGTAATGTCTCCAAATTTTCAACGCGAAAATGACTGCTCCCAACTCCAAATCATGAGTTGTATAATTCTGCTCGTGAATCTTTAATTGACGAGAGGCATAAGCTATGACTTTTTCTCTTTGCATCAGCACGCAACCTAATCCTTGCTTCGATGCATCACAATACACCACGAAATCATCACTACCCTCTGGTAGGGATAATATTGGCGTGCTACAAAGTTTCTGCTTTAGTAGCTAAAAAGCGGCGTCATGCTTTTCATTCCAGTTATACGCAGTTCCTTTATGCGTTAACGCCGTAAGAGGTTGGGCTATCTTTGAAAATCTCTCAATAAACCTTCTATAATAACCTGCCAAACCAAGAAACTGGCGAATTTCCGTTGGTGTCTTAGGCGCAGGCCAATTCTTAATTGCCTCAACTTTGATTGGATCAACGTGAATCCCCTGATCATTAACGATATGACCAAGAAATTGCACCTCATGCATCCAAAAATCACACTTTGAAAATTTTGCATATAATTGCTCCTTCTTGAGTAACTCTAAGATCAAACGAAGATGTTGTTCATGCTCCTCCATAGACTTAGAATATATCAGAATATCATCAATGAAGACGATGACGAATTTATCGAGATATGGCTTGCAAACGCGATTCATCAAGTCCATGAAAATCGCTGGTGCGTTGGTTAACCCAAATGGCATAACCATGAACTCATAATGACCGTAACCTGTTCTAAACGTTGTTTTCGAGACATCCTCCTCGCGGACTCTCAGTTGGTGATAACCTGATCTCAAATCGATTTTGGAATAATAGCTAGAGCCTTGTAGTTGATCAAACAAATCATCGATTCGGGGCAAGGGATAATGATTCTTGACAGTCACCTTGTTGAGCTCTCTGTAATCGATGCACATTCGAAAGGTTCCATCTTTCTTTTTAACAAACAATACTGGAGCTCCCCAGGGTGATGAGCTGGGCCTAATAAATCCCTTTTCGAGTAGTTCTTAAAGTTGAGTATATAGCTCTTGTAACTCATTTGGTGCTAAACGATAAGGTGCACGAGCAATAGGCGCTGCTCCAGGAGCAAGATCAATCTGAAATTCGACTTCTCGATGGGGCGGTAGACCTGGTAGATCTTCCGGAAAGACTTCAGGAAAGTCCTTCACGATCGGGATATCTTCAATTCTCTTCTCCTCATTCGTTTTCTCTGTAATGTTCGCGAGAACAGCAAAATGTCCCTTACGCAAACACTTCTGCGCCTTGAGATAAGATATCACACCCATAACGGTACCACACTTTTCTCCTTGAACTGAGAGCAATTCTCCACTAGGCAACGGTATCCGAACGATTTTCTCATGACAAACGATTTCAGCACGATTCTTGGATAGCCAATCCATTCCCACAATAACGTCAAAACTTCCCAAGGTGATAGGCAAAAGATCTATTTCTAACTTATGGCCAGCCAATTCCAATTTACAGTCTTTAACTAAATGGGTAGACTCAACAAGTTTACCATTAGCAAGTTCAACTACGTATTTAGCATCTAAAGGAGTCATGTTGGCATTTATCATATTGCTAAATTTAGTAGATATGAAGCTTCTATCGGCACCAGTGTCAAACAAGACTAGAGCATAATATCCGTTAAGAGAAAACTTACCGGTAACGACATTTGGATCTGCCCTAGCATCTCCCGAGCCTATGACAAAAGCTCTACCTCTGGCACCATTTCCACCGTTGTTCCCATTGTTGTTGTTATTATTGCCATTGCGATTGCCAGTGTTGGTGTTATTGTTGTTGTTGTAGTTGTTGTTGTTTCCACCGTTGAGCTGAGGACAATTCCTCTTTATGTGGCCTTCCTTACCACAATTAAAACAACCTTTGGGGGCTTCAGCATCCTGAACTTGTTTCCCATTGTTCTTAACCCTGCAGGTTTTGGACTGATGACCCTTCTTTCCACAATTTGCACACACATAAGAGTCACATGCACCATAGTGATGGAAACCACACTTGTTACAACGTGGGGAATTTCCCATGTAAGATGATCCTCCTTGGCCGCCTCGGCCTTGATTGTTCTGCTTCTGGTTGTTTGAGGAGAAATTCCTAGAATTATCAAACTTACAATTCTGGTTTTGGTGGTTCTGCTGATTGGAAGACTTGTTTCCAGACTGATTCCCAGAATTATCCCACTTTCTTTTGTTATCAGAGGTTCCAGAAGTTCCTTTCCTAGGAGGTAAGACTCCTTGGTCCACTGCTTGATTGGTGAGCCTATTAGCAATCCTTACGGCATCACGAATAGTCACAGGGTTTGAAGCAGTCAACATTCCCTGGATTTGGGGTACTAAACCCTTGATATACAGCTCGATTCTTCGGTAAGCAGGTGTGGCGATTCTAGGACACAAATTCACAAGAGAATTTGAACGAGTAGTGTAAGCTTCAATTTCAGACCCCTCCATCTTGAGATTATACAGCTCAGTTTCCAATTTTTGGATCTCATCCCGTGGACAATACTCTTCTTGTAGCAACTCTTTGAACTCAGCCCAAGGCATGGCATAAGCTTCTTCAATCCCCAGCATTTGCACCTCAGTCTTCCACCAGGTGAGAGCCGGTCCTTCCAAAGTACCCGTGGCAAATTTCACTTTGCTAGCCTTAGGACAGTTGCACATTTCGAATGCAGATTCCACTTTTTCAATCCAGTGGAGTAGGCTAACAGCTCCTTCAATTCCTTTGAACTGATTAGGCTTACAGTCCATGAAAGTCTTAAATGTAGCATTACCTGTACATACATTCATACAACTTCTCAATCACAGATTACCCATATGTGTGATCACATCAAACAACAAAACACGAATTTTGTGTTACCTTGGGGTGGCCCTGCATTGCCCGCACCCTGGACATGTGCCGCTAAAGCATCAGCCACATGTTGGTTGATTAGTGCATCCAATTGAGCCGGTGTCATGTTTGGTACATTTCCGTCTGCCATTATCTTCAATTCTCAATTACCCAAAATGAGAATAAGATATAACATGAATCACAACAACCATCACATAAGTAATAAATTACTTCACAAGAGACAACCACATATTAAATAGTAAATCCCATTTCAAATAAAATGCAACTCGTTCACAAATTATCCAACAGAAATTCAAAATTCAAAATGCATAGTCTTGGGAACATCCTCCCGATAAAACAAACAACCAAACAAAACAAATGTGAAAACAAATAACTCAAGAGCTATCATGATCACTGGACGCATCAGGCATCTCCTCCTCTGGTTCCTCTTCAGGATCCTCTTCAGGTTCTTCCTCGGGATCCTCTTCAGGTTCATTAATAGGTTCTGCCGGAGCCGGAGCCGCAGCCTCCCTAGCCAACTCAAGCTCAGCAACTCGAGCCGTGAGTGTCTCAACCAGCTCTGAGAGGTGATTCACCTGATAATATGTGTCACTCAGTCTTACTTGATACTTGGCCTGACGCCTATTAGTCCCTTTCAACTCTCCCCTAAGGATAGCAACTCTGAGACTGGTGTTGGCTCCATTATCTTGCAGCTCTCTAACCATATCAAACAGCTTCCTAATGTCCCTGAGCGCGGGGTCAAACATAGAGACCATTGCCGCGACAACTCTTTCAATAGCATACGGCAGTTCGGGTAGAAAGAATCGAGTGGATGACGGCTCTGTTGGAGTAGGTGGCACTTGCTCCCGGTGAACCCAACTAGCCACAAGTGATTCGAACCAGTTCCAGTTGCCGTTGTCTCTTCCACGAACGACATTTGGTTCTCCGTAAACGTGGCCCTCGGAAGTTATCCTCCGAACACCATGAGTTGGGGTAGTAGGACCCGAAGTAACCCGCCTACTGGTGACGGATGGGGATGATGATGAGGATGATGATTGGGAAGCGGATATCCATCCAGCCATGTCTGCATATATACCATATATATATATATACGTATATAAGTACAAGTAACACATAGTCAAATAGTCACATACTGGTGTGTGTGTTCGAGTGTATGACTAAGGTGTGTCTAAGGCTACTAATGCAAACCTAGTTCACTATAACCAATGGCTCTGATACCAATCTGTCACACCCCCAAAAATCCCACGCGCGACAATGCGCCGCAGGGAGCGTGACAAACCAGGATCGAACACATTAGCCATACGAACAGTCTATATGCAATGTAAAAGTAAAACCAGAGTAAATGCGTTTTTAAATGCGGAAGCGTAATCGACAAAGTTGTAATAATTGTTCAAGCGCCAAAATATGCGCATACCAACAGTTAATAAGTTTGATAAATAAATAAGTCTATGATGCATGCATGGTAATAGAAATCCTTATGTGGTGCATCCTAGCTCGTGGCAGACAATCCAGTTTAGCAACCTGAGATATAACATGCTAAAGTGTCAACACAAAGGTTGGTGAGTTCACAGGTTTATTAGTTCAATAACATTTCAAGTTCAGTTTAAGATTAACCGTTCAATAACGTCAAGTTGTAAGAGAATAATCACTAATATATATCAAATAGCTAGCTAGGCTATATACATGAAACTTCGCATGTTGATGGTCACCGAAGCTAACAGTTGTTCATAGTTTTCCTTGTTGTGTTTAGGACGAATATAACACCCGTTCGATATCCAATCGTGTCAGCGCGACTGACCCGGGTGGGGTTTGTCAGACCCAGTAGTACTACAATATATTTCCCGCTATCGTCATTAATACTAACGGTACCATAGGAAGGACTTTGTTGTATAGTGTGCTACAAGTACTTCAAGTGATATATAAAAGTCTAATTATCTCAGTTGTGTAAATCATGCATGTTAATCTCCCCCAAAAGGATTAAAACAGTAAAATGGGGCCGTGAAACTCACCTTAGGTTGCTCAGCAAAGTTTCTAGATAAAACAGTTAATTCAAGTAGCAAGAACGAGTCTTGTGCAAGCAATCAATCACCTAATGAGCATACGAGTATAAGTGTGTGTTCTAAACTATTAAATCTAGCATAAACGACAAAAACGAAGGATCGTAGAATTCAAAACAAGTCGAGGATGGCACGAGTGCCGAATCCGAGCGATTATCGACATAACGCGAGGAAACACAATATATATCAATATTGTATATTTTCTAAGTTTAAATAATCTAAAAATAAATATATATAATATACGTATTTACTAGGACGTTCAAATAACGTTAATAATAAATTTTGCAAGGACAATATATATTTATATATATTAAAGGTTATCATAAAATATCCAGTTATTTCAATAAAAATCCAACGGCATAAGTTTATATATTAATCTATCCATGATATATATATACATATATATTTTACCTTTTTGTAAAAACTAAAATTTTATATCAATATATATATATATATATATATATATATATATATATATATGTTGGAAATATATTTTTATCTAAAATAACAAGTTAAACGTGATTTACGAGATTTAAATGCCTCGAATATATTTTTACGGGTTTTAGATATGACAAGGGACAATTTTGGTACAAAATCTAGCGACCAAATGCTCAAAACAATGCAAAAATAATAAAAACAGCAAGTATGGGGGTCCTTGGGTTCGAACCCGAGACCTCACTGTTACGACCTCGTGAACAAACCACTCGGCCAGCGCTTGGTTGGTGTCAAGGATCCGATTCACAGAGTTTTATGTATAGGCCGCGACTGGAATTGGGTTTACAAAATAAAACAGAAAAAGAAATGTGGAGGACGGGTTTCGAACCCCCGACCCTTCGCAACTCAACCAAACGCCCAAACCATTGTGCCAGATTGGCGTCTGGGTTATATTCGGGAATGAAAATATATAACTTGTACATGCCTGACTTCATCTTCTTCATACAGAAATTCCGGTGATCGGAACCCTAGCTCCGGTTGCCGGAAAAACGTAAAACACAGAAAAACACAGAAAAACACAAGAAAAAGGTGCGATTAACATGACGGGATATTTACCTCGTGTTGGAGATGAGGAATTGTCGAGTTTTATACACCGAAACGAACCCGAAACTTCACCGCGAACACCGAGCACGCTAACGAAACTCAAATCGGTTTGCTCCTGGATACTCGTCGGGAACTCGCGATCACAAGGACGTATCAGAAGATGGCTAGGCAGTGGAAAATTCTAGTCGGACTTCGAGTTCACCGGAAAAATGAAAAACGAGAGAAAGACGAGAGATGCGAGAGAGGGAGTGAGCAGGGAGTATGAGGGACTAGGATGTGAATGATTGTGATGCTTTAACCCTATCATTGAACCCGTAATTAAAGTTGGTTGAAACGGACGAGTAGCGATGATGATCGGTCAAAACCGATCATCGGATTTGATTTCTCGTAACATACAGTCCAACATTTATTTCAAGTTTGAGGAATGACCATTGTGGTCCCTCATGGTGTTACAAATGGGGATACATAGTTTAGGTAACTACATGAATAGTCCTCCATATTTTATCCAATACAATAAAGTTTGGAAAATGGCAGAAAGGGTCCCTCAAAGTTATAAAAGGTTAACGGGACGCTAACGAGGTTAACGGAAAGTGTTTTTAACAACGGATATACGAAGAATGTAAAAATGTGTAAATCGTATAACGTTTAAAAGAATTATAAATCTTGTTTTACTAAAATAAATCATGGAATATAATTCCACCATTATATTTTTAAATTCACATAAAATCATAACCTAGCCATTTAAAGCTCATAACTTATATTTAAGTCACATATAACTCTATAATTAATAGTTTGTAATTAAAATCCTTTAATTACACAAATATATAAATATAGTTTAATCATATATATTTTTAATTCCACATAAAATCATAGAATAGTAAACGTTTAATCTTCCGTGCATGCTCGTAGTGATTAATCACACAAAACCCTAATTGCTAAAGTCAACGCAGATAAGCACGTAAATGTTCACACAACATTTAATACGTTTTACGTTCAGTTAATGTCAGAAAATGACCTGAAAAGTCGGATTGTCACAATACGGGAGTACCGACCTGATTGTTGTTGGGTTATACAATTTCAACTTGTTTTTATTTTCTTATTTTGTTAAATCCGAGGCCTTATCTGCGTATCGAAAGATCGACCTTAAGGTAGACGATTTAACGTTCTTATTTCTTTTTGCATGGAACACAGTTGACTAAATCATGAGTACAATTGTTATGTGATTAAATCACAAATGAAATCACAAAGTGTGATATAAAAGAAAATGCATATATGTGTATGTCTGATAGTGTGGGGTACACTGGTCAAAGCAATCTAATCAATTCAATAACATATCCAGATGTTATGAGTATGATTGTGCCTGAGTTTAAGATGGACAAATTATACCAGTAATCGACATGACTTATGTGCTGAAGTAATTGAAATTAAAGTGTAGTTCAGCATGTCATGTTCAATATGATCCCAAGTTGTTATCTTTCTCGCAAAAGACAAAAATAGTGTCTAATTCTGTATTGCATTTTATGTTTCATATCTGAAAATTACAAAAAGATTTTAGGTGTGTTTTGATATAAATTCTCAAAAAGCCAAAAGGATTTTATTTCTTATTGGTTTTCGACCTATCGACATGTGATACAAAATCAAATTTTAAAATTATATCTTGGATTTTCGAAGGGAAATTTTGCGCCAAGATTAAATTAAGCTTTTAAAAGGAAAAGGAAAGCCGCGTTTCTGTCTTCTGAAATTGCAGGTTATCTGTGTGTCAAGACTCAAGCATGGTGAAAGAGGGAGTTTGTTATATCTTTCACAAGTGGATCTTGAAGATCAAAGATGATACAAGAGTGATCCAGCTATGCAAACTCTATTTCTGACAAGATTTCAAGTCGAAGATCGGATGCAGCAATGTTGAAGATTGAAGACTGAAGTTTAATTAGAATATAGATACACTACACGTTAAGGGGGAGTTTGTTAGAACATATACCTATGCTAGGATGTGTCTCGTGTATTGTATCTAGATTAGAGCGAGTCTATGAGTGGTTGTGACTATATCATTGGTGACGTACCAAATGGTACGCCGGACCATATGGTACGCACGTACCAGAGGGTGAACCATTTGGTACGCAGGCTGTTTAGTCACTAAGTATAAATAGGTTTGTGTTAGAATGTGCAGGCAACTAGTTAAAACAGTTCTGTCATTCTACACCTTTACTGTGTGTTTCTAGAGAGAGAAACCAGAGAGAGTTCATTGTAATCTTCAAGTGATTCAATACAATTCTCTTATTTACATCCGTGTTTACTATGATTGATTGATACACGCAGTAGTAAGATCGTATCTCGGTTTTACAAAAATCTTTTTGGATTTTTCAAATATGAAACATAAATTCAATGCAGAAATGAAATACTGAATTACACATTATTTTTGTCTTTTGCGAGAAAGATCACAACTTGGGATCATATTGGTCATGACATGCTGAACTACACTTCAATTTCAATTACTTCAGCACACAAGTCATGTCGATTACTGGTATAATTTGTCCATCTTAAACTCAGGCACAATCATACTCATAACATCTGGATATGTTATTGAATTGATTAAATTGCTTTGACTAGTGTACCCCACACTATCAGACATACTCAGATATGTATTTTCTTTTATATCACACTTTGTGATTTCATTTGTGATTTAATCACATAATGATTGAATTCATGATATAGTCAACTGGGTTCCATGCGAAATAAGAATGTTAAATCGTCTACCTTAAGGCCGATCTTTCGATAGACAGATAAGGCCTCGGATTTAACAAAATAAGAAAATAAAACATGTTGAAATCGTATAACTCAACAACAATCAGGTCGGTACTCCCGTACACGCAGAGAAAGTCCGGTGAGTTATACGAAACACCAAAGAAACTAAATCAGAACTTCAAACAAACAACAATCAGGTCGGTCTTGTGGACACGCAGAGAATGTCCGATCGTTTGACAAAATAAAGAAAATCAAACAAGTTTAAATCTTTGCAAAATGAACACATGTATACACAGTGACTTCTCATTTTTCTTTTTCACATATCTTTTTCTTGATATATCATGAGTAATGCCTCAAGATGTTTTTCACTTAGTCAAGCATTAATATTTAATGTGTTTATCGCATCTGAATACTTTTTGATTTAATGCCGAGTCTACCAAGCACATCAAACAATGATCTTACAGCTTTTTCATCTATTTTATCCATGAGTCAGACACGTAAGCCAATGTACCATCATTTCCCAATCATGTAAGATCAATTTCTCATTTTTCAATGTTTTTGTATTTTTCCATTTTCTCCCCCTTAAAATGAAAACTCTATATTTGGATTTTCATTTTAACAAAAACACAAAGACACTATTTTTGATTTTTCAAGTTTCTCCCCCTAAACTACATACGAAATGTAAAAATAAGAAAATTGACCAATCGATACTGATACCTTTTAGGTTAAACTTTCAGAAAAATTTTCAGGTTTGTAAGATGAAGCGTTCAATTTAAGTTAAGCAGGAGACTCCACTATCAGTAACTGCTAGACGCTTTGAACTTCACAACCACCAACAGGTCTTCTTGAAGCAACCTGCACACTGGATTTAAAAAATTAGTACGCATATGACCCGAAGCACACAGTTTCTGGTCGACCAGTGTCTTCCACAAAATCAGTTGTAGCCTTGCTGACAACTTTAGGTCGCCACTGCATTGTTGCCTTCTCAGTTTTGACTGAAGCATCATCTTGTGATAACCCACCAACACTAGAATCAAATTTGAAAAATTGTTTCAGTTTTGATTTTGATTTGAAAGGTGTGGATTCAGTAAAAAATTCTGCCTGATTCATCAATAAATGTAGCAGATTTGTTTAAAAATGATCGTTTTGCAATTTCAGGACAATCCTGTGCCATGTGTCCCTTTCGGCGACATTGCTAGCACAAACAATATGATCGTTTAGATTGTGGTTTGCCCTGAAATTGATAACATCTTTCATCAGATTCATAACTATCAATACAATCATCAAAAACTTGAAACCTGTTTGCATGTACCCATTTGGAAGTAGGACTTCGAGGAGTGGAATTTGATCCAAATGAAGAAGATTCTTTCAGAGAACTTTCAGATGAATCCTTCTACTTTTGTTTTCCTCCGAATCCTTTCTTGATGGTAGAAATGAATACATGCGCCAAATGATAGATTTGTTCAAGACTTGTATCTTTCTTCGCCTTTAGAGTCTTCTTTGGCATGTTCTTCTTGTCTTTCTGCTCAAATCTCTGATTGTTATTACCCAAACCTGATCGTTTATAACCGGGTAACTTTGACAATTCCACTTGAGACTTAGAAGAACCAGCTTGAGCAACCTTGGTAAATTTAGCTTTAATACCCTTCAAATCGTTAGCTTTAACAAGCTCAGCAGCCAAGTTTTCTTCAGACTATATCTTCTCATATGTCTCCACCATCTTATCATCAGAAATATCTTTATCAGTAACACCAGTTCCACCAGAAACAAACTTAACAGATTGTTCAATCAACCTTTCATCCTTCTCCGCTTTCTTGGTTGAAATCTTTGGTTCCTTCTTCTCAGATTTCTCAGACACAAATTCAGAATAATCTCCAGTTATATCAGAAAAATGAATATCAGCTAAAGCATCAGATGAAATAACTGGATGTGGAATTTGATTATACTCTCCATTTCCAAAAACTTTCTTGAAATTTTCATCTTTGCACAAGTAACTTGTAAAAGAATGTGAATTCTTCAAATTGTTCAATTGTCGCTTCAGATCCAAAACCTCGACATTTAAATCAGATATATTCTTTTGAGCTTCACCCAAAGCTTTTTCTGATTCAATCAATTGCTCTGAAGCCGTATTCGACAAAAGCTTCTCTTGTCTCATCTGATTATGAGCATCATACACTTCTTGGGTAATTTTCTTCACCCGACCCTCATGAATCTCAATGTTTCTTTTCAACAATTTGTTGTCATGTTAAAATCGTGACTTTATCAAGTAATGATGAATGTTCCATTTGACAATCTTTTTCCTTAGCAGTAACTTCATCAAACTCTTTCTTGAGATCATCATAAGATTACTTCAGCGATTCCACTCTTGCAGTTGATTTCTGGAACAAATTATCTAAATCACCAATGGCATTTTTGCTTCACTTTCCCATTTCTCAACACTTTTGACCAACTCTTCATTCTCAATTCGCAACTTCAAAATTTGTTCTTCATCTGAATTAACCATTTCATCCAATTTTGTTTGAAGCTCAACAAACTCTTCCATCAAAGCATTCTTCTCTCTGACTAATTTCGCATTGATCTTGAGAATCTCATCAGAATCTTCAAATTTCTTCTTGAGACTTTCTAATTCTTCTTCCGTCTTTTCATTTTCAACAATCAATCTTTCTTTTTTACAACTCAATTCTCGAATCTTTCTTTCTTTTTGAGCACAAATGTTCACATGTTGACTCATACCCACTAACTTCAGAATCACTTGTTTCAGATTTACTAGTCTCAGAGGCATACCCACTCGATTCAACCCTAATATTTGCCATCAATGCATAATGGTCTGAAGGACGAACTATAAATGCAGATTCATCTGGATAATCTGCAACCCAATCATAACCTTCCTCGGTCACCAGTGCTTTTGCATCTTTATATGAAATATTTGGTTTAGAAGAAGATGCTTGCATTCTCTGGCAAAATGTCCTAATTTAGAACATTTGTAACATTTCAGTTTGGACTTATCTAAACCCAGTATGCGTCCTTGAAGAAGAGAATTCTTGCCATGTTTGTCCCTAAACCGTCTACCTTTTTCAACAGTCATAGACAACTGCCAATCCAAATCTAATTTATTCAGTTGATCATCATCCATCTGTTGTAAATCCTCCGAAACTAAACCAGAATTACCAATTTGACTAATTATGGATCCAGACGAGGATGATATGAAAGCAGATAACAAAGAAGCTAGATCTTCGGTTGCTTGATTAGAAGTAGACTTGCTTGATGATCGATCAGGAATAGTAAAACTGCAACTCGAAGAATAACCAGTGTTTTCTGACTTTCCAGCAAGAAACGCTGTTACCGGTGGATTACTGCTTGAAATAGAATGGGATTTTGTTTTAGCATGCATAGTAGCATAATTTTCTCCAAAGTATACTTCAGGATATTGAACGGACGGAGTTGCTGACTTTTTCACAAGCAATTCCATTTCACACGCTTGTAATTTGCTTATCAACTGATTGAATGTCCAACTAGAATAGTTTGGATCATTAGTCAACATCATAACAAAATTCTCCCACTTTTCGGGTAGAGCTTCTAGAAACTTCTCCTTCAACTCATCATTTTCTTTCTTGACACCTACAACTTCAAGTTCATTGATCAAATGTGAAAACCTTGCAATCAAATCTTTGATTTGCTCATTAGCACAATGTCTAAAATTATCAAATTCTATCTTTAAAACTTTCTTCCGAGTCTTCTTGTATTGCTCATTACCCTCACATTTTTCAGCAATAGCATCCCACAATTCTTTACAAGTTGTGTAATTCTTAAACTGATGCATCAAGTCTTTAGGTAAAGCCATGGTAAGAAAACTATACGTTTTCTTCTCTCGGGCAAAAATTTCTTTTCATCAGCATCAAAATCACTTATCATCTTTGGCTTTCTCGGGCTTATCATCGGATACTCAACATCTTGAGAAAATATGTATGACTCAAAACGTTTCTTCCAATTGTGATAATCTTCTAATTGTAACAACTTAGGAACCTTCTGAGTTGTTCCTATCTCGTTATCATAATTCATCATTGCTTGCAACGATGTTTGAGCAGCTGAAAGTGCGTGAAAATCACTCATTTTGAGGTTAAAAATTGATCGTCAAAACTTCAAGCTCAAAAACGAAGATGTTAGAATTTGATTTTGAAAACCAACTTTGAACGAACAATGTAAAGCTTGTCGAGACAATCGATTTGAGTATTTATGGCTCTCGTAGCGATTTCCGATGCAAAAGTTATAACACTTTTAAGAAACTGCCAGCGGACCAAATTCAGCGGACCAGAATTCAGCGGACCAGCGGCGGACCAGCTATTCTTGAGGCGGACCAGAAGCGTACCACGCTGAATTCGACGGATTTTTTTTGACAATTTGGACTGGAATTTGCTTCAGAAAGGTGCGAAAACTCACTAGGAACACTCAAAAATCATTTTTTACCTCGAAAACACTCGGAATTGGAAGAATTTGATGAAAAATGTAGAAAGCCCACACTTTTTCACTCTAGAATTCAACATTTCACTCTGATACCACTTGTAAAACCACTGGACGATCTTACTACTGCATGATTCGGTAATCGAAGAAACACAAACAAGTAAATAAAGCCTTGCTTTATTGATTCACAAAGAGATACAAGCTAAGGAGAGAAACACACTCAGTTACACACAGTTAAGAGTATTGGAAATGACAGAACTAACTAGACTCTTTCTAACACGAACTATTTATAGTCACTTACTTCTGACCAGGGTACCACCTACGGACCATTTGATACGCCTGTACCATCTGGTACTGTCACACCCCCAAATCAACCACTAACGGAGTTTATACCGTTAAGGGGTGCGAGCAAACCAGGACCACAACCATTAGTTACAAATACTAAACGAATCAGAGTAAAGTCCAAAACATTAATAACAAAAACAGTTTAACATTACGCAGCGGAAAACATTGTCTTTAGCACTAACCACGTGCTTTACAAAATCAGTGTTTTAAATTCTCAATTTAAGTTTAACTAAAAATAAAATGTCTTCGTGTGCCATGCCAACCCGATCCGGATACTCCTTAGCGATCTGCAAAAGTTTAAACCACGCAAGTGTCAACCTAACGGTTGGTGAGTTCACAGTGGGCTTGTCGTGCAGTGGCCCGGTCTCATAAATCATAATCGTGTAAACATATTCTTATGTATAATTTATTTGTGAAAAGCAATACTCTGTAATGTCCAAAATCATAGTAACGTGGTTTAGAAATATTAATGTCCGTAACATACGTTATCGGGTATGAACTAGTTTTGTACAGTTAAAGTGCTCAACCGATATCGCGGGTAGCTAATCCGTTGTTCCATGCACTAAGGAAGTTTGTACCAAAGCTGACCGATAATTGTAGTGGCAGCGCCTCCAGCTATTTTGTTTTGCGGACATATGTCATCGCGGCTTTGCCTCCCCCGTGTCCTCTCGGGATCACGGTCAGATAGGCTGATATTGTACCTCCGTGCACCTCCAGTGTCACGAGGCGGAGTTTGTCAAACTCCAGTAGATCTACCCAACATCCCCTCGCTTTACAATTAATGGCACAATTAAGTTGAGGACTTTTTCAGTTAAAAGGCAATCCTTAGAAATCATGTGATATCATGTGGTTTAGACTTTAACCTACACTAGCCATATTAAAACGGTTTACTTTGGGGTTCTTATGAATCCCGAAAACATTTTTCAGTTTCGTTTTAGAATTAGTTGTTTAAGTAATTCACAAGTGTTTCCCATAAAACACTTCAAGTTCATCAGGTAGGTGCATAGCACTCTAAGTTTTTTAGTTTCATCAAGTAGTGCATAGCACTCATAAAGTTGTCAGCATTGTTTTTCATTAGGTTATTCAGTGTGTCCCAAACGGGCTCACAGTAAACGGGTTAGTGACACTCACCTTGGGTTGCACTGCTACACTTGTTAATAATCCAAGTATTGCTTAACGAAGACCTATGAACACGTTTAGGTCTTAAGTATTAGTTTTGTGTCTAATCATTAACTTACGTCACTATGGCCCATAACATAGCACGTTGGAACTACGACTCGACATACCGACACACGACACCGATGGTTGATCATAACAAGGGTTCATATAATACAGAAATCATAGTATGTCTTATCATAGCATAATCATGTAAGTCATAGCATAGCATTCAAATAAGTTGCACAAGTTTGGGTTTAGTCTGACGAAACTGCTGGAGAAACTGCTAGAGAAACTGCTAGAGATACTGCTAGAGAAACTGCTAGTTTCGCTAGCTAGTTTCGCCAGGAACTGGTTGAACTTTCGTTCAGGGACAAGGTCAGTTTCGTTCACGAGAGGCACTACAGTTTCGCTGCACAGTGTCGCTGGAGAAACTGCTAGAGAAACTACTAGAGAAACTGCTAGAGAAACTGCTAGAGAAACTGCTAGTTTCGCTAGCTAGTTTCGCCAGGAACTGGTTGAACTTTCGTTCAGGGACAAGGTCAGTTTCGTTCACGAGAGACACTACAGTTTCGCTGCACAGTGTCGCTGGAAGGAGATATGCATAGTTTCGCTGGATAGTTTCTCCTAATGAATGCACAGTGTCGCTGGTCGCTAAAAAACCCGTAAATTTGACTAAAAATCTTTCAAACAGCCTCCATACTTCATGAAATTCATTTTCAAGCATACATAATCATTTAGGAACATCACAGGAGCATTTTTAACATCATAAACATGTATTTTCATCATCAAATCTTCAAGAACACATTTTACACAAAATAACCTAATCTAGCATGAATCTCTATTATGGATCAGTTTCACACGTAAAGTTGTATTCTTTATGATAGATCTAGTATTCCTAAGCATTCTTACAGAAAATCTAACGATTACATGGAGATCTAGGCATGCTTTATAAAGAAAACACATAGAAAACCAAGAAACATGGTCATGGGACTCACGGTTTGATCTAGGATCGATGGATGATCTTCTTCTACAGAAAAGATGGCTGATCTTGATGGTCTCTAAGGCTGGTCCAGAATCGCAAGAGGGAGAGAGTGTGTGTGTGTTTCTTGTGTGATGTATGCAAATGGGTAATTAGGGTTTAAAGCTTCATTTAAATACTAATGGCCATCATGGGCTTTCATTGGGATTTGGGCCCCCAATGATTAGCCATCATTAGCCCATGATTAGTCTAATGACTAGCCCAATCATTAATCATGTATGCATACACTTAGTTACCCGGTTAAACATATAATCACATAATTAGGCAATTTGTCACATAATTTATCAAATAATTAAATAGTCATTCTTTTTAATAAAAATCATGCATTTAAATCACGTTTCTCATAATAACAACATATAAATAAATACATAGCACATATGGACGGGTTCGGTGATCAACCAAAGGTCGTGGACATATTCGGCCTAGTTAAGCATAAGTTACTAAGTTAACACTATTAACGTAACTAACGGAGATTGTCTAACGGAAGTAAACCTTGAAATTCCCGGATGTCACATCATCCCCTTGTAAATGGAATTTTCGTCCCGAAAATTATTCTTGTGTTGTAGCGTTCGCAGTCTCAGCTGTCGTGGTTACTTGTCGTTGCTGGGGAAAGAAAGCAAAAGTTTTAGGGTTGCCACATCCTCCTCCTGTTAAAGGAATTTTGGTCCCTAAAATTAAATCATACCTTGAATTTCCGTGGGCGTTTGCTCGAACAAGTGGGGGTACTTTTTCTTCATTTGATCCTCTCGTTCCCAAGTATATTCTGGTCCACGCTTTGAGTTCCATCGAACCTTGACGATCGGAATCTTGCTACGTTTGAGGGCTTTCTCCTCGCGTCCCATGATTTCTACCGGTTGCTCAATAAATCTCAAATGTTCATCAATTTCCAATTCCTCCAACGGGATTATTTCGGTGTTTTCAGCCAGACATTTCTTCAGGTTAGAAACGTGGAACACGTTGTGAACTCCATCGAGTTCAGAAGGGAGTTGTAATCGGTAGGCCACCGGGCCTACTTCCCCAATGATTTCAAATGGACCGATATAACGAGGATTCAGCTTTCCACGCTTTCCGAAGCGTATCACTCCCTTCCAGGGAGATACCTTCAATAGTACCTTGTCGCCTACCTCGAACTTCAAAGGTTTACGGCGTTTGTCGGCATAGCTCTTTTTCCTGTCACGTGCTGCAGCTATCCGCTTTCTGATTTGAATAATGCGTTCAGTTGTATCATGAATGATTTCCGGTCCGGTGAGTCCTTTCTCACCTGTTTCGGCCCAACACACGGGCGATCTACATTTTCTGCCATAAAGGGCTTCAAAAGGTGCTGCACCAATGCTCGAATGATAACTGTTGTTGTAGGAGAACTCCACCAACGGAAGGTGAGCCTCCCAGTCTTTACCGAAGTCGAGAACGCAAGCTCGGAGCATGTCTTCTAAAGTCTGAATAGTTCTTTCCGTCTGACCGTCGGTCTGCGGGTGATAGGCTGTACTCATATCCAGTCTGGTTCCCAGTGCTTCTTGCATAGATTGCCACAATCGGGAAGTAAATCGAGGATCCCTGTCGGAGATAATGGTCTTAGGCACTCCATGACGTGCCACAATTCGGTCAATGTACAGCTTTGTTAACTTATCCATATTATCATTTTCCCTCATTGGAATAAAGTGTGCGGATTTGGTTAGTCGATCAATGATAACCCAAATCGCATCCGGTCGATTCGATCGATGAGGTAATCCTGTTACAAAATCCATTGAGATATCCTCCCATTTCCATTCTGGGATCTTTGGTTGTTGCAATAATCCTGAAGGCTTTTGGTACTCGATCTTAACTCTTGAGCACGTTAAACACTTAGCCACATATCGCGCAATGTCGGCTTTCATATTCGGCCACCAATACAAGTTCTTCAAATCTTGGTACATTTTATCCGATCCAGGGTGCACCGAATACCTTGACTTGTGAGCCTCGTCCATCACGAGCTCACGAAGATTTCCAAGTAAAGGAATCCAAATTCTATCATTATAATACCTGAGTCCGTCAGACTTAATTTCGGAGTTGCCATCCACCCCTCGCAGTGCTTCAGCTGCGAAATTTTCCTCTTTCAAAGCTTCTTGTTGGGCATCGCGGATCCGATCCGGCAATCCCGTGTGAATGGTAAGTTGCAGCGCTCGTACCCGTCGAGGCTTTTCATACTCCTTTCGACTTAATGCATATGCCACAACATTGGCTTTTCCTGGATGATACTTAATTGCTAAGTCATAGTCATTTAGTAACTCGACCCACCGTCGTTGTCGCATATTGAGATCCTTCTGTTCAAAGATGTGCTGTAGGCTTTTGTGGTCGGTAAATATCGTGCACTTTGTTCCGTAGAGGTAATGTCTCCAAATCTTAAGTGCAAATACAACGGCTCCCAATTCCAAATCATGCGTTGTATAATTCTTCTCAGTATCCTTTAGTTTCCTGGACCCGTAGGCAATCACTTTGTCTCGTTGCATCAACACACAACCGAGTCCTTGGATGGATGCATCACAGTAAACTACAAAGTCATCAACTCCATCGGGTAACGCGAGAATCGGAGCTGAACATAACATGTCCTTAAGAGTTTGAAACGCGTGTTCCTCTTTTTCACCCCATTTATACTGCACTCCCTTGTGCGTCAAAGCTGTTAAGGGTTGAGCCAATTGCGAGAAACCCTTAATAAATCTTCGGTAATATCCGGCAAGTCCCAAAAATTATCGGATTTCGGTCGGCGCTCTTGGAGTAGGCCAATTCTTGATAGCTTCCACTTTAGCTGGGTCGACATGAATTCCATTCTGATCAACAATGTGTCCAAGAAACTGGACTTCGCGAATCCAAAAATCGCATTTCGAAAACTTGGCGTAAAGCTGTTCCTTGAGGAGTAATTCCAAGATAAGTCGTAGGTGATTCTCGTGTTCTTCCTTTGTCTTGGAGTAGATCAAAATATCATCAATGAAAACTATCACAAACTTATCGAGGTACGGCTTGCACACTCGATTCATCAGATCCATAAATACGGCAGGTGCATTGGTTAGCCCAAACGGCATAACCAGGAATTCGTAGTGACCATACCGAGTTCTGAAAGCAGTCTTGGGGACATCTTCATCACGAACACGAAGTTGGTGATATCCAGACCATAGATCAATCTTTGAGAAGTAGCTCGAACCTTGCAGTTGGTCGAAGAGATCGTCGATTCGAGGAAGTGGATACCGATTCTTGATCGTGACCTTGTTAAGCTCTCGGTAGTCAATACACATTCGGAACGTTCCATCCTTCTTCTTAACAAACAATACCGGTGCTCCCCATGGAGACGAACTTGGACGAATAAACCCTTTGTCGAGTAACTCTTGAAGTTGTGTGGAGAGTTCGTTGAGTTCGCTTACCGCCAAACGATAAGGTGCGCGTGCAATCGGAGCGGCTCCAGGAGCTAAATCGATTCCAAACTCGACTTGTCGAAATGGAGGCAAACCAGGCAGATCATCAGGAAATACATCTTGGAAGTCGCGAACTATCGGGTAGTCGTTGATTCTACGCTCGGGAAGTGTCGAATCGGTGACGTTTGCAAGAATCGCGAAGTGACCTTTACGAAGGCACTTTTGAGCCTTAAGAAACGAAATAATACCGGTGACTGTCCCACCTTTTTCACCTTGAACTGTTAACACTTCGCCTCCTTCGAGTGGAATACGAACCACTTTTTCTTGGCATAAAATTTCGGCTCGGTTTTCAGACAACCAATCCATTCCTACTATAACATCAAAACTACCAATCGGGAAAGGCATGAGATCGATTCCTAATGTATGGCCAGCTAGTTCTAACTTACAGTCCTTAACTATTTGAGTCGTATCATGAAGTTTACCATTTGCTAGCTCTACCACATACTTAGCATCTAAGGCAATCGGTTTAGCATTAATTAACTTAGCAAATTTAGTGGAAATAAAGCTTCTTTCAGCACCAGAATCAAACAATACAGTAGCAAAGAAACCATTAAGGATGAATTTACCCGTTAATCACGTTGGCATCGTTGCGAGCTTCTCCTTGACCCATGACAAAGGCTCTTCCTCTGCCATTTCCACCATTCCCGTTGTTACCATTCCCGCTGCCATTACCTCCACCATTACCATTCCCACCATTGTTTCCTTGATTACCGTTTCCCTGTCTTCTTAACTGCGGGCAGTCCCTTTTTATGTGGCCTTGAGCACCGCATTCATAGCAGTTCCCATTTCCATTCCCTCTGGGAGCTTCATTGTTGTTATTACGGTTCTGACCATTGTTGTTCCCATTGCCCCGGTTGTTTCCATGGTTGTTGTTGCCATGATTGTTGTTGTTTTGCCTTAGGCGGTTTTGTTGCTCGGGAAGAATCGCCCAACAGTCCTTTGCCTCGTGGCTTTTCTTGCCACACCTTTCACAGCTTAAACTTCTTCTGCAAATACCAGTGTGATGCTTCCCACACTTGTTACACTTGGGCAGGTTACCCTTGTAGTTGCTTTGCCCACTACCGCCCTGGCGGTTGTTACCACTGTTATTCCCAGACCTTTTGCTTTGACCTTGGGAGTTGTAAGACCTCCCGGTGCTGTTTCCCACACTTTGATTGTTCATGGAGTTTTCAGGAGCTTCATCATCAGCTTTCCTTTTGCCACTTAAGGCAGTTTTCTCTATGGCCTTAGCGGGAAGTGTACCCTTCTCAATTTCCTGGTCAGTAAGCTTGTGAGCTAAACGGATGGCTTGCTGCACAGTTGTTGGGTTGCTGGCGGTCACCAAGCTCTTGATTTGAGGCGCGAGGCCTTCCAGATAACGCTCAATGCGTTTGAACTCAGCATCAACCATTGTGGGGCACAAGACCGCGTACTCATGGTAACGCGCTGTATATTGCTCAATTTCAGACCCAATCATTTTCAAATTCAAGAATTCACCCTCTAACTTCTTCACTTGGTCACGGGGACTGTACTCCTCCATAATCAGTTCTTTAAACGCTTCCCATTCCATGTTATTAGCCGCATCAATCCCAATCATCTGGATTTCGGCATTCCACCAGGAGAGAGCAGCTCCCTCGAAAGTACCAGTAGCATACTTCACTTTGCTCTCAGCAGGGCAGTTACACATAGAGAAGACCTTCTCAGACTTCTCGATCCACCTGAGGAGTCCTACCGCTCCTTCTTCGCCGGAAAACGTCATTGGCTTACAATCCATGAAGGACTTAAACGTGCAGTGATGGTGGTTTCCTGATGCAATAATAGTTCGGGTTTTAAGTTTAAACAGGTCAAAATAAAATCGTTTTGTGCCTTAACCGGCATAAAAATTACCCTGTGCGGCGTATGCAGCTTGGACGGCTGCCACCGCGGCTTGCACGTGTTCGTTAATCATAGCTTGTAGTTGTGCAGGCGTCATGTTAATGTTGCTCCTCCCGTGTCCTCTTCCAGACATCTTGCTGGACAGTTAAAGTAGCCAGTGTTCAGTCACAGTTATATTCTATACATATCCCATAATATGTATATCAACAGTTCCCATTATCCCGCTATTAGTTCGGAAAAGATTTTCGTGCAAAATCGAGGCGTCGTCGGAGAACGTCGTAAGTCGTAGGTAGCTATCGTCGAAGGTCGGCTTTCCCCATAAAAGTCACCGTCGGCGTAGTCATCGTAGTAGAAATCAGGACGTAGCGTGTAGCATCATTTCGTTGTCGCTTTCCCCGAAATAGTGTGCGTATTGGCGTTCGCGTTTCGTATTCGTGTGTGAAAATTTTCCCTAAGGTTTTTTTTTCCGTTAGACTACCTAGACACGGTCTATATATATATTTATATATATACATATATATATATATATATATATATATATATATATACATACGTACGTACTAAGCTTTTACTTACACAGCAGAGCGAGTATCCCAGGTCGGCACGTGAAAATTTTTGTTTTGAGTATTTGTTTGTTCGTTTGTAACTAAGGTTTTTCAAGTTGCGGTTTCCAAATCGTTTTCAAAATTGATTCCAGTTCTCTGCAACTTATGGCTCTGATACCAATCTGTCACACCCCCAAAATCAACCACTAACGGAGTTTATACCGTTAAGGGGTGCGAGCAAACCAGGACCACAACCATTAGTTACAAATACTAAACGAATCAGAGTAAAGTCCAAAACATTAATAACAAAAACAGTTTAACATTACGCAGCGGAAAACATTGTCTTTAGCACTAACCACGTGCTTTACAAAATCAGTGTTTTAAATTCTCAATTTAAGTTTAACTAAAAATAAAATGTCTTCGTGTGCCATGCCAACCCGATCCGGATACTCCTTAGCGATCTGCAAAAGTTTAAACCACGCAAGTGTCAACCTAACGGTTGGTGAGTTCACAGTGGGCTTGTCATGCAGTGGCCCGGTCTCATAAATCATAATCGTGTAAACATATTCTTATGTATAATTTATTTGTGAAAAGCAATACTCTGTAATGTCCAAAATCATAGTAACGTGGTTTAGAAATATTAATGTCCGTAACATACGTTATCGGGTATGAACTAGTTTTGTACAGTTAAAGTGCTCAACCGATATCGCGGGTAGCTAATCCGTTGTTCCATGCACTAAGGAAGTTTGTACCAAAGCTGACCGATAATTGTAGTGGCAGCGCCTCCAGCTATTTTGTTTTGCGGACATATGTCATCGCGGCTTTGCCTCCCCCGTGTCCTCTCGGGATCACGGTCAGATAGGCTGATATTGTACCTCCGTGCACCTCCAGTGTCACGAGGCGGAGTTTGTCAAACTCCAGTAGATCTACCCAACATCCCCTCGCTTTACAATTAATGGCACAATTAAGTTGAGGACTTTTTCAGTTAAAAGGCAATCCTTAGAAATCATGTGATATCATGTGGTTTAGACTTTAACCTACACTAGCCATATTAAAACGGTTTACTTTGGGGTTCTTATGAATCCCGAAAACATTTTTCAGTTTCGTTTTAGAATTAGTTGTTTAAGTAATTCACAAGTGTTTCCCATAAAACACTTCAAGTTCATCAGGTAGGTGCATAGCACTCTAAGTTTTTTAGTTTCATCAAGTAGTGCATAGCACTCATAAAGTTGTCAGCATTGTTTTTCATTAGGTTATTCAGTGTGTCCCAAACGGGCTCACAGTAAACGGGTTAGTGACACTCACCTTGGGTTGCACTGCTACACTTGTTAATAATCCAAGTATTGCTTAACGAAGACCTATGAACACGTTTAGGTCTTAAGTATTAGTTTTGTGTCTAATCATTAACTTACGTCACTATGGCCCATAACATAGCACGTTGGAACTACGACTCGACATACCGACACACGACACCGATGGTTGATCATAAACAAGGTTTCATATAATACAGAAATCATAGTATGTCTTATCATAGCATAATCATGTAAGTCATAGCATAGCATTCAAATAAGTTGCACAAGTTTGGGTTTAGTCTGGCGAAACTGCTGGAGAAACTGCTAGAGAAACTGCTAGAGAAACCGCTAGAGAAACTGCTAGAGAAACTTAGAGAAACTGCTAGAGAAACTGCTAGTTTCGCCAGGAACTGGTTGAACTTTCGTTCAGGGACAAGGTCAGTTTCGTTCACGAGAGGCACTACAGTTTCGCTGCACAGTGTCGCTGGAGAAACTGCTAGAGAAACTGCTAGAGAAACTGCTAGTTTCGCTAGCTAGTTTCGCCAGGAACTGGTTGAACTTTCGTTCAGGGACAAGGTCAGTTTCGTTCACGAGAGACACTACAGTTTCGCTGCACAGTGTCGCTGGAAGGAGATATGCATAGTTTCGCTGGATAGTTTCTCCTAATGAATGCACAGTGTCGCTGGTCGCTAAAAAACCCGTAAATTTGACTAAAAATTTTTCTAACAGCCTCCATACTTCATGAAATTCATTTTCAAGCATACATAATCATTTAGGAACATCACAGGAGCATTTTTAACATCATAAACATGTATTTTCATCATCAAATCTTCAAGAACACATTTTACACAAAATAACCTAATCTAGCATGAATCTCTATTATGGATCAGTTTCACACGTAAAGTTGTAGTCTTTATGATAGATCTAGTATTCCTAAGCATTCTTACAGAAAATCTAACGATTACATGGAGATCTAGGCATGCTTTATAAAGAAAACACATAGAAAAGCAAGAAACATGGTCATGGGACTCACGGTTTGATCTAGGATCGATGGATGATCTTCTTCTACAGAAAAGATGGCTGATCTTGATGGTCTCTAAGGCTGGTCCAGAATCGCAAGAGGGAGAGAGTGTGTGTGTGTTTCTTGTGTGATGTATGCAAATGGGTAATTAGGGTTTAAAGCTTCATTTAAATACTAATGGCCATCATGGGCTTTCATTGGGATTTGGGCCCCCAATGATTAGCCATCATTAGCCCATGATTAGTCTAATGACTAGCCCAATCATTAATCATGTATGCATACACTTAGTTACCCGGTTAAACATATAATCACATAATTAGGCAATTTGTCACATAATTTATCAAATAATTAAATAGTCATTCTTTTTAATAAAAATCATGCATTTAAATCACGTTTCTCATAATAACAACATATAAATAAATACATAGCACATATGGACGGGTTCGGTGATCAACCAAAGGTCGTGGACGTATTCGGCCTAGTTAAGCATTAGTTACTAAGTTAACACTATTAACGTAACTAACGGAGATTGTCTAACGGAAGTAAACCTTGAAATTCCCGGATGTCACAGGTACGGTTGACCATCTGGTACGGCCAGAGACTACCTTGACTCACACAGACGCTCTAGATTAGATACAATACACGAGACACACGGTAGCATAGGAATATGCTCTAACATTGATTCCAAGTGTTAAAGTTTAAGGCCTTATCCAAACTTACTATGTGTTTGATTTAGAACACTTCAAAACTAGATTGAGAAATAAAATGATCGATCATATAATAAGAATAAATTGAATCCATGTCTTATCATTTGATTGATGTCGTATACAGAAGGGAACAATGAATAATTAAAATTACCATAAGTCTAATATATCATGTTGTTAGACAATAGAGGACAGCCATGTGTAGCTAGAGCACCTATGACTGTTTCTACTGATTTTACGCGATCTGTCCAAGTGGGAGACTATTGGATATTGTATGTTCAGAACCGAAAATATCAAGAACTCAACCCAGCCATGATCTGTAATATTTACACTAAGGGAAATGAGGACCAGTGTTAGAGCATAATCCGTTTGTCATGTTAAGTATCTGAACAAGACGATGATGCAAAATGGCTGTTACATGAAGTGGGTCCGAAGTGGAACGAAGTCTCACCCGAAGTCACAATTCGGGTGAGCTCGTGTACAGGGGTATAAATACTCAGTTTGCATTGTACTTCAGTGACGGTTTTGAGCCAGAGTCTGTACTAAGTGTGTGTTTTCATAGGTGTTTTCTTTGAGTGATATACTGATTGTAATTGTTCACTTATGATCAATAAAACAATCTTTTAATTACGTTTCACATCCAAAATAGCTAGATCGAGTAGACGATCTGACACTCACGGCTTTTCAAGTGGTATCAGAGCTTTCTGGTTCACTCTACTGATCTGTTGTTGCTATTTTCGGATTTTTTAAAACAAAAAGTGTCTTTTTGAAATATTTGGAGTGTTTTTGCAAGTTTTTGACCATTTCTGTCGTGTTTCTTATGAGAATTTCACTCGTAAATTATTTCTTGTCACTTTTTATAGATCTACTACTACAAATTTCATCCAAAAATGTCCAAAATGGTGAATTTTTGATCGAAACATGTCTGGTTCGTTCCAATTCGGGTGAAGATCTCCAGTTTGAAAAATAACCGTCACCCGAAGTGACTGTTCGCTTCAGTTCGCGTGAGTCTGGTTCATTTTGGATAACCGAAGTCTGAGTTCAGAAAAGTTCAGTCAGCTTCAATTTGCTTTACTTCTGGTTTGGCTCAGTTCGGATAGATTTTCCAGTTCGGACCAGTTCTGGTCATCTTTTCAGTTCGGATAGATCTTCAGTTCGGTTGAGTTTGGCTCATTTATCTTCACTTCGGTTAAACAAAATTTTAAATTTTTCGTGATGTCTGATTTCCAAGCTTTTTCCGTTACGCAAAACGTGATGCAAACCCTGATTAATTTTGATAACGAACTCGAAACAAGTCAAAAAGTTCCAAAGTTATTAAAGTTGGAGGATTATCATAATTGGAAGCAACGGTTTTAAGCTTATGTCAGCATGAATGATATCGATTTATGGATTCCAATTCAAAAACTTTACATGCGTCTAACTGATGGAGAATATAAGGAAATCAAATATTTTTAGTCTGAAGAAAGGAAGAGTTATGAGCTCGAATAGAAAGCTTTTGGTTATCTTGGCTCTACCTACCGAATTTCTATATCAATTCAGCACTAGCAGGAAGACTAAACAATTATGGGATTTTTTATCAGCACGATGTGAAGGAAACGATCAATACAAAAAGATTCGAAGAAAGGTGTAGAACAAAGAATTCGATAAGTTTCAACATTATGATAAAGAAAACATCACGGCTCTTGTGTCAATATTTTCAGATCTTATCAGTGAATTGGAAGTTGTTGGAATTGAGAAAACCGATGAAGAATTGAAAGAAAAGATATTAGAAGCATTGCCAGAGAAATGGGAAAATTATGTATTGTTTATTCCATATGACAAAGAATTCTCAACATTATCATCTCATGAGCTAAGTGGTAAACTTCATGCACGAGAAATGGAGATGCTGAATTCAAACAAATCAACTGCTCAATTGCAAAACCCAAAATTGTATCATGGCCAGAATGCCTCAAGCATAAATGCTAAAGATAAACCAATCGGTGTTATTTCTACACCAAGTACAGCTTTCATTGGGAATGTTTCGGGAAATTCTTAAAATTCTAATTCTTCTAGGGGTTGGAGTTTTACAATTCCAGATTTGACCAATCAGAGTGCATTCTCTATCAATATAATTGATGATTGTGCTACGTTGATCTCTGCTTTAATTTCATCATCTTTTGGAATGATCATCAAAAATATTAGTGATTCTCAGGTGACTAAAGAGGATCTTAATGAAATTGATGATGATCATATGAATGAAGTGGATATGGCCCGGCAATTGGCTATGTTGACTCAGAGAGCACAAAGGTTTTATAATAAAACTGGAAGACATGCTGTTGATGCAAATGGAAAACTGGGTTTAGAAAAATCAAAAATCAAATGTTTCAAATGTTCAAAACCTGGTCATTTTGCAAGAGAGTGTCAGCAATCTCAAGAAAGTAAATCTGATTCAAAATCTACTAATGGTTCTCAAGCTTCATCAAGTACAACAACGTTAGCTGTTGAAAGTGATGAAACTTATGATTGGGGAAAAGTGTTTGATAAGTCTGCATTAATTGTCACATTTGCTCAAGATGATTATTATTCAGACTCTAGTTCCTATGAATCAGCTGAAAATGAAAATTATGAAGTTAAAATTGATAATTTGTTGAAGGAAAATGATTCTTTGTTGAAAGAAGTTAGAAGTCTTACTGCTGAACTTCAATCAGTAAAGGAAGAGTTCGAGATGTCTAAGAAGGAAGGTAAGAATATTGAGTTGAAGAATGAAAAGCTATCTGAAGAAAAGGCCGAGTTAGTTAAGGAAGTGGAAAAATGGAAGGCTAAAGCTAAAGATGTTGAAAATGATTTCAATGATCTATTTGAGAAATCCAAGATTAAGCTAGATGTGCTTAATCAGACTTCTGATGAACTCGGTGCGAAAGCAAAAGGTTAATCTATTGAGAATGAAGCATTGTTGGAAGAGAAGAAGGAATTGATAAGAGTGAACAAGTTGTTGAACACAAACATTGATATCCAAAAAAGGAACAAAGATAAATTGAAAAAAGAATTGTTTGGTCAGCTTGACAATCCAAGGTTGCAAAAATCATAAACAAATCGGGTTGCTAAGAAGTTAATTGCAACAGAAAAGGAATTAGCTGAAGCACAACAGAAAATATCTTATTTGAAAATCCAAGTGATTGATACAAACCGTCTTCTGAATAATGTCACCAATTCACAATCATTTACAAGTTTCTTGGCAAAGGATGAAATTTTGAAAGAGTTTTTGATAGGACAGTTACAACCGCGACTATTATCAAAGAAGCTATCAATAATGTGAAGGAAAAGGTTAAAGATTATAATTACTCAAAGTTTTCATCATCCAATTCTGAAAAAAAGAAGGTTGTGAAAAAGAAGAAAAACAAGAAGGCTGGAAAGAAGAATGAAATAAAATCTGAGGTTCCTAAATATTCTTAATTTGTGTCTAGTTCGTTATCACCTGAGAATGAACAGTCAACTACTTCTACCGAGAAGATTCGATCTCATATTGATATTGATGAGACGTTTTGTATGCAAAGAAGGGTGTTCAAGAAGTTAAAGCTGAATTTTCTCAATTGGCGAAGAGCGGGCATAAATCATCAAGCTCAGAAGAAAAGAATTCTGGAAAGAGTGCTGGTTTGGGTTTTAAACAAAAAATTAACGAAGATGGTGGTGTTCAAGCTTAAAAAACAAAATTTGAAGAAAATTAAGTTGAAGCAAGTTAAGAAGGATGTTTTCAAAGCTGAAAAAGTTCAACTTGAGAGGTTTTATAAACTCAAAGGTTCAGAACAAATATTTTCTTACAAAGAATTTCCACTGCATTGCTGGATGATCAGAAAAGATCAGAATTTTTTGTGAAACATGAAGCTCAAAACAACAAGAAGAATCAAAATGCAAAATTTTCTCCTGGAGGTTCTAGTTCTACTCCAAAAAGCCCGACTTCAAAGTGGGTTCATGATCATCGACATCAGGTATATGATACTTTTTATGATCGTTTTGGAGATGTTCATTTTTGTGAAGCTATGCCGGTTCCTAGACAGAAAAACATAAACAATCGTTTGTGTTACATTTGCCGACAAAAGGGGCATATGGCACAAGATTGTCCGGTTCCTGCTACTTCTACTTCTAAGCGAGGAAAGGTACCATTTATTGGTAAAACTACCAAATTCAGGTTCATTGATGAACATGGCAGAGTGTTTGATGAATTTCAACCTACTTTTTACAAAAAGCAAGAAAGATTATTCCAAAATTTTCTAAAGTTCCAAATGTAGGTTGATCGTCACGGTCAACTATGATTAATTCATCAAGACTGAATTACCAAAAAAAACAACTACAATGGAAACCTAAAGTGGTTCCAAAGCAAAACCAGACAGTGATCGACCAGAAGCACTACGCTTCGGTCATTTAAACTCTGATGTGTTTGACCAGTGTGCAGGTACTTCTGGAAGACTTACCCGTGATTAAAAAGTTGCTGATGGATGAGTATTCTGCTTATCTTAAGTTAAATTTCATGATTCATATTTCTACCATGAAAGTTTTCTAAAAGCTAAAACAGACAGGTATCTGTGTCGGTTGAATAATTTTCTTTCTTTACATTTCGGTTTATAGTTTAAGGAGAAAATTGAAAAAGTCAAAAATAGTGCCTTGTTTTTATAAAATAAAAAATCCAAAAATAGAGTTTTTTATTTTACGGGCAGAAAAATGCATGTTATAAAAAAATATAATGAAGGTGAATACATGCAAAATATATAAAATTTTGAGAAATTGATCATTGGAAAATGATGGTACATTGGCTTACGTATCAGACTAATGGATAAAGTAAATGAAAAAGCCATAAGTTCATTATTTGATATGCTTGGTAGGCTCGACCAATCAAAAATTATTCAGATGTGATATACCCTATATACTATGCTTGACCATGTGGATAACATTTTGAAGCGTATTTCATTAGAAAAATAAAAATGTGTATGAAGAAGAAAATTAGAAGTCACTGTGTATACATGTGCTCATTTTGCAAAGATTTGAACTTGTTTGATTTTCTTTATTTTCTCAAACGATCGGACTTTCTCTGCGTATCGAAAGATCGATCTGATTTTTGTTCGTTTGAGGTTCTGCTTTATTTTCTTTGGTGTTTCATATAATTCATCGGACTTTCTCTGAGTGTCCACTAGAGCGACCTAATTGTTGTTGAATTATACAATTTCAACTTGTTTAATCTTTCTTATTTTGTTAAATCTGAGGCCTTATCAGCGTATCGAAAGATCGACCTTAAGGTAGACGATTTAACATTCTTATTTCTATTTGCAGGGAACATAGTTGACGATATCATGAATACAATACACTATGTGATAATCACAAGTGTTATCACACGAGATAAAGAATATGTCTGAATATGTATGATAGTGTGGGATACATTGGTTAAAAGCAAATCTAATTAATACCTTAACATATCCAGATGTTATAAGTATGATTATGTCTGAGTATAAGATGGACAAATAATACCAGCAATCTGTTGGGTTTTACATTGGATATCCCGGTTGCTCGTTTTAATTTATTTACCGACTAAATAACGGGCAGAATTAATTACGCAACGGAAATTAGTTTTACATCGTGAATCTTAGTAAAACTGTAGACAGGATCTGATCACCGTGTACTCGTAAATACAGAAAATTAAATAAATTAATTTAATCATCTAAGCAATTTAGATATACCTTGGCGGAGTCCGAGCAACCGTTTGAGACACCGGCGTTTGACGACCTGGCGCTAGGCTAAACGGTAACGCCCGACTCGATCCAGCGAGTCAAACCTTCATCCGACTTTGAAGACAGGGCCTCAGGCACCACGCGCGCGTTCATCTCATGAACTGGCAGTGGTGGGGGTCACGAAACCATGCCATGAATCATGGCATTCGAGTCGAATGGTACCGTCGTGCAAGACGATGAAATCGATTTTACTTCGATTTCGTCCGTAGTGCGTGGAAGTGACGAATCAAGTGGCGGCGCTGGCCACTTAGGGTTTTCACCGGATTTAACCATGGCGGCATGCAAGGGCTAAAACATAGGCCTCGGTGGCACGGGTAAAGCGAGAATCACCTCACGATGATCCTCGCCAAAAACGTCGACGGCGGCTCTCTCTTCCGCGTAGGCGCCTTTAGCGGCGGCAGTGGTGGTCTCGATCTTCAAGGCGACGGCAATAAGACGAGGGTCTAGTTTCACCATTTCTACGATCGGAAAACGACGAAGGAAGTGGTGAGGACGGGGGCGCCGAAATCGAGAGAGGGATAGGGTGTGTTTGCATGGTGGATGTGACGCAAAGGAGAGAGAAGGGAAGAGAATTTCGTAACCAGGGTTTTGCCTCCTCTCCTCCTTATATAATGGTAGTCGCGATGGGCCCTTTGGTTTAACCTAAGTCCATAACGTGTTCCAATCCACCAAACACTTTTAAAAGCCCTCTAATATTATTTCTTTGTTAGCCCAGTAACAACAAAATAATATTCCGCCGAGTTCCGTAAACCGTTTTACAAGAAAAAATGTTTCATTACGCTTAATTAAAAAAATAGCAAGTATTTATATATTTTACCCGTTTGAATTAATTAAGTAACAAGTAATTAATTATTTAGTTCATTGACTCCGATGTAACTCTGTCGGGTCAAAACCGGGTCGTTTACGTTAAATGTTGTAGGATCAGTGTTAATTAGACTTTAACTTGACAAAAAAAACCCTGTACTTGTAAATATAACCCTGCAGAATGAAGTTATATTTCACTTTACTTAAGCATATTTTAGTTCTCTTGTACAATGTAAGTGTTTGATTGCATAAACATAGTAACAACGAAGTATAAAAATACTCGGCACTATTTGCATTAACTCAAAGTTACACTATTACAAGTTGATCAAGAACCGTGTGTAAACAAAGAGCTAACTAAGCTAATATATAGTGCTGATGAGATCAATGACAGCCATTGATCTCAAACGATTTAATCTAAACCGTTACAAAAAAAGTCAAATACAACTACCAAAAGAATAAACTTTGACATATGGAATATCTTGCGTGTGATCAGCAACATTTTACTTTGGGAGAGCGGCTTTGATAGATTTAGAAGCAACCAAGAAGCTTTTGCTGGATTGGACAACTGAAAAGACTTCTCAAGAAAAGTCCGCTTGAACTCATTATCTGATGGATAATCGAGTTCACCCGGAATATTCGCTATATGACAAAATTTGCTTCTTCCGGTTGAACTGCCTGTTCCGCTTGATCTTGAGACTTCCGCTCGAACTTCAACTTCAGCCGGAACATCTCAAAATTGGCTTTCAGCCGGAAATCTTCAAAGCGTCAAATTATTCTTCATCTTTGAAGTCTATCTCCAAAATTGACTCTGTACCAAAAAAAATTCATCTCCTTGACCTACTTATCCAAGGGCTTGATGCTTGAATCCAAATCCTGGGACAACTCTTTCATGCTTTTTTTGGTTACTTTTACATGCTTAAGAGCTTCCCAATCTCGTTCATTCCAATGATCTTGAACAGAGATGGATTCATGAGTGGTGAAGCTGCAATCTGCTCTATGAACATAAAATAGCTTCTCTTATTCTTCCAGTATAAAAAATTTGATCTCACCGATAGGTTCTTCTTCTTCATTATCAGTGTCTCCTTGAGATCTGTAAAGCAACCCATATTCGAGCACTGCAGTTTCTATGCTCATTCTTAACAAATGTTTGGCTCTGGTTGGGCTCATAATTTCTCTCAGCTTTACATAAATGTCGGTTAACTAGAACATGTCAAGCATTCTGGTGGCTTGATGAGCATTTACTGAAAAGTTATGAGCATTGGATCATCTACTCAATCTAGTTATATCGATACAAAACACACACTTATGGATATCTCTCACGCTCAAAACTCCCTAACACAAAGAACAACCATGTATTTATACTGACCCCCCGAACCTCAGCCGAACTTGAGGTTCGCCCTGATCCGAACTCCAGGTTCAGACCAGGTTCGGCCAGTTACACTTTGGCTTGAACTTGTTCTTGACTTGATGCACCTCGATACTTCACATGACGCACAAATCAGGTATCAACAAACTCCCCTTCGTCGTGTGCAGTATTTCTTTAACATTAATATCTTCAAACAAACTCCCCCTCAAGTGTAGAATCCGTTCATCCAATGAAATGAATCTTCGAACAAACTCCTCCTCAACTTGATTATAGCTTGATCTTTAATACTTGACAATGTCTGATGAATCTCTGGTCTTTATCAACAGCTTCAGAAGACTTGAAGTTGTGACTTCTTTTACTTTAGGAACCTGCTCAAAATTTAAATAATCTTGGCGCAAAATGTATCTTCGAGACTCCAAGATATGATTTTGAATATTTAATTTGTATCACGTGTTGATCAGATTGAAAATAAAGTAGAAACAAAATATTTTTGGCTTTTAGAAAGTTTATATCAAAACAAACCTAAAATCTTTTTGATTTTTCAAACTTATGCTAAAACACACCAAAAATATTTTTGTACTTTTTTTGAAATGAAATGAAATTGCAATACAGAATCAAACTCTATTTTTGGTATGAGAAAGATCACTATATGGGATCATATTGGACATGACGCACTGAACTACAATTCAATTGCAACTAATCGAGGAACATAAGTCATGCTGATTGTCGGTATAATTTATCTACCTTAAACTCAGGCGGAATCATATTCATAACATCTGGATATGTTAAGAATTGATTAGATTTTCTTTCACCAGTGTATACCACACTATCAGAATATAGATATTGATTAGATTTGCTTTCACTAGTGTATCCCACACTATCAGACATATTCAAACATTTTTTTTCCTTTAGCTTTTTCTTTTTGTGTGATTACACTTGTGAATTTTCACAAAGTATAGTATTTTCATTATATCGTGAACTGTGTTCCATGCAAAAAGAAATAAGAACGTTAAATCGTCTAACTTAAGGTCGATCTTTTGATACGCAGATAAGGCCTTGGATTTAACAAAATAAGAAAATAAAACAAGTTGAAATTGTATAACCCAACAACAATCAGGTCGGTACTCCCGTACACGCAGAGAAAGTCCGATGAGTTATACGAAACACTAAAGAAAATAACACAGAACGTCAAATGAACAACAATCAGGTCGGTCTTGTGGACACGCAGAAAAAGTCATCAAACAAGTTTGAATCTTTGCAAAAAGAACACATGTATACACAGTGATGTCTCATTTTATTTTACTTATTTTTATTTTTTTCATGAAATACGCATCAAGATGTTACCCACATGGTCAAGCAATAGTATTTAGTGTATATCACATTTGAATACTTTCTAATTTGCCGAGCCTACCAAACATATTAAACAATGATCTTATGGCTCTTTCATCTACTCTATCCATGAGTCAGATACGTAAGCCAATGTACCATCATTTCCCAATGATCAATTTCTCAAAATTTTATATATTTTGCATGTATTCACCTTCCTTATATATTGTGCATGTATTCACCTTCTTCCCATAACATGCATTTTCACAATTTCTCCCCCTTACATGCGATTTCTCTCGCTTACATGCAATTCTCCCCCTTAAAATGAAAACTCTATTTTTGGATTTTCATTTTACAAAAAAAAAATAAACAAGAGTCTATTTTTAGACTGTGTTTTTTCAATTAAAAATGCAGAATACTCCTCCATCAACAACTTTGCAATCGTCGATAGGCCTTCTAAAAGTATCTGCAGACTGGTCAAACTGATTAGCTTTTAACTTGACCCGAAGCAACTGCTTCAGGTCGACCAGTGTCCTGGTTTTGCTTTAAAACCACCTTTGGTTTCTAGAATTGTGATTGTTTTGGTAACTCAGTTTTTGATGAATCAATCACAGGTGACTGTGATGAAGAACCTACATTTTGAACATTTTCAAACATAGGAACAAAACATTTTTGTTTTAGAAAGAATGTAGGTTCACATTCATCAAAAACTCTGCCTTGTTCATCAAAGAACTTTTGTTTGGCAGGTTTACCATAAACTAGTATCTGTTGACACCTTTGGTTTGATCCAGCAGGAAGCGAACAATCTTTTGCCATATGCCCTTTTTGGCGGCAAACATAACATAGACGTTCAATTTTGTCCCACCTTTTAGGTGCCTGTACAGAATTACAAACATGGATATCTCGAACATGATTACAAAAAGAATCATATACCTTTCGGCGGTGATCATGAACCCATTTAGATGTTGGGCTTCGAGAATAAGAACCATCAGAAGAAACTTTTGCATTCTGAATTTTCATGTTTGATGAAGCAGCATCTTTGACAAAAACTTCAGAAATCTTTCGTGAATCGACGCAGTGAAGAGGACATTCTTTATCAGAGAAAATATGTTCTGAACCTTTGAGCTTGTAGAATCGCTTAGGTTGAACCTTGTCAGCCTTGAAAACTTACTTTTTCACTTGCTTCATTTTAAGCTTCTTCAATTCTTGTGGTTTTGATGTTGGAACCTCCTCATCTTTGACATTCTATGCTCTAAAACCCAAACCAACAGTTTTCCCAAAAACTTTTTCCTTAGAATTGGAATTTTGATGTCCATCCTTTGCTAACTTTGAAAATTCAGCTTTGATATCTTTAATATTTTTCTGCTCAAAGAAGATCGTCTCATCAAATTCAGGTTGAGAATGAATCTTTTCACTTGAAGTAGCTAATTTCTCATTATCTGCGGAAGATGAGCCAGAAACAAACTTTGGAGCTGGAGGAATCTCAGTCTTCTTTCCTTTCTTCCTTTTAGTCTTCTTGGAGTTCTTCTTCTTTACAAGCTTTTCTTCTATGGTAGTAGATAATGAAAACTTGGAATAATCATAATTTTCAACAATTTCCTTCACTTCTTTGATATGAGCAGGGGTGATGCAATTTTGTTAAACATCTTTTCAAAATTAGCATCATTTTCTAAGAAGCTTGTGAACAATTGAGAGTTAGAGACATTATTCAGCAATCGATTGGCATCAATTAATTACTTGAATCTTTAAATCTGATATTTGCTATTGAGCTTCTGCCAACCCCTTCTCAGTAGCCATTAACCTTTTTGCAACTTTATGTGTTTCAAATTTCTGCATTCGAAGATTTTCTAGCCCTTCAAATAACTCCTTCTTCAATTTATCTTCATTGCACTTTTGAATTTCCAAATTCGTTGTTTGAACTTTATTCACACTTACCAATTCACGCTTCTCATCCAAATACTTCTCCATAATAGCTTGATAACTTTCAATCTTAGCAGCAGATTCTTCAGCATTCTTTGTAAGCAGATCAAGCTTGATTTTTTGACTTATAAAAAAGATTCTGAAAATCATTTGCAGCATCCTCTGCTTCATCCTTCCATTTCTTGACTTATTAACCAACTCATCCTTCTCTTCACAGATCTTTGCATTTGTAGCTTCAACATTCTTTCTATCTTGTTTTGATATTTCTAAAACTTCATTCAGCAATTTGATCTCTGTAATCAAACATTCATTTTTTAAACCTAATTCCTTCTCATGTTCCTTAGAAATCTCCAAATCTGAACTAACCAACTTGAATTCTTTAGAAAGCTTTCGAATTTTATTTAATAACGAAGCATTTTCTTTCAACAAACTTTCCATGTTTTTAGCAGATTCATAGGAACTCGGTGCTGAACTTGCCTCTGAACAATAATCTGCTTGTTGATCATGAGTGACAATCAAAACAGATGAACCAAAATGTTTACCCCAATCATAATGTAACATCCCAAAATCCATAGATACATGATATATATATTAAATACGTGTTTATATTATAAATACATAAGCTCGATTGATAAATTTGGTAAGACTATAAATTGGATAGGTTGCATGTGTTAGAAATATGCATTTGATAGCCAATGTGATGAATTGCGCATAAATGAATGTGTTAAACATGAAAGGAAGTAAAACATAAGATGAATAATGTGTTTATATGAATAACATGTTGACACATGAATCATTTGATGGATATATGTGTGTAAATACTTGTGTTAATAGCTAACGGAAAAGTAAAAGGACTAAAAGCGTAATTATTGTAAAGATATAAACATATACAAGTATTATACGTATCTATGATTATTATAAGTATCCCGAGGCTTAGAATATAGTAAAAATATATCCTAATATGATTTATAAGATGAAATGATAAGTATTGTAAAGTTTGAGGGGCTAAAATGTAATTTAGCAATTAATAAAGAAAATATATATAAATATATATATATGTTATCATACGAATCCCGAGCCTTAGAAACCTTATAAAATGTTATAAATATGTCCTATAATGTTTTGGTACATAAAATAATAAGAGGGTAAAAGTTCAGGGGCTAAAAGTACAATTAGATAGAGTTAAAGGACTAAAAATGACAAAGAACCAAATCTGGCCGGAAATGTGATCCTAGGCGTATCGCGCCAAAGGACCTGCAGTCCTAGGCGATACGCCTGGCAAGCAGAAACGCAGAAAGCGACCAGCAGCTCGTTTTTACGACTTGGAGAGCAAGTTCTTGACCAATTGACCTTTGTACGTGTCGTTTTTGCACCCTTAGTCACCATACTACGTGTAGGAAACATATTGCGCACCAAATTCTATAAATTGAAGCCTCGATTCATCAGAATTCTGCACCAATTCACCATCTTTCTCCCTTAAAAACCCTAAACCGTTCCAGAAACTTCGCGACTAAAATTAGGCCAAACGACGAGGAATTTTGAAGCCATCTTCTGCAGTCCTACATATTTTGGTATGATCTTTAAAAGCCCTCAATCAATTTTGATTAATATCGTTGTTTTGATCGAGTTCTAAAAATGTATAAAATTAGGGTTCTTAGACTTGTTTTATCAAAATCGGGTGATCGGGTGGGAATTAGGGTCTGAATTTTTGTAGGTAATCATAAAATGATGTATTTTAAGAAAGCCCTAAGTTTATTTCACAATTTGAAAAGGTTTGGTTAAGGTTTTGTTAACGGGTCAAAATTAGGGTTTTCATAACGTTACTCTGCCCAAATTGACTAAACGATGTTGAATTAAGCTTAGATCTTTTAAAGGATATTATAAAATATTATAATAAACAACACCCTAAGTTGGTTTGAATTAAAAATGAGTTTTGATAATAAAATGAGAAATTCATGAAATTAGGGTTTCTAAATAAAGATAATTATTATAAAATAATCCGTAGGGTATGGGGACTCGATTTTTGGTTTGATAATATGTTTATATATATAATAAGCATATATGGGTTTAAAATGGATAAATAATAAAGTATTAAAGATACCGAGTTAATCGGATATTAGAAGTTCGCGCGGACCGGAAGGGTAGGCACCTGTACACTGGGGTTTCTGGCAATAGCGGGGGTGTCGCCATCCCATCTGGGCAATGGCACCCCAACACTGGGCGATCCCGGAGTGAGTGTCTACTTATAGGAATGCGCGTCTTCATATTATCAATAAAAAGGTTATTATGCCTATAAGGGCATTTTGGTCATTTTGACCTTAAAAGAGATGAACCCTAATAAAGTATTATTAGGATAATAGGATATAGGTATTATTTATAATGACTTTGCATTAACGCAATCCGATACGCGATTAGGTTAATTGTGGACCATAACGGAGGTTCTGTCTGAATAACTGATTAAAGATATCAGGTGAGTTCTATGAGCCCACTTTTAAATGTTTTAAATGTTTTAAATGTTTTTAAATGTTTTCGGGCTAGTATACATACAATACTTGTGAACATATGTTCAAGATAATTGTGACTTGATATATACGTGTTATATGATGAAATTGTTATTAAATTGCTTATACGTGTTATGCAATTATGTTGATTATAATGTGATGTGTATATACTTGCTTTGAAATTAAGTAGCCAAGTGACTAGGGAGTTGTTACTAAACATTTAGTGAATATGTATGATTATATGAGAACAAGTGATGCATTTGCTTATATTAATATGTGGTGGATACGCCGCTGGTACATCCTATATATATACATAGTAGTATAAGTTACCCGGTATATTGAAAGTGTGGAGGATACGCCGCTGGTACATCCTGTATACATACACTAACGGTAAATTGGGGGATGTCCATTTGTTGCAGTATATGAATGCATTATCACTGTTTAATAACAAACCTAAAGCATCTGGTTATTTAACTAGGGGTGGGTAGTATACGTGATCGGAAATTAAGTCATTAAGACGAGGAAATGACCTAATATAGTTAAGTATAAAGTTGGTGGATAAAGTTGAGGAATCGCTGCTGCTCCAATGGGGGTGCCCTAGAGTACCGTGTACGGACGGCGCTGCTTCTCCAATGGGGGTGCCCTAGAGAATGCAGTGGCAGGTCTGCTCATAATAAAAGAGTCAGATAAATATAGTGACCTAGAAGTTTAGCCTAGGGTCATGGTTAAGATAATAAGATATATTATCATAATAAATACGTGCTAGAATTTATATGTGATTTATAAATGTGTGTTGTGAAAACCAGGTAAACACTTTAACGGTTTTGAACTAAACGGTAGAACTCACCAGCGTAAGCTGACTTTTTAAAAGTATGTATGCTAGGTTCTGCAGAGACGTTTAGAAGTAAAGGCACGGATCTTGTGAGGACGGGATAATCGGGAAAGCTATCAAGGAAGGATTTCTGGCAAGCTGGCTTAGTTATAGATTTCGTATTTATAATTAGTTATAATTATGTACAATATCTCTCTTACTGTAGTACTTGGCTTATATAAATAAAAGTTTTAAATTTCCGCTGCTTAATATCTCTGTTGATACCTTGTGTTCATGAGTAAATCCGATTCGTGACCCCTCCTAGTGCCAAGTCTGGGAGCGGGCGTCACAAGTTGGTATCAGAGCCTTGGTTTAAGAGATTTAGGTACAAGCGCGGTACCTAGACTTAAACTAGGACTCTGGGTAAAGTAAGTTGGGATAGGAAATATAGATGCCAGCCAGGATAGCTTGTGCCAGTAAGGATAA
>JBCNJP010000023.1:49547312-49579143 GCA_039602395.1 Deinandra increscens subsp. villosa
CTATATGGATCAACCTGAAGGGTTCACTAAAGAAGTCTACTTAATACATTAATTAGGGGTATAAGGAGAAAATTGTGGATATTATAGAGGAGACTCTACGTAAACAAAGAGTTGGAAAGTTGCCCAGAGACACCACCTCGCTCCTCAAAGCTGTGTGAATCCCATTCCATGTGGCCTTACTCTACAGTAAGCTAGCTTCATATCAATAATCTTCTGATCATCTGCTCATGGTTGACTATAAAAAGGAAAACTTATTAATTTTTTGACTTTATCAAGAGGAAGACAAAGCAAGTTTGGTACAAGAAACATGATTACAACTAAAGTAGATTAACAACTGTGTTATCAACCAAAGAAAAAGGAACTGGCACAGTAACCCGTCACCCTCAACCCTTGTCAAGAGTAAATGCAAGAGTTGAGAAACTAACTTGGTACTACTATCGAGGTTGGCTTAATTAAAATTAGTACAATGCAAGAGATGAGCAACTAACTTGGTACTACTACCACATAGTGTAACTTGGTACTACTACCGGGTTGGCCGACGTATTTAATTAATATGATATTTTGTGTTTATGGGTGTCTTTTGAATTTTGTTAATATTGTTTAATAAAATCTAGATATACTTTGGAAATCTTATATATTCCTTCTAATAGTGCTCTTAACAATTAACATTATACTAAACAAATAGTGCTCTTAACAATTAGAATTAACATCATACTGAAGGACCATGTTTGTTAAACTTTTTTCAAAAAAAATTTCATGTTCTTTTTGATGTAGTGCTTGAAAAAAATGACTGCTTTTGTAAAGAATTTGAAGTTTTATTTGTAAAGTTTTTTTTTTTTTGAATGTTCTTTAGCTTTTTTATGATTATGATTAGCTAACTGACTTTTTTAGTAGCAACAAGTGTTGAGTCTTTAGGATTGGTGAGTCAAAATGGATGGGTTGGCCGAATGGGGTACCAGGCTTTTGGGTCATACACTTTTATGCTGTTTATACTGGTTTCTGAATAAAAAGTTTTGCACATTTACAATAGTGACCTTGATTTGATAGAATGCTCTTTACTTGCACTCTAATAAAGTGTCAATAGCTTACATTAATTTATCTAATTCTAAATTATATATATTTTTTGCTGGAACATGTATTGTGATGTATGTTCTTTAAGGTTAATTTTAATTAATCCATATGGATCGTCGCGACTGCTGACACGATCATTGTTAGTGGGGTCGAGATGTTCCCTTAATAGGCAGTTGGGCAATTGAATACTTTCACTGGTGGCAAAGGTACTTTTTTAACTATCAAAGTTTGTAACACTTTCATTTTAAGTCTCTTTATAAATAAATGATGGCCTCATAATTCAATCATCTTTTGCCCACTGATGTTACCTTTTGGTTAAAAATTGGTATTTTAGATGAAAAAATAACCTCAGCATCAGCACAAAATGTTGGAAAATATGGGTCTTTTTATACAGCTTTAGGAGTTAATATAGAACACGATATCAAACAATATTTTATTTTGTAGATTCCATCTTTGTAGATTCCATCTTTGTAGATTCCATCTTTAGAGTGACTATCTTCCTGTGATAATTATGTCAAGGATTAAAAGAAGTACTACCTGTAATAGGATGGTACTGAAATTTGCTTATCTATGTTACGAAACAAGCTGCTGCAATTAAGTTTTGCTGCTGATGAGGTATTTGGCTGATGATGATGTATGTGCAAGTGCATCACTCATAGATGGCATCAATAATATGTAGGCTTTACTCATAGATTGTTTCCCTATTGCAGTGCCAACCATGGTGTCGGTTACAATGGCTATTATGTCTCACAGCAGGGGGCAATAACCAAAAGGATGATAGCCATTGAAGAAATGGTTGGGATGGATGTTTTGTGTAGTGACAAGACTGGCACTCTTATACTTAACAAGCTCACAGTTGATAAAACTCTTATTGAGGTAAGAGTTAAGAATCAAAAGTCAAAATTTAAAATGTAAACAAGAAACCAATTGGTATTTCATCTTTTGTTCCATATCTTGAAAATGTAGAGTTTTGAATCCTTGTTATGGCTTGGGTTGTTGCGGTTGACAGATTCAGAAATAGATCAAGAATCCTTGTTTGGATATTTCTCGGTTCTTTGTAATGGTAAAACTTCTAGGGGAACAGCGGAGACCAATAAAACAGGTCATTCTTGTTCTTTTTATATCATTTGATTGCTTAAACTATGGTTGTGATTATTATTAGGTTAAATAGTCAGGATTTTTTAATAAAAGATGTCAGTCTTTTAAGCTGCAAGAGATCAATACATATCAGTCTTAAACTTAGGATGTATTATGCATTAGAAAGACTTGACATGCTTGACCCATTTGGCTGAACCCCTTGGCAGGTTCCAAATATAAGTTTAATTTTTTTTTTACTGTTTGAGTACTTGATTTTTGTTTAAATTGGTTTGGGTCATATGTATATTGTCTTTATAACCACTGTTGTAGGTGTTACCTTAGTGATATCATTATATATTACTGTTTAAAATTCATTGATGGTGCGGTGTTCGGTATGAGCATTTTTTGTGATAAGCATTCTAACGCATCAGCAAGGCGGCCTCCATGGTCCATCCCCTCTTCCAACCGAGGGAGAAGAAATGCCCGGATATAAGTGGTGTATTGGCTAAGATAATAGCCAACAAGAAGAGGAAGGAAGCGATGAAAGAAAGTATGGCACAACTGAGAAAGAAAGGAAAGCCCATCAATGACTAATAATTCCACTTTCACCATATGCTCTTCACTTTACTTTATGTTATGTTATATGACTTCCCATCCTTTAAAACCTTGAATATCCGATTCTTATTATATTATATGACTATGTTATATTATTGGTTTTTATAAGATTTTATCAGTCGTATTTTTTTTAATTATTTACATAGTTTATATCAAAGTTACATTACATCTTGTTCAGTTATAATTTTTTCAAAGCAGGCAGCATACTATTACTTCCCATTATCATCATCATACGTCTAAAAACCATGCAAAATAAAAAACCAGCTCGGGATACCATTCACAACCTCAAATGCCCAGCACCCTTGATTATTTATTTTGACTTCTTTCATAAAAAAATCCTTTACTTTGAATTTTTTCCATTATTCTAGCCGCTAACACAGGCTTGCTAGAGAACACCAACTCATTATTCTAAATTTTTTTAAGTTCAAATAAGTAAATTGTTAAAGAAGTTACAAGTTTTGAATGTTTATGTGTTTTTTCCATTATTACAGCCTCAAAACTCTTACCATTATTTAGTTTCTAAAACACTTTCGTTTGTTTCCATTCGCTTGTCATCGGGTTGCATCGTGCTAACATAAACCGATATTGCATTGTAAATTTTCGGCGTCGTCGAACACGCAAACAGAAGACAAATAACACGCTATAAACTGCCGCCGCCGCAACGCGCGGACACACGGCTAGTATATATATATATATATATATATATATATATATATATATATATATAAAGTATTTTACTATTTAAACGTTCATGACTAGGTATATTTTCAACTACGTGATAGGCACGCGATATAAATCGTTTTCTTTAAAATAATTTGTGTTGAACGGAATAAATATTGTTTTAATATTCTCAAGATAAAAAGTATATAAGTCTTTATATTTTTAGAAATTTAGTCGTTGGCTCTGCCGGTATAAGTCGTTTTAAATACCCAAGTATCCGACAAATGATTCGTTATGATAAGTAATATTTAACTCCCTTAAATATTATTAGTTTTATGATATCTCAAGTTTTTTCTAAATTATATTTAGAAAGTAATAATTAAGCAATAAAATATTATAACGAAATATCTATGTGAAGTGTTGTCAACACTCTTAGGAAAATATATTTGTCGCAATATATACGTTTCATGTTGTGTAAGTCCAAAATGTAATACCATATATTTTTAGGTCCAAAGTCCGGAATTAACGTAACATATACTATTATATATATATATATATATATATATATAGGGTAAGGATCCTGCGAAAACTCTTTGTTTTTGCGAAAACCTAAAAACTAACACTAAAACCTTCATAACTTTTACATACGTTAATATTTTTCTATGAAACTTTCACCAAAAATCTTAAAATTCTATTAGCTTTGATACTGGAAAAGAAATTGATATTTCGAAAAAAATAATTAGTGCACATGTGTATTATTAGTGCACATGTGTACCATTTTCATTAGTACTACACAAATGAGAATTGTCATGCGAAAACATATTGTTTATGTTAAAAACATTTAAAAAAACTAAAATATTCATAGAACTAATGATAATTCTACATATGCACTATATCTATTAGTTATAGTGCACATGTGTAGCATAAAATTTAAAAAATTTTAAAACGTTTAATATATTTTCAGAGTTAAAGATAACACAATTATAAGATTTATGGTGCAATTTCTCTTTTAAAATATTAATGTATACGACACATATAAAGTGTTTTTTATTAATGCACATGTGCAATAATAAAAAACCACGAAAAACTAACAAAATTATAACGTATTTGATGCGATTTTTCTAAAAAAAACATTAACGCATACTATATGTATGAGTTTTATTATTAGTGCACATGTGCACTAATAAAAAAACGACGAGACGTTAAAGTTTTTTTTAAATTCTTTCCAGAATTAAAGAACTCATAATTCTAAGGTTTTTGGTGCAATTTTTTTAAAAAACTATGTCGTATGAAAAAGTTATGAAGGTTTTAGTATTAGTTTTTAGGTTTTCGCAAAAAGATGTGGTTTTTACATGATCCTTACCCTATATATATATATATATATATATATATATATATATATATATATAATATGGGTAAGGATCCTGCGAAAACTCTTTTTTTTTACGAAAACCTAAAAACTAACACTAAAACCTTCATAACTTTTACATACGTTAATATTTTTCTATGAAACTTGCACCAAAAATCTTAAAATTCTATTGTCTTTGATTCTGGAAAAGAAATTGATATTTCGAAAAGAAAAAAAATAGTTCACATGTGTATTATTAGTGCACATGTGCACCATTTTCATTAGTACTACACAAATGAGAATTGTTATGCGAAAACATATTGTTTAGGTTAAAACAATTAGAAAAAACTAAAATACTCATAGAACTAATGATAATTCTACATATGCACTATAACTATTAGTTATAGTGCACATGTATAGCATAAAATTTAAAAAATTTTAAAACGTTAAATATATTTTCAGAGTTAAAGATAACACAATTATAAGATTTATAGTGCAATTTCTCTTTTAAAATAATAATGTATACGACACGTATAAAGTGTTTTATTATTAGTGCATATGTGCACTAATAAAAAACCACGAAAAAACTAACAAAAGTATAACGTATTTGATGCGATTTTTCTAGATTAAAATTAACGCATACTATATGTATGAGTTTTATTATTAGTGCACATGTGCACTAATAAAAAAACGACGAGACGTTAAAGTTTTTTTTTAAATTTTTTCTAGAATTAAAGAACTCGTAATTCTAAGGTTTTTGGTGCAAATTTTTTAAAAAAATATGATCGTATGAAAAAGTTATGAAGGTTTTAGTATTAGTTTTTAGGTTTTCACAAAAAGATGTGGTTTTTACATGATCCTTACCCATATACAAGCATTTTTAGGATTACTTAATTACGCCAGAAAATTTATACCAAACTTATCAAAACTAGTAGGACCATTATATAGTAAGACAACAAAAAATGGACAAAGAAATTTTAATCAAGAGGATATAAAGTTAATAAGAGAAATAAAAAATGCGGTTAAAAAAATTAAACCATTAGAATTACCATTAGTAACAGATTATATCATTATAGAAGTTGATGGATGTAAAGAAGGATGGGGAGTTGTTCTTCTTTCTAAACCTAATAAATATAGTCCAAAAGAGAATGAAAAGATATGTTCATATACAAGTGGAAATTTTAAAACAGGAACATATTTGGAAAGTTATAAACATGTTTACTAAGTGTTATAAAATTTCTTGTTAATGTAACTGCTCCATTTAATTCAAATAAAAAGTTTAAACCAAGTACAAAATCTTTTGACTTTATATGTTGTGGGTTGATATTTACTTATGGTATGTCATACTTTACACTGTAATTTCTAGCAAAATCTAAGAATTGAATTCCCACTGGCTCTAAGTAATGTGTTATTGAAATTAATCTATCTTCTGCAGTTCTTGTAACTAGATTATAAGCAAATTTTTTATGATACTGTTGTGGTGCTAAGCTATAATATATTAAACTCTTTGTTGCTTCTGTGTCTACTAGGGCTGGTAAATCTAATACTTTATTGTTATCTAGCCATAGTCTACATTGTATATTTATCATATTTACACATCCTTGTGTTTGTATGTATGTTTGCTCTTGTGTTTCTGTTGACATCTTACTATACTCAACATGTTCTTTTTTCGTTTGGACCAATTCTTCAATTTCTTTTATTTTGTTTTCTATACTATTTATTTTTAGACTATGTAATTCCGTTATCATTTCAAGCTTCTTTATTGATTGTTCTTGACTATTTGATCCTAAATTACTACTTGTTTCTGGTGTGTCTATTTCTTCATTGTATATCTTTTTTAGACATATATAACATATTTCTTTAAAACAAATATTACATTGTGATCTTTTTTCTATACTTGGGTAATATCCACAATTATAACATTTTATATAATTATTTCCTCTGTTAGATATCCACATATGACTACATTCTTCTTCTGTATTCATATATGTATATGTTACTTTTAGTTGTAACTGGTTGTATCCTGATTTTAAGTCGAATTTTGGAAAAACCTTTTTTCTTTGTATTAAGTTTAATAAGCTGTCTTTATTTGGAATGTTATATCCATCATCTTCTGTGTTATCGTTTAATCTTTTATAGTTATAGACTATCCTTGCTTTTCCTTTTTTTATTTCACTATGATTTTTTACTATGAATGCTGCTGTCCTATGTGGGCTTTCTGATTTTCTAATCAGTCCTTGATCTAACATTTCTGGTATTTATTTTTTGAATTCGTCTTTGCGGTTAAAAAAATTAAACCATTAGAATTACTATTAGTAACAGATTATATCATTTTAGAAGTTGATGGATGTAAAGAAGGATGGGGAGCTGTTCTTTTTTCTAAACCTAATAAATATAGTCCAAAAGAGAATGAAAAGATATGTTCATATACAAGTGGAAATTTTAAAACAGGAACAAATTGGACAAGCTTAGATTTTGAAATACAAGCATTACTTAGTGCTTTAGAAAAATTTAAAATTTTCTTACATAAAGAATTTACAGTTTTCATCTCCGCAAATATAACATTTACATTGTCTTGTTTGAGGTTTTTTAACGTATTTATTTTTATAGTAAGGCTTATTTTTATAATATGGTTTATATTCCTTTTTGTATGTAGTACTTCTTCTAAGTTTTTTCTTTTTATCATAATAACCATATGCATGTGGTGTATATATTGCTGTTTTACAAAACGCATATGCATTTAATTGTTCTTGTAGAGCAACCTCCTTACATCTTTCTTCTAGTATTCCAAATGTGAAAGTTATTCTAGGTCCTATTCTAGATTCTTTTTATCACTGTATGTTTGTCTCCATAGTTCATGTATATTTTTTCCTAAATCACCTGGTAATTTTATAAAGTATTTGTTACACAAGTCATCATCCATGGCTAAACCTATATATATATATATATATATATATATATATATATATATAGGGGGAGGATCATTTGAGAACCAGTTGGTTTTGAGAGCTTTTGAGAACCATTTTGAGCCACAAGTTGTATATAAGGAATCCCCCCTCATGAATTTGAATGCTTCCCCCCTGAAAATTAGTGGCTCAGAATGGTTCTCAAAAGTTCTCAAAAGAAAAAGTTATCATTTGAACATAACCCTATATATATATAGGGAGAGGATGATTTGAGAACCAAATGGTTTTGAGAACTAAAAAGAACTAATTTGAGCCACAAGTTTATTTACATGTATCCCCCCTCCCATGAATTGTAGTGGTCCCCCCTGAAATTTATGGTTGAGATTTAGTTCTCAAAAGTTCTCAAAACAAAAAGTTCTCATTTGAACCTAACCCTATATATATATATATATATATATATATATATATATATATATAGGGGAAATCTATTGTACAAATGACGTTTTCCGTGCGAAGTGTGCGAAGGGATCTCCGCCGCTCATTTGCGGGCTTTTTTTTTATCTGACGGTGCTAAAATAAAACATGCTTAATTAATTTAAAAAAAAGAACGCGGATTCATTAAAAAGGGTATTAAAGTCTTTTCGGCATAAATGAAAACACGCATATGCAAAAAATATTTACGCATCAACACAAAAAAACAACGCAAACCTTTAACCTTTAAACAAATAACGCATACTTGAAATAAAAATCATGCATACATTTTTAAAAACTCACAAAAACACAAACCTAACTAAAAATGTCTTACACTTAATATAAAAACGCATGTATTCTGGTAAATAACGCACACTTACGTTTTATAGATAAAAATAATGTATATTTGATATGAAAATAATGCATACACTTTAAAAACTCACAAAAACACACCCTACCTTTCGCACACTTAAAAAACGCATGTTGTTAATAAAAATAACGCAAATAAACAGAACATAATCGCACCTGTTAAAAAATCACGCATTAATAGCCTAAGATATTTAAAAATTCACGCATTATATTTAAAAAATCACGCACGTTGTTCTTAAAATCATGCATACACTCCAGAAAACTCACAAAAACCACCTGATTTCACACTTAATAAAATAACACATGATGTTAAAATAAAATAACGCAAACAATATAACTCAAAAGCATATAATAGATTAAAAAGAAAATAGTGCTATATATTAATTTTTATAAAAATTTACAAGTGGAAAAGATAAAAAAAACATCATAAAAACATAAAAAAACCCCCCAAAAAATTGGTGCCTAAATCTTCTTAAATATTTCAGCAGCCTCCACCTTGTCCTTATCCTTCTTAATGGTGTTATCGACAACATCACTAAGGAGGGTATGCATCTCCTCCTTCAGCTCCAGCTACTGAGTAATATACTCAGCAGCAGCCTCTTTCATCATGGACTTCGGCTTATTCACAAGCTCTTGAAGCATCCTGATGTGGCCTTGGATGCTGTTGACAGTAAGTCCCTTGATCATGACGAAAGAATTACGCATTATGCGATCATTCTTCAATTCTTTTGCATGCATTTGTTCAACAATTTGCATGACTGCGTTTTTGGACGCAAAGTTAGGGTTAGATGAAGAAGACACCATTTTTTTTAATGTTAAAAGGATGAGAAGAATGAATTTAGGTCTGGGATATATGGGGATTTGAGGACTTTGTGCGTCGAGTAAGGAATGTGCATGAAGAAAGACAGAATATATATATACAGAAACAGAAAAATGGAGGGAAAAGGAAACGTCGGATAAAAAAAAGTTAAAATTGCTTCCATTTCACCCCCACCCGTCCCCATTAATACGATAACAAATAAAAATGCAGGTGGTGCATTTAATACCACGCGAATCTCATGATCCACCGTCTATAAAACTAGGCACTCGATTGCATTTTGAAATCATGCAAACACAGTTCATTAAATTACAGATCAAACCACAAAAAACAAAGATAAGCGAAAAAATGTCTTCATCTTCCTCCAACACCATAGAAACCAACAACAACGCTCTCAAGGAGAAACTAACTCGTCAAATAATGCTGGAGTACAACAAGGAGAAACTGCTGATAGACATCCTCGAACAAAGTTTTGAAAGCCTCTAAGAAACCACGCAAGCTAGAGAAGAAATCGCGCAGAAGATAAGCAGTCTGCCAAAGAATTCACTTCAAGATATTGTCCGTTTGTTCATGGTAGACCAGGACAAAACGGATATGGAGCAGATAGAAACAATAAACAAAATACTCGAGGCTATGAGTGCCCCTCTTGAGTTAAAAAAGTCTTTTTTACAAGCCTATCAATAGAGGATGTATTCCTGTTATCAAATAATAATAATAATTTTTGTATTTATTCATTTTATTCTTCATTTATGTTGGTTTATAATTACTTTAATTTATGCAAAATCAAAAACACATATAAAATGATTATTTAAAAAAACTAACTAGTAATATATAAAAAACAATTCGAAGTTAGAAATTACGCAAACTACAACTAATCATGCAAATGTTTATATGGTGTGTGTAGGTTTCTTCAAGAAGACCTATCATGCGTATGTTGCTGATAGTGAAGAGTGTGCATTATTTCTTATTTCAATGCATTATCATTTTAAAAAAAGTATTTCGAAAGAAGTTTTTGATTCAAATGTGTTTTCAAAACTAAACTGAAAAGTGTCAGTATTTGTTGATCAATTTTCTTTCTTTTTCGTATTATTACAAGTGGTAGTTGTACATATGTTTAGGGGGAGAAAATTGACAAAAGCCAAAAATAGTGTTTTGTTTTGTTAAAATGAAAAATAAAAAAAAATAGAGTTTTTATTTTAGAAGGAGAAAAAGGCAATGCAAAAGATTAAAAACAATGAAAAAGATCAAAATTAAGGAATTGATCATTGGGAAATGATGGTACATTGGCTAACGTTTCCAACTCGCGGATAAAGTAAGTAAAAAGCCATAAGATCATTGTTCGATGTGTTAGGTAGGCTCGACGAATCAGAAAATATTCAAATGTGATATACACTAAAATCTGATGCTTGACTTGGTGGACAACATCTTGATGCGTATTTCAAGATATCAAGAAAAAGATATGTAAAAACAAATGAGAAGTCACTATGTATACGTGTGTTCATTTTGCAAAGTTTTAAACTTGTTTGATTTTCTTTATTTTCTTAAATGATTGGACTATCTCTGCGTGTCCACAAGACCGACCTGATAGTTGTTCATTTAAGGTTCTGCTTTATTTTTCCTGGTGTTTCGTATAACTTATCGGATTTTCTTTGTGTGTACGAAAGTACCAACCTGATTGTTGTTGGGTTATACAATTTCAACTTGTTTATATTTTCTTATTTTGTTAAATCTGAGGCCTAGCGTATCGAAAGATCGACCTAAAGGTAGACGATTTAACGTTCTTATTTATTTTTGCGTGGAACACAATTGACTATATCATGAATTCAATCATTATGTGATGAATCACAAGTGAAATCACAAAATGTGATAAGCAAAATATATCTGAGTATGTCTGATAATGTTAGGTACACTGATCAAAACAAATTTAATCAATATAATTGAAATTAAAGTGTAGTTCAGCGCGTTGTAACCAATATGATCCCGGATATTGATCTTTATCAAACCAAATATAGAGTGTAATTAAGTATTGCATTTATATTTTCATTTCAGTATATTCAAGAAGATTTTCGGTGTGTTTTAACGTAACTTTGAAAAATCAAAAAGATTATAAGTGTGTTTTGATCTAAAGTTTCTAAAAGTCAAAAAGATTTTATTTCTTATTTGTTTTTGATCGATCGACACTTGATACACAAACAAAATATCAAAATCAATATCTTGGATTCTCAAAAGAGAAGTTTTGTGCCAAGATTAACTTAATTTTGGTAAATCAAATGGAAAAACCGCACTTTTGTCTTCTAAAGTTGCAGATTCTGTGTGTCAAGACTCAAGCATGGTAAATGGGGAGTTATTGATGTATTTTTCACAAGTGGATCTTGGAGTTCAAAGATTGTTCAATTCTTGATCTAACCATGTAAGCTCTATTTCTGACAATATTTTAATTTGACGATCGGATGCAGCAATGTTGAAGATTGAAGACTAGAGATTTAGTTAGAATATATACACTACATGTTAAGGGGGAGTTTGTTAGAGCATATTCCTATGCTACAGTGTGTCTCGTGTATTGTATCCATGTGAGAGTGTATGTGTGAGTCTTATGGGCAGTGTACCGTGCTCCATACCAATGGTACACTGACCAACGTACCAATGGTACGTTGGATAGATGGTACGTTGGCCAGTTTAATGTCACCTATAAATAGGTTGATCTGTTTAGCATGTGAGAACTCTTGGTCATTCATCTATATTCTGTGTGTGTAACTGTGTGTAATCCTCTCAAGCTTGAATCAATACAAATCTCATTTGTATTTACTTTTGATCTCGTTTCAATCTCGATATCACAAGATTAGGAAACGATCCGTCGTTCAATGTCTTTACATATGCCTACTTCATCAATTTCTATCTAATAACACTTTTGTTCCTCCTCAACTTGGTGAGTCCCCCTGATTTAAAAAGTGTTTTAGATTACATTAAAATATTGAATTGACAGCTAATGAAGAAATCAGTAATCTCATAAGGAACTAGGTGTGAATGCTGCAAGTTCACACACACACAAAAAAAAAAGATAACTTCTAATTATTATGAATATAAACCTTAGAATCATTGAATGACTTCTTATTATTTTTGTGGCAGATGCAGAACCCTCCTAAAGGAAGCCCATCTTGCATGGTTTTCAGTATAACATCAAGTGAGGCTCACATCAACGGAATCAGTTTGCTCACTTATTCATGGTTTAATTATCACAATCATATTCAATGAATTCCGCAGTTGAGTTAACGTAACACCTAACCATGGACCATAACAAGCCCGAGAACTCTAAAAGCATCATCAAACGGCATTCGCGCGCATCGCGCGGATCGTAACATCTTGATGACCGAAAAAAATATCAAATGTTTAAGCCTGCGATTTATTTCAATGTAAGTAATTCCTTTATGAAATTTTTACCTTCAGTTTATTTGAGTAGAAATTCACGGATGTCTGATTTAGTTAGTGTACTGTAGTATCGTTTTGGATGAATGAATCGGTGTTGAAGTACATCCCTTGGATAAATTTTGTCAAAACTTAAACAACTGATTTTTCTGATCATTTCAACTTTAGACAATAAAAGCACATTCAACACCGTATATATAGAAATTATGCTCTTGGGCTTATCGTTATTGCTTACCGGGCAAGCCGTAGAGCACGAAGAAAGCTTATGCTTCATCAAATTGATATTGAATTAGTATGTTTAGTTACTGCTATTTTCTAAAAAGTACGATGCAATCTTTAATTCTAGTTTGATTCTTATTTTTATTCTTAACTTGTAGGTTAATTCAAGCAGGCTTTTATTTCATCTGGGTATGCTAAAGTACCACGATCTCCAACTCCTGCTGGTTGGACACCAAAAGTGACAGTGAAATTAGACGAAAGCCCACTGGACAAGGTTATAATGATGGTGAACTCTCTGTTACATTACTTGCTAATGTGGACAGTTTATCCACTAAGCATTTGGTTCGTCCTTTACTTCGAACAGAAATTTCACAGGTTGTTAAGAGGAGGGCATGGTAGATGCCACCAAGCTAATAACCAATGTGTTAAGCCTTTACAAGATATCTATGTAAATACATGATTCTGGTAAACAATATTTTCTTTATATTCATACTTTTTTTATCTTTCACATTAGGGAAAGTGACGTTTTGGTATGATATTAGGTGTTGCTATGTGTATAAGGTTGAGATGAAACAACACATGAGATCGGTAAGCTATCATCAAAAATAATTTTCACACAACAGGTAACCTGCAAATATATCAGTGTCAATCTTTATATGTTTCCTATAATTTGATGGATATCATGTAGATCTAGTAATTTTAATCTGTTAAGTTGTGAACTAGTCTATTTTTGTTGTGTTTATCTATTGTGCCTATCTGTTGTTAGTTGAATACTGTTGAAGACTTCAGAAATTATGTTTGTTAAGATGAATTTCAATAGTAAATTTGCAAGATGTTGTTTCCCTTTATAAACTGGTTCACTTGAGATGGGATTTATTTGTGATAAGTACATTAATAAATTGAAACTTTATGAGTCTAAATTCAAAATTGATTGTGGATGTTATTGGCAGGTTGTTGTTGGATTGTGGATGCTCTCACTTGTTGGTAGATGGTGCAATTTCTAGACTTTGTTTTACATAGAGACATAAATGTTGATAGTATACCGGATCCATTTGTAAACTTATGTTAACTTTGTAATGTTGTTATATATAATGCATTATTTTTATTTAAAAATGTATTTTATTTTGTATTATGAGGTTAATTGTCATTTAATGTGGAAATTAGTGATTCTATAAAATTATCTTTTTTTAGTTTTTTTAAAAACAATGACACACATTTTTACGTGTCATCTCCCTTTATGACGGGGCTTTCTTGACGCTCGTTTATGACACACATTTATGACACGCATTGCGTGTCATAAACGCGCCTCATAAGCTGATGACACGTTTTTACGCGTCGTCGCCCTTTATGATGTGGGCTTCCTTGACGTGCAAATGCGCGTCATCTATACCCCTTTATGATGCGTATTGCGCATCATTAAAGGGCTTTTTTGTAGTAGTGAGTGGACAACATCTTGATGCATATCTCATGATATATCAAAAAAAGATTTGTGAAAAGAAAAATGAGAAGTCATTGTGTATACATGTGTTGATTTTGCAAAAAATTAAACTTGTTTGATTTTCTTTATTTTTTTAAATGATCGGACTATCTCTGCGTGTTCACAAGACCGACGTGATAGCTGTTTTTTTAAGATTCTACTTTATTTTCTTGGTGTTTTGTATAACTCATCAGACTTTCTCTGCATGGCCACAAGACTGACCTGATTGTTGTTTAGTTATACAATTTCAACATGCTTGACCATGTGGATATATCTTTCTAACCTGAAAGTTTTTCGAAACTTTAAACAAAAATGTATCCGTGTTGCTTGATCAATTTTCTTTCTTTACATTTCGGTTGTAGTTTAGGGGGAGAAAATAAAAAAAGTCAAAAATAGTGTCTTGTTTTTATAAAATGAAAAATCGAAAATTTAGAAATTTTCATTTTAAGGGAAGAATTGCAAGTAAGGGGGAGTAAATGCATGTTTAGGGTAAATGAAAAATATTGAGAAGGTGAATACATGCAAAATATATAAAATTTTAAGAAATTGATCATTGGGAAATGATGGTGCATTGGCTTACGTATCTAACTCATAGATAGAGTAGATGAAAAAGCATAAGATCATTGTTTGATGTGCTTAGTAGGCTCGGCAAATCGGAAAGTATACTGATGTGATATTCATTAGATACTATGCTTGACCATGTGGATAACATCTTGAAGCGTATTTAATGACAAAAATAAAAATAAGTGTGAAAAACAAAATTATAAGTCACTGTGTGTACATGTGTTCATTTTGCAAAGATTTAAACTTGTTTGATTTTCTTTATTTTCTCAAACAATCGGACTTTCTCTGCGTGCTCACAAGGCCGACCTGATTGTTGTTCGTTTGAGGTTCTGCTTTATTTTCTTTGGTTTTTATATAATTCATCGGACTTTCTCTGCGTGTCCACAAGATCGACCTAATCATTGTTGAATTATACAATTTCAACTTGTTTTTATCTTTCCTATTTTGTTAAATCCGAGGCCTTATCTGCGTATCGAAAGATCGACCTTAAGGTAGACGATTTAACGTTCTTATTTCTTTTTGCATGGAACACAATTGACGATATCATGCTTAAAATCACTAATAATCACAAGTGTAATCACACGAGAAAAATATGTTGATACATGGTCTTAGATCGTCATGTGAAGTATCGAATACAAGACAAATCATACAAGGTTGCTGAGGACCGAACTCAGGCCGAACCTTGGGCCGAACCTGAGGTTCGGACCAACGTGGTTCAGCTTGTATAAATAGGATATCTTGTATATTTTTGTTAAGCTTCTAAGTTATATCTTCTCTGTGTACTTTATGGTCACCTCTGTGGTTAATACAAAGCATATTTGTATTTACTCTTCGTGTTTTACTCGTTTACATTGATTTTATTACGACTAAGTAGAAGATCCACACGCTCAAGCAATTTCAAGTGGTATCAGAGCATTTGGTTTGCTTTACTTGTCGGAAATCATTGTTTTTCGGAGTTTTTGAGTTCAAAATCACGTTTTTGAGAAAATGAGTATCATTTTTGGATCCGTTTGATTGCTTCCAGTGTGCTTTTCGACAAAAATTCATTTCTAGATCATTCATTTGGAGTTTACTTGGATTTCTGTCGAAAATTCCATAGAAAAACACTGAAAATCGAGAAAATGGTGTCGAGTGAGGTCGAGCTCGTCTGAGGTTCGGACACGTTCGGTGTAACCGCTCCGAACTTGAGGTTCGGACGGCGTTCGGTCGTTATATCGGTTCCGTGAGGGTTCGGTGAGAGATCGGTCCACGTTCGGACAGAGTTCGGTGATTGTTCGGCGCTCGTTCGGTATAGGTGTTGTTTAAGTGTCCGAAGGTTAAGTTTGGACGGAGTTCGGTGAGTTTTATTCTCGGACTAGGTTCGGAGTACGTTCGGAGGAAGTTCGGCGAGAGTTCGGAGTGAACATTAACCAGATTTTTCAAAATGTCTGATTTTAAGCGTTCGCGGCTACTCAAAATTCGGTTCAAGCTACAATGCAATCAATGATGAATTATGATAACGAAATCGTAACAAGTCGGAAAGTTCATAAATTGCTCAAATTGGAAGATTATCATAGTTGGGTTACATGGTTTGAAGTGTATGTCTTGGCGAATGATATTGATATGTGGTTATCATATTCTGATCAATATGTCTATCCTAAGGGTGAAGATGGGGAACTAATTCTTCAAAGGAAGCTTTCCGGTGAACAAAAGAAAGCATATCAAGCTGACAAGAAACCCTATGGTACTTTAACGATGGCATTGCCGATAGAATTATTACATCAATTTTCAAGTAATTACACGGCAAAGATTTGTGGGATGCTTTAGAAAAGAGACGTGAAGGTAATGAACAATACAAGAAAAGTCGCCAAAAGGTGCTGAAGAAGGAATTTGATAGTTTCAAACATTATCACAATGAATCGAGTCCAAATTTGATTGCACGTATTGCTCATTTAATGAGTGAAATGAAATTGGTGAATCTTACAAAAGATGAAGCTGATAAGAAAGACAAGATCATGGAAGCCCTACCAGAGAAATGGGAGAATTATGTGATGATGGTTTCTCATGATAAAAATTATTCAAAAATGTTTTTTAATGATCTGATTCAACAAATCCAAGCAAGGGATACAAGTCACTTCTTGAGCAAGTTCAAAATCCTGCAGTGTATTATGGTAATAATGATTACAACTTTGAATGTTAGGAAATCGAATATTCTTAGTTCTGCACCTCCTACAACATTTATTGAAGGTAAATATGAAATTCCAAGTTATTCTTCTGCTGGTTGTACTGTTTCGAGTCCTAGTTCTTCAACTCAAAGTGCATTGTCTGTTCAAACTATCGATGATTATAATGCTTTGATGTCTGCATTAGTATCTTCATATTTTGGTGTTATCACTGGTGCTGTGAATAATGCTGAATTAGCAAATAAAGATTATGATCAAATTGATTATGATCATTTGGAGGAAATGGATCTGAACTGGCAATATGCTACGTTGGTTCGAAGAACAAAGAAGTTCTTCAATCGGACAGGGAAGAAGAGATTGAACCAGGATGGGAAGATTGGTTTGGACAGGTCAAATGTGAAATGTTATAAGTGTTCAGTTTATGGTCATTTTGCTCGAGAATGTCCAAGTTCTGCGGGAAGTAAATTGAAGACTGGTCAACATGACATTTAGTTTTTCATCCATCAAATGAAGCTGAAAAGGATGAGAAGAAATCTGTTACTTTTGCTCATGTTCCAATTACTGTTGCTTTGACTGCTCGTCATGCTGATGATGACAGCTTTCTGACTGATTCTGATTCTTATTCGAGTGCATCTTTGGTTCAAGATGATTTACCCAAAGTTTCTGATAGTTCAAAATTTGAGGAATCTAAATGTCTTAAATGTGTAAAATTACACAAGAAGATTGAGTGGTTTGAGCAGAGTTCTAAAACATCAACTGAAGAAATTGTTGTACTCAAGAAGGAGTTAGAAGATTTTCAAAAGAAGTATTATGAGTTGGTTCATGAAGCTATTTTGAAGAAAAATGCTCAATTTGCTGAAGAATGTGAAAAAGTTAAAGCTGAAGCTTTAGACGCAGCTCAAGATTTTGAGAATTTCTTTGAGAAAAGTTATCCAGTTCAGCAAAAGTATGAGGAAGCTACTTCTCTTATTGCTAAAACTGCTGTTACTGTTGAGAAACTTCAAAATAAGATTTCTAAGCTTCAAGATGAGAATGTTCTTTATAGAGACAAGAATGAAGTCTTAACTAAGGATGTTGAAATTTATAAGCAGAAGCGAGAGAATGTTTTAGAAGAATTATATGCAGAATGTGAGATTTGAAAGTTACAAACTTATGAATATGATGATCTCAATGAAAAGTTCATCAAGTCACAGAAAGAGGTGTTTGAGGCTCAACAAAAGATCAATGATTTGAAATTGGGAATTTTTGAGCTAAAAAGACAAGTGAAGAATTGCAATTTGTCTCCGACATTGCTAAACTTCTTATATAAACAGGATCAGATTTCAGAAAGTTCTTAGAAGGAGGATGTTCACTCGGTTCCTCAACCAGTGGATTTGATTGAAGTTACTTCTGCTCAAATTGATCCAAAAGCTGAATTAAATGATTATTCAAAATTTTCTACTTCATTTAAGAAGAACAAGTCCAAATCTAAGAAGAAGGAGAAGCCTTTGGGTGATGCTCAAAAATATGTTTCCAAATCTATCATGTTGGAGAATGAAAAAGTTTTTGATAAGGTTGTGTCAAGTCCTTCATCTGCTACCGAAGAAGAAAAAAGGTTAATTGAGAAGAACAAGCTGAAGGATATCAAAGCCAAATTCACTAGCGAAGCTAAGGCAAGAGAAATTTCGGGTTCTTCTTCCAATTCGTCAAAGGTTTCAGGTTACAAACACAAAGGTTTGGGTTATCAAGTAAAGGAAGCGCCGCCTCAAGCAAAGAAACCAGTGAAAACTGCAAAGGCTCTTAAAGCACAAGTTGCAAAGAAATTATCATCTCAGAAGGAATCTTCTTCTTATTCTGGAAAATCGTCCTCTTCAAGGAGTCCATCTCCTAGGTATGATTCATCTGATGGTATCTTTGATAACTTTGATTCTGAACATTCATCTGGTTTTCATAATTCAAAACAATTTTAAAAAATTGTTAGAGAACGACTTTGTTATGTATGTCGTCAACCGGGACATCTAGCTGCTGATTGTCCGACGACTGCATATATCCACAAAACTGCAAAATATATGGATAACAAAGGTCAAATTTTTGATTAACCATGGTCTCCAAAGTTTAAATCAACTTGTAAATCGTCTTGGTCTAAACCGAGTACGTCAGTTGAATATGATTCAGGTTCTGATCAAAAATTAAAACTTTTACAAATTTGGAAACCGAAAGTTGTTTCCACGGCCAACAAAGACTATGAGGAAGACACCGGGCGACCCGACGCTGTTGAATCGGGTCGATCCCAGAGCGACTAATGATTTATTTGGTGTCTAGTAGGTGTTTCCAATAGACCTTTCGGTAATTGAAAAATTACCAATTGTGATATATATGTTCTAATTAAATTGAATTTCAAAATCCAAATTTTGTTTTCAGACGGCTTAATCTGCAAGTATTCGTGTTGGTTGATCAATTTCTTGTTTTTGTCTTATCTCTGTCTCATTCTTAGGGGGAGTTTGTTTTTGCAAAAATACCAAAATAGTGTGTTGTTTTTAAATCATAAAAATGAAAATCTATAAATAGAGTTTTCATTTTAGGGGAAGAAATTTGATAAAGACAAAAACATGGAAAAATGAGAAATTGTATCCGACATGATTGGGAAATGATAGTACATTGGCTGACATCGTCTGACTCATGGATAAAGTAGATGAAAAAGCCATAAGACCATTTGATCGATGTGTAAGGTAGGCTTGGCAAATCAGAAAGTATACGAATGTGATATACACTAAATCTGATCCTTGACCAAGTGGACAACATCTTGATGCATATCTCAGGATATATCAAGAAAAAGATTTGTGAAAAATAAAATGAAAAGTCACTGTGAATACATGTGTTCATTTTGCAAAGAGTTAAACTTGTTTGATTTTCTTTATTTTGTCAAACGATCGGACTTTCTCTGCGTATCGAAAGATTGACCTGATCGTTGTTCGTTTGACGTTCTGCTTTATTTTCTTTGGTGTTTCGTATAACTCATCGGACTTTCTCTGCGTGTACGGGAGTACCGACCTGATTGTTGTTGAGTTATACAACTTCAACTTGTTTTATTTTCTTATTTCCGAGGCCTTATCTGCGTATCGAAAGATCGACCTTAAGGTAGACGATTTAACGTTCTTATTTCTTTTTGCATGGAACACAGTTGACTATATCATTGTTCCAATCATTATGTGACTAAAATCACAAATGAAATCACAAAATCTGATAAGCAAAAGCATATCTGAGTATGTCTGATAGTGTGTGGTACACTGGTTAATGCAAAACTAATCAATATCTTAACATATCCAAATGTTATGAGTATGATTGTGCCAGAGTTTAAAGTTGGATAAATTATATCTACAATCGGCATGGTTTGTGTGCTTCAATAATCGAAATTGAAGTGTAGTTCAGCATGTTATGTTCAATATGATCTCAAGTTGTGATCTTTCTCACAAAAGACAAAAATAGTGTCTGATTCTGTAATGCTTTTACTTTTTCTTATAAGAAAATATCAAAAAGATTTTAGGTGTGTTTTGATATAAAGTTTCAAAAAGCCAAAAATATTTTGTTTCTGTTTTGTTTTCGATTGATCAACACGGAATACAAAATCAACTTCAAAAACAAAATATCTTGGAGTCTCGAAGAGACGTTTTGCGCCAAGATTATTTATGTTGGCAGGTTTCTAAGTGCAAAGAGAACATTACAACTTCAAGTCTTCTGAAGATTGTTGATAAAGAGTTTACACACGATGCAATATCAAGTATTCAAGATTGAACTCATCGTCAAGATCAAGGATGAGTTTGATTGAAGATACAAGATACAAGTTTAATAGAGGAGATGATACTGCATATGCCGAGGGGGAGTTTGTTGATACATGGTCTTAGATCGTCATGTGAAGTATCAAATACAAGAAAAATCACACAAGGTTGCTGAGGACCAAACTCAGGCCGAACCTCAAGATAGGACATGGCCGAACCTTGGGCCAAACCTGAGGTTCGGACCAGCGTGGTTCACCTTGTATAAATAGGATATCTTGTATAGATTTGTTAAGCTTCTAAGTCATATCTTCTCTGTGTACTTTGTGGTCACCTCTGTGGTTAATACAAAGCATATTTGTATTTACTCTTCGTGTTTTACTCATTTATATTGATTTCATTACGACTAAGTAGAAGATCTACACGCTCAAGCAATTTCAAAAAAAAAATGTCTGAATATGTATGATAGTGTGGGGTACATTGTTCAAAGCAAATCTAATCAATACATTAACATATCCAGATGTTATTGGTATGATTTTGCCTGAGTTTAAGATGGAAAAAGTATATCAGCAATCAACATGACTTGTGTGCTTCATGTAGTTGAATATGAAGTGTAGTTCAGTGCGTTATGACCCATATGATCCCAGATAGTAATCTTTCTAATACCAAAAATAGAGTTTGACTCTGTATGGCAATTTCGTTTCATTTTAGAAAATCCCAAAAAGATTATCTGTGTGTTTTAGCATAAGTTTGAAAAATCAAAAAGATTTTAGGTTTGTTTTGATATAAATTTTCTAAATGCCAAAAAGATTTTTTTCTGCGTTGTTTTCGATTTGATCGACACGTGATACAAATAAAATTTTTTTAAAAACATATCTTGGAGTCTCGAAGAGACGTTTTGCGCGTTATGATTGAACAGGTTGCTAATTGAAAAAGGTGTCACAACTTCAAGTCTTCTGAAGCTGTTGATAAAAATGGAAACAAACTATGCATCGTCAAAGTTTTCAAGATCAAGCTACCATTAAGTTAAGGGGGAGTTTGTTCGAAGAATATGTTCTAATAGGTGAACAAATACTGTACATGTCGAGGGGGAGTTTGTTGTTACATATTATGTGCGTCGTGTGAAGTATCTAAACAAGACGGTGTGAAGATCTGAACAAGTGAAGCCAAGAATGTTGCCACATGAACTGGATCCGAACTGGCAGTTCGGATCAGGCGAACCGGTAGTTCGTCAGGGTTTGGCTAGTCGTGTATAAATAATTGAGTTACTTTGTTTTTCGGTAACGAGTTGGGGGATCAGTGAGCTTAAGTGTGTGTTTTCCGTGGTGTTTCTCTGAGTGTCTCTGATTGTACTATTGTGATCAATAAAACAATCCTTTTTATTATGTTTCTTATCCGAAATAGGTAGATCGATTAAACGATCCGATGCTCACGCACTTTTAGAATTCTACCTGCACGGGATAAACTTCAACATCATCTCCTATTTTAATCAGAGGTTTATATATATATATGGTGTACCAGTGGCGTATCCACCACCCCCTCAATACAAATAGAGATCGGCTGTCCTCAACCCGGTGCAGGACGACTCCACTATTTTTACCACAACATGAACCAACGTAATTTACATGCAACCACCAACTATTACATAAACCCGCTTAGACTTCCTTACACTGGCCCCCACACCACAGTGTGAAAACCCAAACCGTTACATTAGAATTTCCCTCTTGCAATACCCATCACCATTAACCTCCCATAAACAATTTCAAAACAGGTATTCACAATTCTATAAACAGTTCAGGTATTTAAAACTTACACATATGCATATCAGCCCAAAACATTGAAAACATTTTAAAAAAAGTTGGCTCTTAGAACTCACCTCGGCTGACGCTGCAGTATGCTTGGTTATTCTTTATCTAGTCAGCTGTGAACCCCGGCTCCCTGATGTCTTAGCTAAGACTCCCTGAAGGGTCACACAATGACTACCGATTAATCCCCCTGTCTAACATCCGATCCGACGGGCTTAAAATCACATACATAGCCAATCTTACTAAAACTTTCCAACACACAATACGGCCGTATGACTTTTTCTAAATACGGTCGTATTGCCTATCTCATTCATTCTCAAAAACTCGGGCTGCGATACGGCCGTATTGCCTTAGACTACAATACGGTCGTATTGATCATTTAGCAGTTTCTACCATTTGCCAAATTGGTAAATTCCAGTGGATTATAACTCATTTTAATTTACCATCCCTTTTCATTAGTTCACATACCCTGAATACCAGTCATAGAACCCATTAAGACTAGCGCATAACCATAAAACTCTTACATCGTTGCATGCATGAGATTCTTAGATACTTGTACTTTAAGCTTAAAACATTTATACATACAAGAATATATGCCCACCCATACCTTAAATTCAGAGCTTGAGCTTCTGTGATCAGATTTCTAATACTTATACAATTGGTTCGATACACAACACCTCCTCATGATCAAGATCACTCTGGATTGACTCGATCAACATCCTGGTTTTGCACATCGAAAACTCTAACGAACTGATTAGAATAAAAACCCATTTTCTGGACCTCTGATCGGAACGAAATTTCAGACGAGCGTTTATATGTGTGTTGGGATCACACTGTCCAATAATAGATTTGATCCGACCGTTGGATCATCGGGAATCAACGATTCTTTGGACCTACGTAACACAGTTCGAAAAACCCGATCAGTTAGTTTTAAGCTCATAAACGCCATATCTCTGGATATTATCTCGCAAACCCGAACGGTCAAATATAAGATACATGTCTGGAGCACGTTATACCCAAAACTGAAAATGATCCAATGGTTCAATCATCTGTTATCATGCATGGAAGGAGAGTATGTTTTTCTGGTAGATTTATCAAAAATGCGTCAGAAACTTTAACGATCATTTACATGTATTTAGCTAGGAATTAGGAAAATCATGTTGGGTTTTGCCATTGGTATTCGGGTCATGGGTAGTAATTTTAATTTTATTAAAACCCATTTTACTAATTGTATTACCGGATACAATTACGTTTATTTAATTACTTTAATTAAATCAGAGTGCGGAAGCATATATTAAAAAAATACATAAATATACTAAACACGAAAAACCAAGTGACAAATTAACAGCAAGATCTAATCATCGATCACGCAAACACTAGTCTCATACATATATATATATATATATATATGTAAATCGACATATATATATATTATATTTATTTAAATCAATATTTAAATATTTAAATTAAATAAATTATGATAAATAAATATAACGATTTGTCTAATTATCATAATCAATATTATGATATTGATTAAAACCGAAAGTGTTTAGATCTTGAACGGTCGGTTGTGTCGGAAAACTGTTCGAGGCACCGAGGTTCAACGAGACAAGCGCCAGGGTTGCGAAAACTTACCGGAAAAGCAAGCTCACAGACGTGATCGAATCACTAGCAGAAAGACACCAAAATCAACACTGGATAAGCGGTGGTCAGTGGCGGCGAAGTGGCGGGAGACGACGGCAAACGGCAATCTGCGGCGGTGGTGTGGTGGAGCAGGGGCGGCTATCGGCCGGATTAGGCGGCGAAGCGGCGGCAGCTTGTTGGTGGTGGTTACCGGATGAACAACAGCGGCAATCGGAGATCACCAGAGATGGTTGCGGCGGTGGGCTGCCGAAAGTTGGCGCCGGCGACATAGTGAGAGGAGGAGAGGAGAGCCGAAAATTTTAGGAGTTTAGGAGAATTTTTGTTGCAACTCTGAATCAATATTCAGACTCCTATTTATAGACTATATAAACGAGTTGTGGATAAACCACAATTTGTTTATTTAATAATTATTTTAGGCTTTTCTCTTATGTCTTAAACAGTTGTAGATAAACTACAACTCGTTTAAATTTCTCATTTATCCATCCAGGTTTTAAATAATCTTTAAATAAACTAATTTATTAATTATACAATGACATTTGGTTGGTGAATAGTATACTTTTAGTATCTCATACTTTGACCATCATTTTTTATATTTGTTATAATTTTGGTAGGAGACTTTTCATTTCTCATAGTTTGACCACAAAACTTTGGAGTTTTGACAGTTTCTAGCCTTTAAACTTTTAAACAATTTTTTTAATGAAATAGTAAACTTTTAGTTTTCATTGTTTAGTCATATATGTTTCATACTCTTGCGTTTTGTCCCCTTTAACTTTTAAAGTTTTTTTTTTGTTTTGAGTTTTGTTATCTTCTACTTTGGCCACAAAATTTTTAACTTTTCTACTTTAGTTTTTAGTATATTTTTATAATTTTATACTTTCACTATAAGACTTTTAGACTTTTACGTTTTATACCTCTTAACTTTTTAACCCTCTAACTTTTAAAGTTTTTTTTTTGTTTTAAGTTTTGTTGTCTTATACTTTGGCCACGAAATTTCTAACTTTTCTACTTTTTTTTAGTATACTTTTATAGTGTTATACTTTCACCACGAGGCTTTTAGACTTTTACGTTTTATACCCCTTAACTTAGTATATTTTTATAGTTTAATACTTTCACCACGAGACTTTTAGACTCTTACGTGTTATACTCCTTAACTTTTTAACCCTCTAACTTTCAAAGTTTTTATTTTTGTTTTAAGTTTTTCTAGTGTTGTACTTTTGTCACGAAACTTTTAACTTTTCTACTTTCGCTTTTAGTATACTTATGTAGTTTTATACTTTCACCACGAGACTTTTAAACTTTTACGTTTTATACCACTTATTTTTTTTTACTTTCGTTCAGTATACAAATTCAACCCCGCAACAACGCGCAGGGTGATAAACATCTCGTTTATTTAAACTACAATTATCCAACCACTTTAAATAAAACTAACTATATAAACTAATTTATTTAATTAACTTTTATTTAGTAATACTAATAATAACAATTATTTTTTATATTTCATCGACAAATAATTATTAACAATTAATAATTATATTTCTGCTTTTATTATTAACAATTTAATAATATTAGGAAATGATTAATTATTATTTATATTAATATATAAATAACAATATTAAATCATTTCTGTTTTCGCAGAACGATGTTTACTAATTAAACATGTTCGGTTCTTTTTGCCCTCAATGTAACTCTTACAGGCCACAACCGGGTTGGGTTCTTATAAAATTATCGGGTCTGGACATATAATATCCAACAGACTCCCACGTGGACAGATCCCAACAAGATCATAAGAAGTAGACAGAGGCGCTCTAGCTACACATGACTACCCCAACCAGTTGTGACACCTTAAGTCGACAACCAAGGCATATCAGTTGCAAAGCAACATGATATTAGACTTTATGGTAAATATCGTTAGTCATTGTTCCCTTCAGTATTCGACATCAATTGAATGATAAGGAATGGATTCAATTCAACTTATCTTATGTTCAACGTTTCTCGATCTCGATTGCAAGTGTTCCCTTCAAACACACAGTAAGTTTGGGTAAGGCCTTATACTTAGCACTTGGAATCAACAAGAGGGCCCACGATGTCTCACTGTTGCATTGCTAATGCAAGAGTATGTTATCCCATATTGACTACATGCAGCTCCCACTTAACTTCAGATCTGTTCCTAAAAGTAGCCTTTATGACTGGCATTTACGCTACATTGGTTGACTACAATCAAAGAACAGACCCTGGTAAACAGGAGGGAGCACATGTATCTCAGGTCTAAGGATAAGAATGAGTTTACCAATAATCAAATCATCTTGTTATTGAATCAAAGAAGATGTTTTGATGCGAGTTACGTCCAACGTCATTCTCTAATGAGGCATGTGAGTTTGGATAGTCAACCATTTGAGTCCAAAGTCAAAATAGTCTTATTTCAGATTCGTTCCCACGATTCTGACCGACTATGGACACTTTTGAATAATATGTATATGTATTCTCCAACATTATTCTTAAATAATGTATGTGAGTCAGGAGAGTTGAACAACTCAAATCCAAAGTCATAATGCTTCAACATCTGATTCGTTTGCACGATTCTGATGGAGTGTTGAGAATACTACATGTCTATTCATGGATGATAAACATATTAGATTCGAACACAGGTATATATAATTCTGAATTTGTTTTAACCATTTAAAATAAGTTCGAATAATAAATATAACTGTTACAGTTCGTACATCCCAAATACTAAATCAAATTTTAGCTTATCATGCTGATGTGTCACATCAAGTATGTGATTTTTAAATAATAGTTTCCTATTTATTTATAGCCAAATTTTGATACGGTGTTAATTGTCTTTTATTTAAATGTTTCTGTACTTTCACTTTTGCTTCCTAAACAGTGAAGTATGCTCAAGTGATATGTGATAATAAGTGCCCCTGGTGAACACTATGAATCTGTGTTATCACATAACTCGTCTTCAATGATTACTCATTAATTATTCTAAGACTCTGAATGAACTAATTCATTCTTAGGTCACTTGAGATGGCATATGTATTTATATTAGTATCTTATAAATACGCTACTATTTCAAAACAGTTCCTTTGTTATGATATACTTCCAATTTTGTCATTGTGTAAGTGTTTACAGTGATATTCATATAATAACTATTTATAAAAATTGTTTTGTTCAAAGTCCTAATGATTTTGAACTAGCCTTAGAAGTAACTTGTCTTCGTGGATCTTCATCCAGAGTAACTTCTCAATTATCCGAAGATTTAAATCCATAGTTTAATTTCAATTAAATCAAACAGTTTGGGCCATTATGTAATTTTAGGAGGAGAGGAGGGCCGAAAATTTTAGGAGTTTAGGAGAGTTTTTGGTGCAACTCTAAATCAATATTCAGACTCCTATTTATAGACTCTATAAACCAGTTGTGGATAAACCACAATTGGTTTATTTAATAATTATTTTAGGCTATTTTCTTATCTTTTAAACAGTTGTAGATAAATTACAACTCGTTTAAATCTCTAACTTATCCATCCAGGTTTTAGATAATATTTAAATAAACTAATTTATTTAAACTATAATTATCCAACCACTTTAAATAAAACTAATTATAAACTAATTTATTTAATTAACTTTTATTTAGTAATACTAGTAATAACAATTATTATTTATATTTCACCGACAAATAATTATTAACAATTAATAATTATACTTCTGCTTTTATTATTAACAAATTAATAATATTAGGAAACGATTAATTATTATTTATATTAATATATAAATAACAATATTAAATCATTTCTGTTTTCGCAGAAGGACGTTTACTAATTAAACGTGTTCGGTTCTCGTTTCCCTTAGTGTAACTCTTACAGGCCACAACCGGGTCGGTTTTTTAGAAACTGTCGGGTCTGGACATATAATATCCAACAAAACCGAGCTCACTATGACGATCACACATTAATAAATGGTGGGAGGTTGATTTTGGGTCTTTGACCACCGTCAGCTGCCGCCGGACCATCGCGAACCATCCCCGGACCGCCACCGGAGCACCGCCGGACCGCCACCTCCTTCACCGGAATTCTCTCAACTTCTCTCTACACTCTCTCCCTCTAAAATATGTCAGCGCAAGTGTAATGAAGAAAATTACAAAAACATTTTCTTTTATGCTCTTCATAAATTGACGGGTATATACCCGCTTAACCAGTCATGTATCGCGCTTTCTGATACGTTAACAAAATTAACCTCAGGTTATTCGTCAATGGACATTTCCTCATGACTGTAAATTTCATAGGAACTCATAAGTATTCTCGTAATATTTATTTCTTTGGATATAGCCTATTCCGGTGAATATTCGACCCAACTCACGGTATTAGACGCGTGTCCAGCCGGTTTTATGATCACGACCATCTCGCTAACCGAATATATTTTCTTGACTGTAATTCTCCGTAAACACCAGAATAAATGTTCCTAACTTCTCTGAGTCATTAACCACCTTGAATGTTTAAACCAGTCGATGTCGGTTAATAACGAGTAACCGAACCAGTTACCGATTTCACCGTTTCTCGCACTGATTGTCCCATTTTCTCTTTTAACAACCATAAGAATAGTAACCAAGTATATATCGATACCTGTCATTTTACTTATCCCTCACTGACCTAGATGTTAGTATCGACGACACATATGCGTTATTTACAGTTATTACACAACTGTGCCCAAAACACTATTTTGGATTTTCTCGCTTCGTTATAACTCAAATTTGAGATCCATTTTCGCTCACGGTCCTCATTTTCAATCCTTTACCATATCCAATAGAAAACATCTCTTGACACTCCCTCAACTATCAGATCAATATTCGTAGTCAAACCGAATCTCGGTCATTTACATCCTCTCTGTTACCTGACGTATCTCTGTTCCGTCTTTGCATATCTTGTTATGTCTTATAACAGGTCTCCTACGTGCAATAAACCATCATTATCCCTTCTGGATATCCTCTACTGACTATAGTATCTGGCATACGTAGAATAGGGTGTTACATTATCTGATGAAACACTTGTCGTCCCGCTTGACGAAATTCAAGTCGATGAAACACTTCATTTCGTAGAGGAACCTATTGAGATACTTGACCGTGAGGTTAAAAGACTGAAGCAGAGCCATATTCCCATTGTCAAGGTACGTTGGAACTCACGACGAGGTCCAGAATACACTTGGGAACTCGAGGACCAGATGCGTCAAAAGTATCATCGTCTTTTTGGCAATGTTGCATCCACCAGTACTCAGACTGAATTTCAGGAAGAAAATTTTCCAATTAGGGGAGAATGTGACAACCCGTACAACAATCAAGGTTAGCTCGCTACTTTGATTGTTTATATATATATATATATATATATATATATATATATATATATATATATATATATGTAGAGGAAGGGTAGAATGAAAACTCACTTGAGTTGGGAAAACTTTAAAAACCAAATATGAACCCTAGATCTTGATCATCCAATGGTTGAGATTTAAAGTATATTTTTTATTTAATATTATTAATGTATTTCATTTAATTTAAAGCTTAAAGGGTACTTTGGGTATTGGTTATTGTTTTTGTCATTTTCTAGATTGTACTATACCTGTACACCATCTATCTCCCCCTTTATTCCCTCTAAAACTTCATCCAAAAAGTTTAGATTCCCACCATGATTTCCCTCTTCCAAGTTCCACCTCTCCCCATTAAAAAAATTTCAAATGCTTTGTGGTTCATCAAAACTAAACTCTCATCGCACGGTTATATTGTTCTCTATATTTTTCTTTTGTTGAAGCGATCTCTTTGTGGTAGACCATGGAGACGAAGCTGAAAGATCTATTTGAGGCGACAAAAAAAGTGGCGGACACCACAGTTTGTTCACAATCACGCCTAGCACCACTCACCATTTGTTTTTCTTGCTGTTAGAATCGCAAAACAATGCAACAAGATGGTTCTCAGCGTTAGCATTAGGGATGTTTGTCTCGATAGACAAGAACGCTGCTAGAAGATGATGCCAATTTTAGAAATTGGAAAGAGTTAACCTCTGATTTGTTTTAAGCTTTAATCTCTTTCGAAATTGCATGATTTGGGATGACAATTGATTCAGGTTTTTGTCTTAGCCAATGGTACGTCTCTTTGGTTGTTGTTCGTACTGGTTTGATTCATTTGTTATGATTCGGCCAATTTTCATTGGATGCATATTTGATTTGCATCATATTGTCTTTTCTTCTTTGCTTATATTTTGTATTTAGCCAATTTTTGTTTGATGCATATCCTTTGGTTAACTTATGTTATATTGTTTTAAGAACACATATATTGGTTGGTTGTGTTATTAATTTTGGAGGGGAGGATATGGTGGTTTAAGTGTTGAGAAACAAATGTAAATTTACCTATGTTACATATGTAAATTTACCCGTACTTTTGGTAAATCTTGTCATAATTTATAATGATGTTACATATGTATATTACCTATGTAACATATGTAATATAGGTAATATGTTATTTATTTTGGAGGGGAGGATATAGTGGTTTAAGGGTTGAGAAACATATCAAAATTTACCTATGTTACATATGTAAATTTACCTATGTACTTTTGGTAAATCTTGTCATAATTTTTAATGATGTTACATATGTATATTAGCTATGTAACACATGTAACGTTGTTATGTTATTTATTTTGGAGGGGAGGATATGGTGGTTTAAGGGTTGAGAAACATATCTAAATTTACCTATGTTACATATGTAAATTTACCTATGTACTTTTGGTAAATCTTGTCATAATTTTTAATGATGTTACATATGTATATTAGCTATGTAACACATGTAACGTTGTTATGTTATTTATTTTGGAGGGGAGGATATGGTGGTTTAAGGGTTGAGAAACATATGTAAATTCACTTATATTACATATGTTAATTTACCTATGTACTTTTGGTAAATCTTGTCATAATTTTTAATGATGTTACATATGTATATTAGCTATGTAACATATGTAACAATGTTATGTTATTTATTTTGAAGGGGAGGATATGGTGGTTTAAGGGTTGAGAAACATATATAAATTTACCTATGTTACATACGTAAATTTACCCGTGTAACATAAGTAATATGTTAACGAAGTTACATATGTATGTTTTACCTATGCACTTATGGTAAAGTTTGTCATAATTTTAACGATGTTACATATGTACATTACCTAACATATGTAGCTCACAAAATTCTAATAATTTACTTATGTGCCACTCCTTTTAAATTTCTAGTTTTATTAAGTAATGGCACAATAGTCCTTTTAATTCATTACGAGTCTTTATATTTTGATGTTACATAAGTAAACTATATATTTAGAAAATTTTAATTCATTAAAAGTAATTATTTTATGATGTTACCGATGTATTTTATCTATGTAACATGTGTAGCTCACAATTAACATTTACGTATACGAACTG
>JBCNJP010000023.1:49579643-49686819 GCA_039602395.1 Deinandra increscens subsp. villosa
TTCAGTTAAGCATTTTTGAAAATCAGATTGATGTTGAAATTCAGATTAAAGTTATCACAGATATTTCACAATCAGCAATTTCTCAATCACCGATAGGTCTTCCTGAAATACCTGTGTTGAGACCAAATAAGCCATTAGTCGCTTTGGGATCGACCCGACTCGACAGCGTCGTGATCGCCCGGTGTCTTCCACAAAGTCGTTCGTTGACCTTGGATACCACTTTTGGTTTCCAGATTTGAAAGCTTTTTCAATCTTTGATCAGAACCAGAATCAGATTCAACCAGCGTACTTGGTTTAGACCAGGACGACCGGGTTCATTTGATCTTTGGAGACCATGGTTCATAAAAAATTCGACCTTTGTTATCCACATATTTAGAAATGTTGTGGATATATGCAGTCGTTGGACAATCAGCAGCAAAATGTCCTGGTTGACGACATGCATAACAAAGTCTTTGTCGAAAAATGTTTGAAAAACCATATGAATGTTCAAAATCAAAGTTATCAAAGAAATCATCAGAAGAATCATACCTAGGAGATGAACTCCTTGAAGATGATGACCTTCTAGAATAATAAGAATTCTTCGTAGGAGATGATTTCTTTTGAACTTGAACTCTTGAGAACTTTTTCAGCCTTTTCTGGTTGCTTTGCTTGAACAGGTGCTTCCTTCACCTCATAACCCAAGCCTTTGTGCTTTAAACCTGAAGATTTTGATGAACTTGAAGAACCAGAAGCTTCTCTCGCCTTAGCTTCACTAGTGAATTTTGCTTTGATATCTTTCAGCTTGTTCTTCTCAACCAAAACTCTTTCTTCTTCGGTTCCAGAGGAAGAACTTGAAACAACCTTATCAAACACTTTTTCATTCTCCAGAAAAACAGCCTTTGAAATAAATTTTGGAGCATCACCCAAAGGCTTTTCTTTCTTCTTAGACTTTGAATTCTTTTTCTTGGATGGAATGGCAAACTTGGAATAATCATGCAATTCATCTGTAGGATCAAGCGGAGCAGATGTTACCTCAATCAAATCCACTGGTTGAGGAACCAAGTGAATATCATCTTTCTTAGAATTCTCCTCACTCTTATCCTGTTTGTATAAGAAATTTAGCAATGTCGGTGAACAAGTCGCAATTCTTTACTTGCCGTTTTAACTCCAAAATTTCCAACTGTAATTCATTGATTTTCTGTTGAGCCTCAAACACTTATTTTTGTGACTTGATGAATTTTGCATTAAGATCATCATATTCATAAGCTTGTAATTTCCTGATCTCACATTCAGCAAACAACTCTTCAAGCACACTTTCTCTTCTTTTTATAAATCTCAACATCTTTAGTTAATACACCAAAACAGTATTCCGGGTTTGACATTTTTGAGATTGGAGATCAAATGAAGTGAGTGAGATATGGGATTTTGACAAGATTAAGCACCACTCGCCCCACGGTGGGTGCCAGACTGTTTTGGTCATAAATTCACTTAGGAATCCTGTATTCCAAACTTAGATTGTGAGGTAGTTTGCTTAACAATCAAATGAGCAAATAATCCAAGTTAGGATGATGACACAAGGATTTAGCGAGGAAAACTCCAGAATCCTTCGAGTTGCCTCTAGGAATCCTGGATAAAAACCTCGGGAGCCGACCGAATATCCGTCTCCTAGTCAATTTTATTGATATTCAAGTAAATCGGTACAAGGGGTTGGAGGTTTGATCGATCAAAGCTAAGTGTTACAATGTTTGCAGTGGTAAACGAACCATGTCGAGTGTGTTGTGTGTTGTGTGTGTTCCTATTGATCGAATCCTCGTTTATATAATAAACTAACTACTAACTAACTATCCGGGATTCTCGGGATCTCTTCTCCCTACTTCTCTTGACCGTTGAAGGAGGTTCGACCCACTCTACCACGTGCAAGTTAGTTAAGGCCGAGTCTTCAGGAGGTGCTTAAATTCTTTAACGTTCCTGAAAACAAATAAAACACATGGCAAAAATAAAGGTTAGTCGATAATAAATATTCAGGATACCTGACTGGACGGGATTCCCAAACTGTAGCGAGATTCCTGATCTTATGTCGCTTTTCTGTGAGCATCCTGAAATCGACCCTTAACAGTGGGGATGTCAAAGGCTTCTTGGTAGGATGATTAAGGTGAGGATTGTTGGCTTTTGGTCTGGGCTGGTGAAGTTGGTTTTACTGGAGAGCATGGGGCTGAGGTTGATGGCTCATTGAAGGGGTGTGATATGAAGGATTGAAGGTGATGGATTAATGTGGTCTCTTGTTGATGTTATGGTGAGATCTTTGATTGTAGAGGATGATGGGGAGAGGAAGGATTGTGATCAGCCATTTCAATAGATGTGTTTGTGGGAGTGTTGGTTGAGGTTGGTGATTGGTCAGGGTTCGTTGTGAATTTGTTGGATTTGGTGAGGTGCTTTTGGAGAAATGGGTTATCATACTCCAGCTTAGATTTCATGCCCCATGGGAAATTACAGAAGTGAATGTGTGTACCTGATTTGTAGATGCATTTAATGTGGTACAGCTCAGTAGTGTAGGTTTCTATATTTTCTGAGATTGCCACCTTCTTTTGAATCATTTGAGCTAAGAACCTGATATAGGGCACGAAATATGTTCTCTTGCTTTGAGACTTTTCCTTGACTCTTTTCTCCATTTCTTTCCAGATTAGTAGAGCCACATCTATTTCCTCATTGAAATATACCCCATACAGAATGATGAGAGTATTCTTGTTTGTTTGATCCATAGATCCCTTTTTTGGATGTCATGGTGTGGTTGAGGAGGTTAATTGTGAATCTCCATACAGGCTCTAATTGACTTACCCTGAGATTCGAAATTTGGCCTTCTTCTGTAAAGCTTCTTCCACTGAGTTCACTGATCATTTGCCTCAGAGCGGGATCTTCTGGGTTTGGAGAGAAAGATGTGAAGTTGTCGGGTAGGGGAATGATTTCTCTCAGATCTGAGAGTTGAAGAATAATTTCCTTTTTTGCATTCACTTTTCCTTTCATCTTTCAATTTACCATCTTCATACTGGCCCAGAAGTTAAGGATGGATGATTTAGGGCATGGTTCATTGATGGTTAGGGATTTGGCAAGTTGAGTGGAATGCTTTAGGACTTCTATGATTAGCAGTAGGTTTGAGGAGTAGGCAGATGGATTGAGTTCGCACGGTTGATTAACCGTGTCTAGGGTAAAATTGCATTTGGGTGGTGAACCAGAGGATGAAGAATCTAGATTTAAGGTTGGAGCGGAGGAGGATTGAGTGGATTTGCCTCTTGAACGGTTGTTCATTGCAAGAGTTCAGGATTGAGAAGCCATTTGCGAGCTTTAAGATTTATAAAATGAACAGTGGGATTCTAGTGAAGGAGCGTTGTTCCTTTTATAGGTATCTCTTAATGTCGTTCTGTATTTATGGGAGACTGGGTTTTTCCATAACGACTATATTCTTTTAATGAACGTTTCTTCTCAAATGGTAATAATCAATTACCGTTGGCAATACATGAATAATTATGGAAATTAATTATCATACTTGAAATTGCGTGAGCGGTGGATCGTTTGCTAATCCAGTGATTATGAGATGTAACGAGATCAAAATGTAAATACAAATGAAAATTTGTATTGATAAGCTTGAGAGAAAACCCACATAGAAACACAGAAAAAAGGTGTAGAATATAAGCAAGAAGTTGTAAATCCTATACAAGATTAGATATTTATAGACGTTCTAAACCATGCGAACCAACTACCACCCGAACTGCCAGTTCGGGCTAGTTCATGTGAATCTGAACTGTCAGTTCGGATCACTTCGGACAAAAACACTTTGAAGCCTTTATCTTGTATTTGATACTTCACATGACGACCAAGAATTATGCATCAACTCCCCCTCGACGTGTGCAGTATCAATCTTCATATAAACTTGTATTTTCCATCAAACTCTCCCTCAACTTGATGATGAGTCTGATCTCTAATACTTGACATTGCAGCGCGTGTAATCTTTTTATCAACAGCTTCAAAAGACTTAAAATTTTGACGTTCTCTTTCCACTTAGAAACCTGCCAACATAAATAATCTTGGCGCAAAACGTCTCTTTGAGACTCCAAGATATATTGATTTTGAAATTTGATTTCGTATACCGTGTTGATCAATAAAAAAGAAATAAGAAGTAAAATCTTTTTGATTTTCCAAAACTTTATATCAAAACACACCTAAAATCTTTTTGGTATTTTGGGATATGAAAAATAAATGCAGTACAGAATCAGACACTATTTTTGTCTTTTGCGAGAAAGATCACGACTTGGAATCATATTGGTCATAACATGCTGAACTACGCTTCAATTTCGATTAATATAGGACATAAGCCATGTCGATTGCAGATATAATTTGTCCAGCTTTAAACTCTGGCATAATCATACTCATAACATCTTGATATGTTAAGGTATTGATTAGATTTGCTTTGATCAGTGTACCCCACACTATCAGACATACTAAGATATGCTTTCGTTATCACATTTTTATGATTTAACACATAGTGTTTGTATTCATGATATAGTTAACTGTGTTACATGCAAAAAAGAAATAAGAATGTTAAATCGTCTACCTTAAGGTCGATCTTTCGATACGCAGATAAGGGCTCGGATTTAACAAAATAAGAAAGAGAAAAAACAAGTTGAAATTGTATAACCCAACAACAATCATGTCGATACTCCCGTACACGCAGAGAAAGTCCGATGAGTTATACGAAACACCAAAGAAAATAAAGCAGAACCTTAAATGAACAACTATCAAGTCGGTCTTGTGGACACGCAAAGATAGTCCAATCAATTAAGAAAATATAGAAAATCAAACAAGTTTAAATCTTTGCAAAATGAACACATGTATACACATGACTTATTATTTCTCTTTTCACATACCATTTCTCGATATATCATGAGATATGCATCAAGATGTTGTCCACTAGGTCAAACATCAGATTTAGTGTATATCACATTCGTATACTTTCTGATTTGCCGAGCCTACCTAGCACATCGAACAATGGTCTTATGGCTTTTCCATCTATTTTATCCAAGAGTTAGACAATGTTAGCCAATGTACTATCATTTCCCAAACATGTCAGATACAATTTCTCATTTTTCAATAATTTGTCTTCTCAAATTTTCTTCCCCTAAAAATGCCAAACTCTACATTTTAGACTTTTATTTTTTTAACATTTGAAAAACAACACTCTATTTTTGTAATTTGTTTCAAAAACAAACTCCCCCTTAAATCGAGACGGAGTGAAAAACAAAAGAACAATGATCAACCAACACGGATACTTGCATAGTAGCATTCCAAAAACACAAGTTTTGTATTGGAAATGCATTTTAAGTTAAACACATATATTCCACTATTAGCAATCTTTCAACCACTGATAGGTCTTCCTGAAATACTTGCTGACACCAAATAAAACATTAGATGCTCTGGGATCGACCCGATTCAAACAAGTCAGGTCGCCCGGTGTCTTCCACGTGGTCTGTGTTGGCCTTGGAAACAACTTTTGGTCTCCAGATCATTAATGATGAAAATTATCAATCAGAACCTGAAAAATTTTCAAATGGCGTCTTTGGTTTGGACCAAAACGGCTTACTGGTTGGTTTGTACGTCGGAGACCATGGTTCATCAAACGTTTTTACCATTGTTATCCATATATTTTGCATTTTTGTGAACGTATGCAATCGTCGGACAATGTGCCGCCATATGTCCAGGTCGACGACATGCATATCAAATTCTTTTATAAGGTTATGAGAAAAAAATTGAAAATTTTTTTGATTTCCAACTATGATTCGCGGCTGGAATATCATAGTAACCAAAAGAATGATCAGAAGTAAATGAATCATAGAAGTTATTAGATGAATCATACCCAGGAGATGATCGTCGTGGCAAGTAGTAAGAACCACTTGAAGAACCTGCAGAATGATAATGACCATTTCTTGTTGTATACACATTCTACTTCTTCTGTTGATCTTTCTTTTGTTGAGTCTGAACAGATTTAACAAACTGTTTCTTTGGTTGTTAAAGTTGATGAACTGGCTTAACAACTTTCTTCTGTTTCTGTGTTGTCTGTTGCACTAAGACATCCTTGACTTCATAACCCAAACCTTTGTGCTTAAACCCTGGAATCTTTGATGACTCAACTTTAGAATTAAAAACATTCTTCTCATTAGCTTTTCTAGTAAATTTAGCTTTAATATCTTTCAGCTTGTTCTCATGAATCATAGATTTATCAAGTTCAGCTTCAGTTGAAGTACTAACAGACTTCTTACTCTTATCAAATATCTGCTCATCTTCCATGAATGATGAGGCAGCACCAAACTTTGGACTGTTGCCAGTTTCAAACTTCTTCACTATGGACATAGATTTCTTTTTCTTTGCAGAAGCAGGAGTTGCAAACTTTGAGTAATCATGCATTTCTTCATTTGGATTCACAGAAGCAGATGGTATACTTGACACATCAACTAGTGACAGAACTTTATGTAAATCATTCTTAACACTTTCTTCACTTTTAACCTGTTTGTAGATGTAATTCAGAAATGTCGATGACAAATTACAATTCTTTACTTGACGTTGCAAATCCAGAATCTCAATTTTTAATTCAGAAATCTTTACTTAAGCATCCAGCTGATCTTTCTAAGAAGCAATGAATTGTTCCGACAACTCATTATATTCATACTTATGTCTTCTTCTCAAATCAGACTCTTCCAAAACTTCTTTGGTAACCTTTTCCCATTTCTTCTTGAAATAATCAACATCGCTTGTTAAATTTCATTATTTTCACGGAAAAGAACAGTACATCTCGAAGTTTAGAAGTTCTTCTTGAAGACTAATTACTTTCTTAGCAGCTTCAACAACAATCTGATTAGATTTTTCATATTTCTGTTAAACAGGATAAGCCTTTTCGAATAAAGTTTCAAAATCTACAACAACTTCTTTAGCCTCAGCTTTAGCTTTTTCACATTCTTTACTCAAAACTTTCTTTTCTTTCAACAAACCATCATAAATCTTAGCAAATTCAACACACTTAGAACACATTGAAGAAACTCCATTCTGAATTTCTTCTATGTCACTATCATTCCCCTTTATCATATATCACATAATAACTTGTTTCAGAATCAGAATTAGTTACACAACCATCAATTTGTTTAGTCTTGAAAACAGTATCACAATCTTTTTTGTCTGACAACTCATTACTTTCTGATTCTAAACCACTAGATTCTGAATCATATGATTTTGAATCAGCAGAGTCTGATCCAATCTTCATGGTCTGAATATGTGCACATGTCTCACCTTTTTCTTTCAATGCATTCCATTTATCTTGAGCAGTGTAATACCTTGTGATTTCTAGAAATAACTCTCTTGAAAGAGATGTTTTGAGAAGCCTCTGGCTTTGTCTTCATTATATGTAAAAGCCTTTTCTTCTATAGAAAGATGTCAATGTTTTTTTACATCTCCTCTTCCATCAGCATGCCATTTGAATTGCTTATCGATTATCTTCCAAAAATCTTTGAAATATTTGTTGATGTAAATCTAAAAATCAACTTTCCATTCATGATAATCTTCCCATTTTTCATCAGTATAGGTATCATAGGACTAACTTGTGATACACTCATTTTCGAACAATTTATGAAAAATTAGTTCAATATGCTTGAATCACTCTTTATCAAAACCGAAAAATAAGACTCCAAAAACTTCAAACTTAAAAACGAAGGTCTTAGAAGTGGATTTTGGGGGTCAAAACGGAAGGTACTGGCCGTTAGGCTAGAATAAGTGTAGATCTATCCGAGACGGTCGTTTTTCCTGGTATTAGCTCCCGTAACTCTTAACGGTTCTCAAGTTAAGTCAGTTTTAGTGAAACAACCCAAAAATTCCAAACTTGTCCGAATTGGTCCGAACTGAATCTTCACGAAGTGAACCGAACTGGATCCAATTCAATCTGAACTATGACTTCGGGTACATGAACTGGAATCAGAACTGAGAAGCGATCTGAGCTGAAACGAACTGTTCCGAACTAGTCCGAACTAGTACTTCGTTTGACCGAATTCACCCGAACTGACACTTCAATTGAGCGAACTGACGTGAGCTGATATGAACTCGCAGTTCGGAGCGGTTATTTACCCGAACTGGAAGTTCTTTAGCCGAACTAAAATTTCCTAACGCGAACTCAGACGAACAGACCCATATTTAGTAAAAAAATTGCGATTTTGGATGTTTTTGAATGAGATATTCAGAAGTGGACAATGGAAATACAATAGGAAAGTTCTGAAATCAAATTTAACACAAAAAACTCTCGAATTTGAGGAAACTTAATGAAATTTCACAAAAACCCACTTTCTCTCTCTAGAAAAAACTCAAAAATCACAACAATTTGATTAGCAAATGGAACCCCAAAGCTCTGATACCAATTAAATTTGCGTGAGCGTTTGATGATTTGCTAATCTAGTGATTATGAAATGTGACGAGATCAAAATGTAAATACCAATGAAAATTTGTATTGATAAGCTTGAGAGAAAACCACATAGAAACACACACAAAAGGTGTAGAAAATAACCAAGAAGTTGTAAATCCTATACAAGATCATCTATTTATAGACGTTCTAAACTATGCGAACCAACTGACACCGGACCTACCAGTTCGGGCTAGTTCGTGTGAATTCGAACTGCCAGTTCGGATCACTTCAGACAACAGCACTTTGAAGCCTTTATCTTGTATTTGATACTTCACACGACGATCAAGAATTATACATCAACAATACTATCCAATCAAAATTTTCATTTATTGTTGAGCCGTTTTGGACTATCATGAATTTTAGGAATTTCCTGCCAAATTTCTGTTAAAAAGAATGAAGTTTTACTAATCAAGAAATTTATACAGACAATTTGAGACATATAGAATATTTGTACATGTGCATCTATTCTGTTCTCTGTTTGGATCAGGAGTTTTAACTACTTTGAATTTTTCTTCCATTTGAAGAGATATGTATAGATGCAGAGTTGTTTGTTTTCCTATGGAAGGAAGAAAATATCCATTTGAGTTTGGAAGACCAGAGATGGATAGTTCTGTTGGGGTCTATAGTGGATATCCGGGTTACCAATTTCTAATTTTTATCCGATTAAAACCGATTTAATATAAATTAATGCCAGATTAATTTAGCAGCGGAAACGATTTAATTTAAAAACGCGAATATAACTGTAAACATGATCAATCACCGGTACACGACACATAGAAAATATTTTATTTAAAATAAATAAAATAAATAACTAAGTAAATTAGATATACATTGGCGGGATTCGAACAATCATTCGAGACACCCGGATTCAACGGGCTTGCGCTAGGATGAACTGAAACGTCTGACTCAAACCGACGAGTCAGATCGTCGACTGACACGGAAGCGACCATAGATGGAGGTGGTGGTAACGGTGGCGGCGGTGGTAGTGAGACTAGCGGTGGCGGTGACAAAATCCTCTCAGCCAGGATAACGACAGGAACCGACCCCACAATGATCTCGTCACTGGATATCGGCGGTGACGCGGTGGCTGCGGCCAGAGGGTATAGTGGTGCGGGCCACGTGGAGGGGACGGGGCGCGGTGGCCTTGGCTGCGCCGGCAGCGCAAGGACCACCGGCCTGCGATCCGACGGTGGCGCAACAGCGGCGGCGGCAGCGGCGGCCTGAGCCGCGGCTGTGGCTTCTGCTCGAGCTGTGGCTTCGGCTCGGGCGGTGGCGGCTTCTTTCTTGAGACGGGAACAAACGTTGGCAAGACGGGGATCCATCGGGAATCGCGAGGGATCATGGTGGTGGTGGTGGCACCGATCGAAGGAGGGCGGCGGCTAAGGGGAGCCGGATGAGATCGACGTAGAGAGAGAGAGAGAGATAGATGAGGAGAATAAGGTTTTTTTTGTGACTTGGTCTGCAATCCACCATCTCTCTCTATTTTATTAATAAAATCGCGGACCGGGGCTCTGACGGACTGGGCCCGGTCGCGATTTCCTCCAGTCCACCATACTGATTAGTCTGTTAATCTGGTAACAACTGATCAGTCCGTTTAGTTTATTTTCGAGTATTTTTAGCCGAATTAATTTTGTCGTGGAATTAAATAAATAATCCCGTATTTATTTAATTCACAAATCAGTTCATTTGATACTAATTATTCCAGTAATTAGATTTATAGTCCGTTGACCCGGGTGTAACTCTTACGGGTCAATATCGGTCGGGTTCGTTAATACGTCGAGTGAGGACACCCTATTTCCAACAGTCTCCCACTTGGACTGATCGCGACAGCTTAACGAGCGCAGTCAGAGGCACTCTAGCTATGCATGGCTACACCAACTAATATGACACTTTAAGTCGTCAGCCAAAGTATATCTGATTGACGATCAAGCAGACTTATGACTTGTGCATTCATTGTCATATGTTCCTTTCTGTATAAGACATTGATGAATATTAGACATGGACTCTCATATATGGTTTAACGATTTTCGTTCTTGAGAAGTGATCCAACAAACACACAGTAAGTTTGGGTGAGGCCTCACACTTATCACTTGGAACCAACGAGGGCGCCTTTATGTCTAGCAGATGCCGAAGCAAGAGTACATAATTCCTTGTTGATGCTTTCAGCTCCCACTAAACCGCAGAGCCATTCCCAAAAGTAACTGTTATAGTTGGCAGTTACGCGACAACATTAGGCTACAATCAAAGAATGTTCTTTAGTAGAAGGGAGTTCGAATATGCGTCTCAGGTCTAAGGATACATTAGAGCATGCGGTAATCAAGCAAGCAAGACTTCCATGTTTGCATTGTATGATGCGAGTTACGTCCAATGATGTCCGTGAGTTTGAACGTTAAACGAATTTAAGGTTCAAGTAGTCACAATAGTCTTACTTTAGTATAGCTCCCACTAAACTAATCGACTACGGACATTTAGAACAAGAACTTATTGTCCAAGGATTAAACGTATTAATATTGAACACAGTTATGTAATTCATTATTGCATAAAACAGATGGAATAAGAATAATATAGATAATTGCTGGTGTTCATACATCCAAATACTAAATCAAAACATGTATTTAGTTAATCTAAGCCCCATCGCTTCTCTATGGCGTATATGAGTCTCCTAAGTCATAGGCTTAGTGAAGGGATCAACTAAGTTTTGATCTGTGTGTACTTTGCTTATTTCAATTTCATTTCTCTCGACTACTTCTCTTATGTAGTGTAATTTCCTCAGGATGTGCTTGGCCTTCTTGTGAGACCCTTGCTCTTTGGTTTGAGCTATAGCGCTTGTGTTATCGCACAACATCTCGATTGGCTGCCTAATGCTTGGCACGACATCGAGATCGGATATGAACTTCTACATCCACACAGCTTCCTTAGCAGCTTCTGAGGCGGCTATGTATTTGGATTCAGTTTTAGAATCTGCTACTACTGGCTGTTTGGAGCTTCTCTAGGAAACAACCCCTCCGTTAAGAGTGAATATAAATCCCGACTGCGAGCGAGAATCATCTCGGTCAGTCTGAAAACTAGCATCAGTGTAACACCTTACAGTGAGCTCTTCATCAACACTTCCGTATACGAGAAACATGTCAGTGGTGTTTCTCAAGTATTTCAATATGTTCTTTACAGCCGTCCAGTGAGCTAGTCCTGGCGTCTGTTGGTACCGACTTGTCACGCTCAGTGCATACGAGACATCCGGTCGTGTGCAGAGCATGACATACATGATAGATCCAATAGCAGAGGCAAATTGGATCGATGCCACTTGGCTTATCTCTTTCTCCGTTTTAGGTGCTTGAGATTTGTCCAAGATTGTTCCCTTAGACATGGGAACGGCTCCTTTCTTGGAGTTGCTCATGTTGAACTGAGCTATGATCTTATCAAGGTATGTGCTTTGGCTGAGACCCAAAAGGTGCTTAGATCGATCTCTATGAATTTTAATTCCCAGAATGTAAGCGGCTTCTCCAAGATCTTTCATAGCGAAACAAAATGAAAGCCATTTCTTAACTTCGTTAAGCATGGTATGTTGTTTCCTATGATTAGTATATCATCTACGTACAGTACGAGAAATGATATAACGCTCCCACTTGCCTTTCTGTAAACACAAGGTTCATCTTTATTTTGATCAAAACCAAACTCTTTGACCTTTTGATCAAAACGAAGATTCCAGCTTCGAGATGCTTGTTTGAGTCCATAAATGGACTTGCTCAGCTTGCAAACCTTATTTGGATTCTCTGGATCGACAAAACCATCAGGCTGAACCATGTAGACATCCTCTTCGAGTTGTCCGTTCAGGAAAGCGGTTTTGACGTCCATTTTCCATATCTCATAATCATGGTATGCGGCTATGACAAGGAGAATCCTGATCGATTTGATCATGACAACGGGCGAGAAGGTCTCATCATAGTTAATCCCTTGGGTTTGAGTGAAACCTTTCGCTACAAGCCATGCCTTGTAGGTTTGCACATATCCATGCATGTCAGTTTTTCTCTTAAAGATCCACTTGCTCCCTACTGCCCGTGTACCGGGGGGAAGCTCAATCAAGTCCCAGACATGATTATCACGCATGGATTGCATCTCAGCGTTCATGGCTTAAAGCCATTTACCAGATTCCGAATCTGACATAGTAGCCTTGTAGTTAGTAGGCTGATCGTTAGAATCGGCTACTAACAGAACGTCAAAGGCTTCATGATAGCCAAGGTATCTTTCAGGCTCTTTGCGCGTCCTTTCGCTCCTATGAACGCTTGCGCTTGTGCTTGGGTCTGATGGTGCGACAACCATTTGTCGGTCAGACGCAGCGACCGTCTTAGGGTTAGGTGTATCTTGAATCGCTTCAAGATCCACTAGATAACTATTTGTTCCTCGAGCAAGAAAATCTTTCTCAATGAATTTACCTTTCCTTTTGATGGAAATAGTGTTTGCATCAGGATGGTAGAAGTAATAACCGGTGTTACTATAGTATCCAACGAAAGTCACCTTTTTGCCTCGGGGATCGAGCTTGTTGTCAGATTTGCTGGTGACATAAGCATCACATCCCCATACCCTGAGGTATGATAGTTTAGGAGGTGATCCATGCCATATCTCATATGGGGTCTTCTCTACTTTCTTGGTCGGTGCCAAATTTATTAGGCGAGCGGCGGTCAAGATGGCATATCCCCAAAAGGAGTGTGGCAAGGTGGTCCTACACATCATTGATCGAACCATGTTAAGCAGAATTCGATTCCTCCTTTCACTTACGACATTTAACTGGGGTGTGCCAGGAGGAGTAGGTTGTGAAACAATTCTACATTCCTTCAAATGATTCAGGAATTCAGCGCTTAGGTATTCACCACCTCTATCAGATCGAAAGTATTTTAATAGTTCTACTTAGCTGATTTTGTACTTCGTTTTGGAACTCTTTGAACTTTTCAAAAGTTTCATACTTGTGTTTCATCAGATAGACATAGGCATATCTGCTGTAGTCATCGATGAAAGTCACGAAGTAGCGTTCACGATTTCTTGTTTCAGTTCGAAAGGGTCCACACACGTCGTGTGAATAATGCCTAACAATCCTTGGGCCCGTTCACCTGTATGGGTGAAGGGTGACTTGGTTAGTTTACCAGATAAGCACGATTCGCATTCATCGAAGGAATCTGCATCTTGGGACTCGAGAATCCTGGAAGTTTGCAACTTCTTAATGCGAGCCTTGCTTATGTAACCAAGCCTATCGTGCCATAATGAGGACTCGTTACTATCAGCTTTGCTTCTTGTTTGAACATCCATTAAATTTATATCGAAAACCTTGTTCAAACAATGAAGAGACAGAAATAATGTTTCTGGACAAACCAGGTGCATATAAACAGTTAACTAGAGTAACTACAAGGCCAGAAGAGCATGAAAAAGAATATGTGCCAGTAGCAAGTACTGGGACCTTTTTCCTGTCACCAACGATGAGGTCCATGCAGCCTCGCTCTATCTTCTTCCACTTCTCAGGTAACTGCAAAAAAAATTAACGATGTGATATCCACATCCAGTATCAAATACCCATGAATTGGAGGAAACAGTTAAAAGTTCAATAACATTTATTGACATACCTGATGAGCAACCCTTATTAGGGTTCTTGGTCATCTTCAGCTTTGCAAGATAAACGAGACAGTTACGACGCCAGTGTCCCATTTTGTTGCACTCATAGCACAGGTGCTCCTCGGGAGGCTGCACCTGTGGTTTCTTGCCTTTGCCTTCTTTAACCTTCTTGGCTTTGGAGATCTTTGTATTAGGAACTCTGAGCACGTCCGACGTGGTCCTGATCTTCACATTGGGTATCAACGAATAACCTCCTTGATCGACTGAGCCGAATAATTAATCGCAAGGATGCGATAATGTTCAGGCAAAGATCTAAGTACTATATCAAGAGCCATCCCATCAAATATGGAGTAGCCAAGGTCGATCAGCCTGTCACGATACGCTTTCATTAGCATGACATGATCGTATGGTGAGGAGTCGTTAGCCATAGAGCAGTTCACGAACTGTGAAAGTGCATCGGATCGCTTAGTCCTCTAACCTAACTCCGCATGAAATTGTATCGGTAATCCTGAGTCATGCTAGATAAAATCAGGCCAGTGACGTCCTTATCATTGTCAGTGTGCTTTTGGAGCTCAGATCGCGAGTTCTCATTTAACAAGTAAGATGGAATACTCGCGATAGGTCGGTCAATGACATAGAGTTTTCCGAAGAGCCTTAAAAGGTTCCTCAGGGTAGTCTGCCATGCTAGAAAGCCAGTCATAGTGAAGGGGTCGAGTTGTACCATTGAACTTAATGGAGGTGAGTTTTCATTAGCCTTCTGAAATAAGAAAAGTAGAATTAAATTAGTATTTTCGATGTTTTATATTTCTTTAAAAATAAGTTGGTAAGGTTTATGTTTAAGAAATCGAGAATTCGTTTAGGCGACATTACTTGAGACCGCCAAATGAGCCTCAGGAGCAAAGCCGTGTAAACAAACTGACAACGGTGTCAATTGTGAGACTCAAGTCACAACTCTCGGTATGAGGACGCTATATACATACAATTGTATTTTGCGATATGTTTAGCCTCATCCATGCCCACTTTAGTAATACATACTCGTGGCGCGATGTTGAAATATTCCAACACCACGAACATATACGCCTAAAGCGATAGCAATCCTAAATGGTCGAAGTGAGGACACAGTGTTGAAATAATCCAATGTCCTCACCTTAGAAGGTACCCTTGGCACCAAGTGTGGTGTTGAAATACTCCAACATTGATGCTCTGGTAAATACGTTCCAAGTTCGACTTGAGATAGGATGGCACGAACTAACAGTTTGTTTTTAAGAATTACCATATAGGGATATTAATTACTTTTAATATTTAATTATCGTCAAACACGAACGACAAACCCCATCATATCTAATTATCATCAAACACGAACGATAAACCCTATCACCACTCGGGACTAGTAAATTAATTTAACCTAATTAAAATTACTAAGTTGTCGCGAATGGCATATTGTGTGTTAAACGACATAAGGTCTTAATCTCGCTCGAGCCATACAAGAGAGATCACAAGGGACTTATTTAATTAAAATTAAATAAAATAAACGATGAATAACCAAGGAGGCAACTCGGTGCGTTATTGGATCCGATTCAGCTCCCACTTGCTTCGACATTCCTCTGGCGTGTATCCAGTCTTCGAGTCTTAGTTTTTACAAAATTTACAATTACAAAATAGTAACCTAGCTCTAAATTTTGTACAACTTTGAAATCCTAAAACCGGGTCCAACAAACCAAAACTCGAAACACATAAATGGGCCAAAACATTTGGGCCAAGCAGAGAAAAACTAAACATGCCACAACACATAGAATTATGCACTTTTAAATAAGGAGTCGGCCGTAACACACAATGATAAAATTTAATAGAATTAAAACTAAACAAGTAAAATTAATTCTAATTCGCAATTTGGATTTAAGTCGAAATTGCGAACTACCGGTTACGAAAAGACCGTTTTTTCTGGTTTGCGCGCGTTGATAATGACTCGGATACCACTGTGGGGTCTACAGTGGATATCCGGGTTACCGATTATAATTTTTATCTGATTAAAACCGATTTAATATAAATTAATGCCAGATTAATTTAGCAGCGGGAACGATTTAACTTAAACACACGAATATAACTGTAAACAGGATCAATCACCGGTACACGACAAACACAGAAATGATTTCATTTAAAATAAATAAAATAAATATCTAAGTAAATTAGATATACCTTGGCGGGATTCGAACAATCGTTCAAGACACCCGGATTCAACGGGCTCGCACTAGGATGAACTGAAACGTCTGACTCGAACCGACGAGTCAAACGTTGACTGAGACGGCGACGACCATCGATGGCGGTGGCGGTAACGGTGATGGCGGTGGTAGTGAGACTACCGATGGCGGTGACAAAATCCTCTCAGCCGGGATCGCGACAGGAACCGACCCCACAATGATCTCGCCACCGGATATCAGCAGTGACGTGGTTACGGCGACCGGCGGATATAGCGACGCGAGCCACGAGGAGGGGACGGGGCACGGTGGCCTTGGCTGCGCCGGCAACGCAAGGACCACCGACCTGTGATCCGATGGTGGCGCAGCAGCGGCGGCGGCCTAAGCCGTGACTACGACTTGGGTGGTGGCGGCTTCTTTCTCGAGACGGGCACAAACGCTGGCAAGACGGGTATCCATCAGGAATTTCGAGGGATCACGGTGGTGGTGGTGGCGCTGATCAAAGGAGGGTGGCGGCTAAGGCGAGCCGGATGGAGATCGACGTAGAGAGAGAGAGAGAGAGATGAGGAGAATAGGGTTTCTTTTGACTTGTTCCGCAATCCACCGTCTCTCTCTATTTTATTAAAAAAATCGCGGATCGGGGCTCTGACGGACTGGGTTCGGTCGCGATTTCCTTCAGTCCACCATACTAATCAGTTTGTTAATCTGGTAACAACTGATCAGTCCGTTTAATTTATTTTCGAGCGTTTTTAGTCGAATTAATTTTGTCGTGGAATTAAATAAATAATCCCGTATTTATTTAATTCACCAATCAGTTCATTTGATACTAATTATTCCAGTAATTATATTTATAGTCTGTTGACCCGAATGAACTCTTACGGGTCAATATCGGCCGGGTTCGTTAATACGTCGGGTCAGGACACCCTATTTCCAACAAGTTCTCCAGGAGAGACTCCTCTTTGTGATACCACTTTGCTTGTCCTGATTCCTCTTGGTATTGTTTCCCAGTTTAAGGCTTAAAGGATTAATTTTAAGGTGAATTTGGGGTACAGGATGAACCTTTCATTTATGGGTCCTTTGAGATTATTTTGTATATGTATCATGAGGTATAAAGAAAAGTTCAATTTGTGATCTTGGATGAGAGCATGCATGACACATTGAGTATTCTCATCTGAGAGATGATGGTCAGAATACTTTGGAGGAAAACAGATTTGTATTTGAGAAAAGAAGTATTGCCATAGGTGTGGCAGATGAGCTCTGTTAGCCTTTCCTTCATATAGATGTCCTCTATATCCCATATCAAGGAGTGTTTTAGTCACATCATCCTTGTCAAAACAGATGGGAGCAGATGAACTGTCTTTGATTTGGACTGCTTTTCTAATCAGGTGTTGATCGAAAACAAATAGTACTCCACAAACAAATGTCATAATGGATGCATTTTATCCATCTTTTGTTATGTAGACAGCCTTCCTCCAGAACTCTTGAAGAAGGGTGTAGTTGATAGGAATGTCAAGAGTTAGAGCATGTCCTATGGGACAGTTTCTAAGAAATTTCACCATTTGTTGGTATGACCAGAATTTGTTTCCACAAGGTGTATATAACACCAGATTGTGATGGTGAGGACTAGGGAATCTAGTGTTTTCAGGAAGTGGGGGAGAAAGCTCTTTGAAAGACATTGATAGATTTTTTTGAGAGTAAGAAATGGTATGGAGGTTGTTAGATTTTTTTTGTTCCCTTTTTAAAGAGAAAAAGTCATGATGAGAGGATGAAGTGCACAGATGGAATAGCAGAGAGATTTGACAATCTATAAAAATATAGGTCATTATTGATGTTTTTGGTTATTGAGAATTGATCTTTTTGTTCAAGAAGTCACCTTTTCAGGAGAGTTTCTAAGCTTTGGAGTACAGAATGTAAATGAGAGGTAGTTATTGGACTGGCTTCTTTTTTCCAGATGGGGGAATAAAGGGACTCCCCCTTTTTTTTCTTAATTTGCAGTCATGTTTAGCATCCCTGCTTGCTTAGTAGAAATGAGAATCGCTTCTCATCCAATGATTTAGTAAAAATGTCTGCAAGCCGGAGTTCAGTTGGAACGAAATACATTTCAATGTGTCCCTTTTCATCATGATCTTTGATAAAGTGATACCTAACATCAATGTGTTTTGTCCTTGAGTGATGAATAGGATTGGATGTGATTGTAATAGCACTTTTTGAGTCACAAAGAATGGGTATGTTGGAGAGATTTATCTCATAGTCTCTATGTTGAGTATGCATCCATATCACTTGGGAGGAGCAGCTGTCAGCAGCAATATATTCAGCTTCAGCAGTTGAAGTTGAGACATAGTTCTGTTTCTTCGATGTCCAGCATACTAATTTTCCTCCTAGCATTTGACAGCTTCCTGATGTGCTTTTTCTGTCTAGTCTGAATCCTGCATGATTAGCATCTAAATAGGCTGTTAGTGAAAAACCGGTATCCTTGGGATACCAAAGATCTAGGTCAGCTAAGCCTTTTAGATATGTAAAAACTCTTTTAACAGCTGATAAGTGAGACTCCTTAGGTTTACATTGGTATCTGGCAAGAAAGCAAGTGGAGAACATAATGTCAGGCCTACTTGCTATGAGATATAGAAGTGAGCCTATCATTCCTCTGTATGTATGTTCATCCACAGGCTTGCCATTTGTATCAGCATCAATTATGATATTTGTAGCCATGGGAGTTTTGAAAGCGGAAGAACTTGAAAGGGAGTATTTAGTTAGGAGATTTTTGATGTATTTTGCTTGATTTATAAAAATTCCTTCTGGAGTTTGTTTAACTTCGATACCCAGAAAGTAGTTTAGTTCTCCCATCATACTCATTTCAAAGTTTGTTGTCATGAGTTCCTAAAACTCTTTACAAAAAGATGGACATGTGGACCCAAAGATGATGTCATCTACATAGATTTGTACTACAAGGAGATGACATTTTCTTTCTTTTAAAAATAATGTTGTGTCAATGGATCCTTTCTTAAAATTTGATGATAAGAGAAATTCATAGAATGTATCATACCAGGCTCTAGGTGCTTGTTTTAGACCATATAAGGCTCTTTTAAGTTTACATACATGATTTGGAACTTTTTCACTTTCAAATCCTGGTGGTTGTTCAATGTAAACTTTTGATCAATTTTACCATTTAAAAAGGCACATTGAACGTCCATTTGATAGACTTTGAAACCTTTGAAAGCTGCAAAGGCCAGAAATATCCTTATAACCTCAAGTCTTGCAACTGGAGCAAAGGTTTCATCATTGTCTAACCCTTCTCGTTGATAGTATCCTTTTGCTACAATTCTAGCTTTGTTCCTTATTATAGTGCCATCTTCGTCAGTTTGATTTAAAAAAACCCATTTTGTTCCTATTATAGATTTATTGCTAGGTCTTGGAACTAGAACCCACACATTGTTTCTTTCAATTTGTCCTAACTCCAGTTGCATAGCTAGGATCCAGTGGGGATCGTGAAGAGCTTCTTCGTACAGTTTTGGTTCTATGATGGTAAGAAACCCAACACATAGACAATGATTAGCTGAAGCAACATTGGTTTGGACACTTTTGTTCTGATCACCAATGATTAAATTAATGGGGTGATGTTTTGTCCATTTTGTTGCTGGAGGAAGAGTGGCTAGTTCTTCACTTCCAAGCATCAAATCAGTTGTGTCAAGGTTTTGACACTCCCCCTCAATCGATGGATTAGCAGTTGAGTTGGAAGTCTCATTTATAGAATTACTTCAGAGCTCCGAAGTGGAATTCTGTAATGGTTCTTTAGTTGAATTTACTTTTGTTGACGGATGAGAATCCGAAATATTCTCATTATTTTTGTCTTTTGATGAAAAAGTTTCACTTTGATCATGAAAATGCGTGAGCATCGGATCGTCTACTCGATCTAGCTAATCGGACATCGAAACATAATTAACCGATTGTTTTATTGATCAATGAAGAACAACTACAACCAGTAAACACTCAGATACAGACTCAGAGAATACACACTCAGAAACACACACTTAATAGATCTTACACGCTCAGTACTCTTGCAATTACAAAAACCAAACATATATATATACTAGCTGGTCCGAGCTTCGGCTGAACCTCAGGTTCGGCCAGTCCGAACTTCAGGTTCGGACCTAGTTCGGCCAGACCTAGTTTGACTTGATCTTGTACTTTATTTGATACTTCACACGACGCACATATCAGGTATCAACAAACTCCCCCTCGTCGTGTGCAGTTTCTCTTTAACATCATCAACTTTGTATCTTCAACCAAGATCCCCCTCAAGTATAGAAACCGTTCGTTCAAGGAAAAAAATCTTCAAACAAACTCATCCTCAACTCGATCATAGCTTGATCTTGAATACTTGATGACATTTTAGTGTATCTCTGGTCTTTCATCAACATCTTCAGAAGACTTGAAGTTGTGATATCTTGCACATAGCAACCTGCTCAAATATTTAAATAATCTTGGCGCAAAGCATCTCTTTGAGACTCCAAGATATCATTTTGAAAATTGATTTGCATCACGTGTTGATCAGATCAAAAATAAAGCAGAAACAAAATCTTTTTGATTTTTCTAAGTTTATACTAAAACACACCGAAAATCTTTTTGTTCTTTTCAGACATGAAATGAAATCACAATACAGAATCAAACACTATTTTTGGTATGAGAAAGATCACTATATGGGATCATATTGAACATAATGCACTGAACTGCACTTCAATTTCAATTAATCGAAGCACATAAGTCATGCTAATTGCTGGTATAATTTGTCCGACTTAAACTCAGACAGAATCATACTCATAACATCTGGATATGTTAAGATATTGATTAGATTTGCTTTGACCAGTGTATCCCACACTATCAGACATAATCAGACATTTTCAGTTTTTCTTTCTTTTTCTGTTTGTGTGACAGCACTTGTGATTTTTCACAATGCATAGAATTTTCATGATATCATCAACTGTATTCCATGCAAAAAGAAATAAGAACGTTAAATCGTCTACCTTAAGGTCGATCTTTCGATACGTAGATAAGGCCTCGGATTTAACAAAATAAGAAAATAAAAGAAGTTGAAATTGTATAACTCAACAACAATCAGGTCGGTACTCCCGTACACGCAGAGAAAGTCCGATGAGTTATACGAAACACCAAAGAAAATAAAGCAGAACGTCAAACGAACAACGACCAGTTCGATCTTTCGATACGCAGAGAAAGTCCGATCGTTTGACAAAATAAAGAAAATCAAACAAGTTTAAATCTCTGCAAAATGAACACATGTATACACAGTGACTTCTCATTTTGAATTTCACACTTATTTTTCTTTTTGTGTCATGAAATATGCATCAAGATGTTATCTACATGGTCAAGCATTAGTATTTAATGTATATCACATCTGAATACTTTCTGATTTGCCGAGCCTACCAAGCACATCAAACAATGATCTTATGGCTCTTTCATCTACTTTATTCATGAGTCAGATACATAAGCCAATGTACCATAATTGACCAATGAGTCAGATACATAAGCCAATGTACCATCATTTCCCAATGATCAATTTCTCACAATTTTATATATTTGGCATGTATTCACCTTCCTTCATTATATATTTGGCATGTATTCACTTTCTCCCCATAACATGCATTTTCTCAATTACTCCCCCCTTACTTACAATTCTCCCCCATAAAATGAAAACTCTATTTTTTTGGATTTTCATTTTACACAAAAACAAGACTATATTTTTGGGTTTTTTTTGAGAAAATTTGGGAAGGAAATAAAAATGATCAATCAACACGGATAGGTTGCAGATTTAGATTTCAGAAAATTTGCAGGTTTAGAAAGATTTATCATGAAATTTAAATTAAGCAGAATACTCCTCCACCAACAACTTTGCAATCGTCGATAGGTCTTCTAGAAGTACCTGCACACTGGTCAAACTAATTAGTTCAAAAATGACCCGAAGCGAACTGCTTCTGGTCGACCAGTGTCCTTGTTTTGCTTAGAAACCACCTTAGGTTTCCATTGTTGTGGTGTTAGTAATTCAGTTTTTGATGAAACAATCACAGGTGACTGTGATGATGAACCTACACTTTGAACCTTTGAGAATAGTGGAACAAAATGTTTTTGTTTTTGAAAAAATGTAGGCTCAACGTCATCAAAAACTCTGCCTCGTTCATCGAAGAACTTTGTTGGGGCAGATTTACCAAACACTGGTTTCTTATGAAACCCTTGAGGTGAAATAGCAGGTAATGGACAATCTTTTGCCATATGCCCTGGGCGACGACAAATATAACAGATTCTTGTCGATTTGTCCCATCGTTGATGTACCTGCGAAGAGCACACATGAATATCTCGAACATGATCAGAATGAGAATCATATACCTGATGCATGTGATCATGTACCCATTTGGATGTAGGACTTCGAGATTGAGAACTTTCAGAAGAAATGTTAGCTTTCACAAAGACCTCAGCAATCTTCCGAGCATCAACACAATGAAGTGGAAATTCTTTGTCAGAGAATAATCCATCCGAATCATTGAGTTTGTAAAACCGCTCGGGTTGAATTTTATCAGCTTGAAAAACTTCCTTCTTCACTTGTTTCATCTTTAACTTCTTCAAATCATGAGATGAGGATGCTGAAACCTTCTCAGCTTTGTCTTTCATCCCGTGAAAACCCAAACCTTCATGCTTTCCAGATATCTTCTCCTCAGATAAACAATGTCCATTCTTTGCTAATCGAGAAAATTCAGCCTTTACTTCGGGTACACTCTTTTGATCATAAAAGATCGTTTCATCAAACTCAGGTTGAGACTGAATTTTATCACTAGAAATAGCCGACTTCTCATTATCAGCAGAAGATGAACCAGATACAAACTTTCGAGCAGAAGAAACTGTATATTTCTTTTCCTTCTTTGTCTTATTCTTCCTGTTCTTCTTCTTCGTCACAACCTTCTCATCCTCAACAGTAGATGATGAAATCTTCGAGTAATCAAATGCATCAACTTGTTCCTTTACATCTTTGAAAGCTTCTTTGATATGAGCAGGGGGTGATGCAGTCTTATCAAACATTTTCTCAAAATTTTCATCATTAGCTAAGAAACTTGTGAAGACTTGAGAATTTGAAACATTATTGAGCAATCGATTAGCATCAAGAACTTGAATTTTCAGATCAGAAATTTTCTGTTGAGCCTCAGCAAGTTCCTTTTCTTTAGCAATCAATCGCTTCGCAACTTTGTGAGTTTCAAAATTTTGCAAACGAAGATTATCAAGTCCTTCCAATAATTCCTTCTTCAATTTATCTTCATTACGCTTTTGAATCTCCAAATTTGCTGTTGAACTTTATTTACACAAACCAACTCCCGCTTCTCATCCAACAATTTTCTCATGTCAACTTGATATGCTTCAATCTTAGCCGTTGAGTCTTTAACATTCTTTGTAAGCAGATCAAGCTTGAATTTTGATTTATCAAACAAATTTGTGAAATCAGAAGCAACATCCCTTTTATCTTGTTCACAGATCTTAGCTTTTGCAGTTTCAACATCCCTTTTATCTTGTTTAGAAATTTCTAAAACTTCCTTTAACAAGTTGATTTCTTTAAGCAAACATTCATTCTTCAGACTCAATTCCTTTTCATTTTCTTTAGAAATTCCCAACTCCGAATTATTCATTTTGAAATCTACAGTAATTCTCTTGACTTCTTCAATCAAGAACTCTTTTTCTTTCATCAAGACTTCAATCCTAGATTTAAAATTTTCATTTTTCAGCAGCGTCATATGAACTTGAATCAGAATAATAATCATCTTGCTCATGAGTGACAATTTATGCTGATGTATCATATCCAAACTGTTGACCCCAATCATAAACACCATCATGTTGAGCCGTTAAAGCTGTTGTTTTGCTGGTGTTACTAGTAGATGGTTGAGTAAAACCAGGCTTAAATGATTGAGTAAAACCAGGTTTGCTTGCATGACCCTGTTGACAATCTTTGGCAAAATGTCTAAGCTGTGAACATTTATAACATTTTAACTTTAACTTGTCAAATCCCAGTTTATCACTAGAAAGATGTCTTCCATGTTTCTTGAAGAATCTCTTCGATCTTTGACATAACATAGCATATAACCAAGATATATCCAATTCTGTAAGTTGATCATCATCAAGAGCATCAAGATCATCACTGGTTAATTTTGCATCAGCAACATTCTTAATAATCGAACCAGAAGATGATGAGATCAAAAGCAGAAATCATTTTGGCACAATCTTCTGTTGATTCAGTAGAAAAGACATTCTGATTTGAAAAATTTGGAATTGTAAAGCTACAACCCCGTGAAGACTTGTTATCCGAATTATCAGAAATTCCAGTCAAAAAGGCTGTACTTGGTGCAGAACTCAGACTTGGTTTAGCTTTAGCATTCATGCTTGCCGTATTCTCACCATGATACAACTCAGGATGTTGCAAAGTAGCAGTTGACTTCTTTGAATTTAACATTTCCATTTCACGAGCATGAAGTTTTCCAGTAAGCTCGTGAAACGTCATTGTAGAATAATCCTTGTCATGAGTGAGCAATCAAACATAATTCTCCCACTTCTCAGGTAAAGCTTCCATAATCTTCTCTTTCAAATCAGCATCAGATTTCTCAATACCAACTACCTTTAATTCACTCATCAGATGTGAAAACCGTGAAACGAGAGCAGTAATGTTCTCATTCTCATAGTTTTGAAAATTATCAAATTCTTTGTTCAATACTTTCTTCCGACTCTTCTTGTAATCATCATTACCCTCACATCTTGCTGAGAGAGCATCCCACAATTGTTTTGATTTCTTACAAGTGCTGAATTGATGTAACAATTCAGTAGGTAAAGCCATTGTAAGATAACCATATACTTTCTTTTCAAGCTCATAACTTTTCCTTTCAGCAGCATCAAAATCTTGAAGTTCCTTATAATCTCCTTCTTCAGTTGGTCGTTCATACAATTTCCGAATCGGAATCCATAGATCAATATCGTTTGTGCTTATGTATGCAGAAAACCGTTTCTTCCAATTTTGATAATCTTCTAGCTTCAACAACTTGGGAACTTTCTGACTTGTTCCAATTTCATTATCAAAATTCAACATGGTTTTCATCGTACTTTGCATTGCAGCAAACGCGTGAAATTCTGACATTATTGAAAAATGTGATTCTATCAGCCGAACTTGCTCCGAACTTTACACTTCTGTCCGAACCTACTCCGAACCCAAATCCAACTCCGAACTAGCTCCGAACCTTGACCAAACCAAAGTCAATTGCGGAACACCCATCGAACTAGCTCCGAACCTAGACTTAACCCCGAACCTTGTCCGAACTAGTGACCGAACACAGAAAACCCCGAACCTTCACCGAGCATACGCCGAACTCTCACCGAACCTTGTTCGAGCCTGCTCCGAACCTGGGTCTCGGAGCAGTTACTCCGAACTTAATGAGACCAGTCCGAACTTCGACATGATTTTTAAAAAACGTTCGATTTTTGATGAATTTTGACGAGATTTGCAACAGTTAGACCAGAAAAATGAATAGGAACGATTTAGGAACAAATTTGACACAAAACATACGTCAGAAATGATTCAAAATATGTAATGAAACTCGAGAAAACTTCAAAAATGCTCAAAAATCCAAGAATAGCAACCACAGATCAGTAAAGTGAACCAGAAAGCTCTGATACCACTTGAAAATGCGTGAGCATCAGATCGTCTACTCGATCTAGCTAATCGGACATCGAAACATAATTAACCGATTGATTTGTTGATCAATGAAGAACAATTACAACCAGTAAACACTTAGATACAGACTCAGAGAATACACACTCAGAAACACACACTTAATAGATCTTACACGCTCAGTACTCTTGCAATTACAAAAACTAAACATCTATATATACTAGCTGGTCCGAGCTTCGGCCGAACCTCAGGTTCGGCCAGTCCGAACTTCAGGTTCGGACCTAGTTCGGTCAGACCTAGTTTGACTTGATCTTGTACTTTATTTGATACTTCACACGACGCATATTTCGGGTATCAACAGATCATAGTTTCTATGTTATTTTCTTTTACAAAATCAATGTTGTGGTTATCTGTGACATTGTTTTTCAAAATTGAATAGTTGTTTGTATAAATAGGAGTGTCACTTCTTCATTAGAGTTTTCTTTGAAAAGTTTGTCAAATACCTTTTCTTTTTCAGAGATTGTCACCCCAGAGATGCAAACCTATTCATGTTTGTCATTTTCATTTAGAGGTGCAGTGCAGTGTTGCATAGCCATCTTATTATTACTAAAGGACACATTTATACTTTCCCTTACCACTTGAGTTTTTAGTACAAAAACTCTGTAAGCTTTTGACTTAAGTCAATATCCAATGAAGATTACTTTGTAAGCCTTTTGTCGAATTTTCCGAGGTTTTCTTGATCATTTAGTATGTAACACCTGCATCCAAAGACATGAAATTTTTTTACGTTTGGAATTCTCTTATTGATTTCCTGGTAAGGAGTTTAATTGATCCTTTTATTGATGATTGATCTATTTTGAGTGAAGCATGCAGTTGTGATTGCTTTAGCCCAGAAATAGATGGGCAGATCTGCAGATGAAACCATGGATCTAGCATCTTCAACTAGAGTTCTGTTTCTCCTTTCTACTACTCCATTTTGTTGTGGAGTTATTGGTGCAGAAAGTGTGACATTTCGGCCCTTTGGGTGGGACCCGAGCATTGAAAACGGATAAAAATTAATAAACTGGCAAACCGAGAGTCGCGTATATAGGCGTAGTATGTCAATTAAGGTACTAGAAGAGTCTAGTAGCCTTAAAACACTTCAGAAACATCACAAACAAGTTAGAGTCTCAAAACATTGGTGATTAACTGAAAACTGCTAAGTATCGTGAATTATGTGCAAATTGATACGTGAATTTAATTGTGTGATCGTAAATCGTTATGTGGCAAGTTGGTACTTTATTTTATTGGATTTGATGTGATAAAAATGATGGTGAATTGAAAATGGGAGAAAAGATTGAAAATCCTGACAAAAAACGCGAAAAACGGACAAAACGGGCTGTGGTTAACAAAAGTCAACAAGGCTGCCAGAATGGAGGCTCTAGGCATATTGCCTAGAGCATATGGTCCCTCCAAGCGATTCGCTTGGAACACAGTTTCCAGCAAAACCCTAATTTTCCACTATTTAGGCACCATTAGCCATCACCATTTTATTTCATCAGCTCCCAACGTTTTCTCAGCGTCATTCACAACTTCTATCATCCTCCTACTAATTTCTTATCAAGATCCAAGGTTTATTACCAGTTTTAAGCCCTAAGTTCATCCTTTATCATCCTACATCATTCCGTATGTGATTTATTATGTTTTGCTTGCGTTTAAGTTGTCAAGATCCAAGCTTTGTGATGGATCTAGGTTTGATCTATGTTGGTTTGATGATATCAAGTGTAGATCTAGTGATTGTGATAGAAAAGATTGCATCTTTTGATAAAACTCATGGCTTTTATGCATGATATGATGAGACATGCTAGATCAAGGGTTTTTAATGAGAAATCATGCATGCATGTGGTTAAAGATTGATGATTTGTGCTAGATCTATATTGTAATGACTTGATAATGATGGTGTAGGGTTTTACAGTGGATATCCGGATTGCCCATTTAAGAAGTTAACCGACTAAATAACGGGTTAATTAATCAGAATTAATTACGTAGCAAAAATAAGTTTTACAATGAGAATTTAGTAAAACCGTAGACAGGATCTGATCACCGTGTACGCGTAAATACAGAAAAATAAATAATTAAGTATCTAAGCGAGTTAGATATAGCTTGGCGGAGTTCGAACAACCGTTCGAGACACCGGTGTTCGACGAACTGGCGCTAGGGTAAACGGTAACGCCCGAATCGAACCGACGAGTCAAGTCTTCAATTGACTATGAAGATGGGGCCTCAGGCACCACATGCACGCTAATCTCATGAACCAGCGGTGGTGGTGGTAACTAAACCATGCCATGGCTCATAGCATTCCAATCAAAAGGTTCCGTCGTGCAAGACGGCGAAACTGATGTTACTTCGATTTCGTCCATAGTGCGTAGGAGTGACAGAGCAAGTAGCATAATGGCGGCAACAACATAAAGTGGTGCCGGCCACTTAGAGCTTTCACCGGATTGGATGGTGGTGGCACGCGAGGGCCTGAACATAGGCCTCCGTGGCACGGGTAAAGCGAGAACCACCTTGCGGTGATCCTCACCAAATAGATCGGCGACAACGGTGGCACGAGCTGCGGCGGCGGTGACGGTGGCGGCGGTCTGCTCCTCAGTGGTGGTGGCTATGGTCTCCAACTTCATTGCGGCGATGATCAATCGTGGATCTCTTTTCACCATTGTAGTGGCGATGAGCGACAGATGGTGGTGGTTTGTGGTAGCGCCGAAAAGAGAAGGAGAGGGGGATGGGAGTGTGTGCGACGACAAGGAAGGGAGAGAGAGGGGAGCAAAATCGTGATTAGGGTTTGAGCTCCCTAATCCCTTCCTTTTAATCCTTTTCCGATGGGCCTTTAGGCAAGCTAAGTCCATCCCACGTCCAACACTCTAAACTCAACGATAGTACTAGTCCGTTAAACCGGTAACGACTAGACAATATCCCATCGAACTTTCGCGTAAACTTTTTTACGATAAATTTGTTTCGTTACGTTTAATTAAATAAATAACAAGTATTTATTTATTTTATCCGTTTAATTTTAATTGATTAACAAGTAATTAGTTATTTAGTTCGCTGACTCCGGTGTAACTCTTCCGGGTTGAAACGGGGTTAGTTACGTTAAATGTCGGGTCAGGACATCTACTATCCAACAATCTCCCACTTAGACTGATCGCGACACTTTAGCGTTGTAGTCTGAGCACTCTAGCTATGAATGGCTACACCAACCAGTTTCAACACTTTAAGTCGACTGCCAAAGTATATCTGATTGTAAAGCAAGCAGATAGAGGACTTATGGTAATCGTTGTCATATGGTCCTTTCTGTTCTAGACTTAGATGAATAATGAGACATGGATTCTCATGTATTAGATTTATCGATTATAATCTCATTCTTCAATCCAAAGTGTACCAATCAAACGCACAGTAAGTTTGGGTGAAGCCTCACACTTCACACTTGGAATCAACGAGGGCGCCTTTATGTCTATCTATTTTCGAAGCGATAGTACGAAATCCCGTCTTGAGACATACAACTCCCACTGAACTTAAATCCATTACCAAAAGTAGTCCTATTGTTGGCAGTTACGCGACAACGTTAGACTACAATCAAAGAATAGTCTGCGGTAAACGGGATTTCCAGTATACGTCTCAGGTCTAAGGAAACATTAGAGCATACCATTAATCAAGCAAGAAAAGCTTCTATGATTGCATTTCTTGATGCGATTTATCTCCAACATCATTCTCTAATGAGGTCTGTGACTTTGAACGTTAAACCCTTTTAAGGTTCAAAATCAGAATAGTCTTAGTTTAGAGCCGTTCCCACGTCTCTAATCGACTACGGACATTTAGAACAATATCAACAATTGTTCAAGGATAATTAAACGTATTAACATCGAACATATTTATGAAATTTCATATTGCATTTACCGATGGAATATGAACAATAAAGATAACTGTTATATGTCCGTACACCCAAATACTAAATCAAAACATCTCTTTAGCTAATTTAAGCCCTATCGCTTCTCTGTGACGATCATGAGTCTCGTGAGTCATGGGCTTTGTAAAGGGATCAGCTAAGTTTTGATCCGTATCTACTTTGCATATCTTTATTTCATTTCTTTCAACTACTTCTCTTATGTAGTGAAATTTCCTCAGAATGTGCTTGGCCTTCTTATGAGACCTTGGCTCTTTGACTTGAGCAATAGCACCTGTGTTATCCCACATCATATTGATTGGTTGCTTGACGCTAGGAACCACATCTAGATTGGTGATGAACTTCTTCATCCATACTGCTTCCTTGGCAACTTCTGAAGCGGCTATGTATTCAGATTCAGTAGTGGAATCAACCACTACTAGCTGTTTGGAACTACACCATGAAACAACACGTCCATTGAAGGTGAATACGTATTCGGACTGCGAGCAAGAGTTATCTTGGTCAGTCTGAAAACTAGCATTGGTGTAACACTTTACACTGAGCTCATTCGTTCCTCCATATACCAAAAACATCTCACTAGTGTTTCTTAGGTACTTCAGGATGTTCTTAACAGTAGTCCAGTGAGCTAGACCATGATTCTGTTGGTATTGACTTGTTAGGCTCAACGCAAACGAGACATCTGGTCGAGTGCAGAGCATGGCATACACAATTGAGTTAATAGTAGAAGCAAATGAGATCGATGCCATTTGGTTGATCTCCTTCTACGTTTGAGGATATTGAGATTTGTTCAAGACAACACCCTTTGTCATACGGACGACTCCTTTCTTGGAGTTGCTCATGTTGAACCGTGCTATAATCTTGTCAATGTATGTACTTTGACTGAGACCCAGAAGCCGCTTTGATCGATCTCTGTGAATCTTAATTCCCAGAATAAAAGCGCCTTCCCTAAGATCCTTCATAGCAAAAGAAGATGAAAGCCATTTCTTAACCTCGTTAAGCATGGGGATGTTGCTTCCTATGATCAGTATATCGTCCACATACAAGATGAGGAATGATATAGCGCTCCCACTTGCCTTCCTATAATCACAAGGCTGATCTTCGTTTTGAGCAAAGCCAAACTCCTTGACTTTCTAGTCGAAGCGAAGATTCCACCTTCGAGATGCTTGTTTAAGTCCATAGATGGACTTATTCAGCTTGCAAACCCTATTGGATATTTAGGATCGACAAAACCATCGGGCTGAACAATGTAGACATCCTCAGTGAGTTTTCCATTCAGAAATGCAGTTTTGACATCCATTTTCCATATCTCATAATCATAGTATGCGACTATGGTAAGCAATATCCTGATCGATTTGATCTGGCTACGGGCGAGAAGGTTTCTTCATAGTTAATCCCTTGGGTTTGAGTGATTCGCAACCAGCCGTGCCTTATAGATTTGGACGTTTCCATGCATGTCAGTTTTTCCTTTAAAGATCCACTTACTCCCTACCGCCCAAGAACCGGGGGGTAGCTCAATCAAGTCCCATACATGATTATCACGCATGGATTGCATCTCGGCGTTCATGGCTTCAAGCCATTTATCAGATTCAGGATCTGACACAACCACTTTGTAATTAGTAGGTTTATCATAAGAATCAGCTACTAACAGGACATCGGAAGCTTCTAGATGACCGAGGTATCTATCAGGTTCCCTGCGTGTCCTTTCGCTCTCGTGAACACTTGTGTTTGGGTCTGATTATGCAACAACCATTTGTCGGTTAGACATAGCGACCGTCTCAGGGTTTTTTGTATCTTGAAATTCGTCGAGATCCACTGGATCACTATTTGTTCCTCTGTTGAGAAACTCCTTCTCAAGGAACTTACCCTTCCTTTTGATAGAAACATAGTTTCCATTGGGATGGTAAAAGTAATAGCCGGTATTACAATAGTATCCGATGAAAATCACCTTTTCACCTCGAGGATCGAGCTTGTTGTCAGATTCACTAGTAACATAAGCTTCGCATCCCCATACCCTAAGGTAAGAAAGATTAGGATAAGAATTATGCCATATCTCATATAGGGTCTTATCCACTTTCTTGGTCGGTGCCAGATTTATTAGGCGAGCAGCGGTTAAGAGAGCATAACCCCAAAAGGAGTGGGACAAGGTAGTCCTACACATCATTGATCGAACCATGTTCAACAAGGTTTGATTCCTACTTTCACTAACACCATTCAATCGTGGTGTACCGGGAAGGGTGGGTTGCGAAATAATTCCACAAGCCTTAAGATGATTGAGGAACTCGTTGCTAAGATACTCACCACCTCTATCTGATCTAAGTATTTTAATAGTTCGACTTAGTTGATTTTCTACTTCGTTTTGAAACTCTTTGAACTTGTCAAAATTTTTATGCTTGTTTTTCATCAGATATACATAAGCATATCTGATGTAGTCATCTAAGAAAGACACGAAATAGCGTTCACGATTTTTCGTTTCTGTTCGAAAGGGTCCACACACATCATTGTGTATTAATCCTAACAAACCTTCAGCCCGTTCACCAACATGGGTGAAGGGTGACTTGGTCTGTTTCCCAGATAAGCATGATTCGCATTCGTCAAAGGAATCCTCATTAGTGGATTTGAGAATCCCTACAGATTGTAGCTTCTTGATGCGAATCTTGCTTATGTAACCTAGTCGATGATGCCATAACGATGAATCTTTATCAATTTTGTTTCGTTAGAAACATGATAGAGTTGATCGCGTGTTTGAACAATTATCTCGTATATACCATGTCGAGGTTTAGCCTCGAAATAAAAGATATCGTTAAAGTAGGTAAAAATGGAATTTCCATTTCCATTAAACTTGTACTTAAAACCTTGTTCAAACAGGGAAGAGACAGATACAATGTTTCTGGACAATCCATGAGCATATAAATAGTTAGCTAAAGTAACTACAAGGCCAGTAGGATATGTAAGAGAATATATGCTGGTAGCAAAGACCGGGACTCTTTTCCCATCACCAAGGATGAGCTCCATGCCGCCTTGCTCTATCTTCTTCCACTTCTCAGGTTCCTGCAAAACATGAACAATGTGGAAACCACATCCAGTATCAAATACCCATGTATTGGAGGAAACAGTGAAAAGTTCAATAACATTTATTGACATACCTGATGAGGAACCCTTACCGGAGTTTCTTGTCATCTTGATCTTAGCTAGGTAGATGGGGCAGTTACGTTTCCAGTGGCCCATCTGATTACAATCAAAGCATTGGTGTTTCTGAGGAGGAGGCGCCAATGGTTTCTTGCCCTTGGTCTCTTTAACCTTGTTCTTGGTCTTGATTATACTTGTATCAGCAACTCTGAGCACAACCGGTGTAGTCCTGATTTGACATTTGGAAATGATGTCAGAACCTCATCTAAATTCTGAGTCGAGCAGTTAATCGCATTCATGCGATAATGCTCGGGTAAAGATCCGAGGTCTACATCTAAAGCCATCCCCTTAGGAATGGAGTAGCCGTGGTCGATCAGTTTGTCGCGATACCCCTTCATCATCATGACATGATCACATGTAGAGGAATTAAGCGACATATGGTAGTTCACAAAATGTTGAAGTTCCTTACATCGTTCACCTCTCTAACTTAACTAAAATAAATCTTTGAGTTTTCTCATGATCTCATACGCTCCCATGTCGGTAAAGTTATACCGAAAATCCGGTGGCAAGCTCGGGATGGGTCGGTCAAGAACATACAGCTTCGCAAAAACCCTCATGATGTTCCTTAGGAGGGTTTGCCATGACAAGAAGTTCGTCTTAGTGAATGGGTCGAGAGATACCATTGAACTTCGAGGAACTGTGTTTTCATTAGCCTTCTGAATAATGCAAAGTAACTTTAAATTTAGTATTTTCAGTGTAAAGCATTTGCTTATATAAATTGGTAAGATTCATTTTATAAGAAAAGTGAGAATTCGATTAGACGATTTTACTTGAGAACGCCAAATGAGCCTCAGGAGAAAACTCGTGTAACTAAACTGACAACGGGTGTCAATCGCGAAATCTCAGTCGCGACTCTCGTATATGAGGCCGCATGATACAATAGAATATATTTTGCGATACGTTTAACCCCATCAATGCTCACTTTGTCTATATACGTTCATAGTGTGGTGTTGAAATACTCCAACACTGATGTTTCGGTCAATACGTTCCAAGTTAGACTTGATTTTGAACGGCATGAACTATCAATATTTATTTACTGGATAGGGATATTAAAACCAATTTTAATATTTTAGTGATCGTTAGACACAAACAATAAACCCTATCTCCACTCGGGACTTTTATTTTAAATCACCTATTTAAAATATCTGCGTGTCGCGAATGGTCAATTATGTGTTTATTGCATAATGGCATGGTCTTGCTAGACCCATTTAGCAAGACCAATAGGGATATGACAATTATAAGTGGACAACCACAAGGAAGGAAACTCGGTGCGGTCGTGGATCCGGTTCAGCTCCCACTAGCCTTCAGACTCCCTTTGGCGAGTGTCCGATCTTCGGTCTTGGTTTTACAAAATTTAAATTTACTAACAATTTAGTAAATCTAGCTCTATATTACAATTTTGAAACCCGAAAACAGCTGGTCCACCAAAACCAAATAAAAGGTACAATTGGGCCAACAATTGGGCCAATCAGAGAAAAACAACGCGCCAAACATACAACCATGTAAATAAAATAAATGGGTCAGCCGTAACACACAATTAATAAAACTTGAATTAAACAAGTAATTCCGTTCGTAATTTGGAAACGAATCGAAATTGCAAACCACCGATTACGAAAAGATCGGTTCTGATTTACACGGTGATCATGGCTCTGATACCACTGTAGGATTTTACAGTGGATATCCGGGTTGCCCGTTTAAGAAGTTTACCGACTAAATAACGGGTTAATTAATCAAAATTAGTTACGTAGCGGAAATAAGTTTTACATCACGAATTTAGTAAAACCGTAGATAGGATCTGATCACCGTGTACGCGTAAATACAAAAAAATAAATAATTAAGTATCTAAGCGAGTTAGATATACCATGGCGGAGTCCGAACAACCATTCGAGACACCGGGGTTCTACAAACTGGCCCTAGGGTAAACGGTAACGCCCGACTCGAAACGGCGAGTCAAGTCTTTAACCAATTGTGAAGACGGGGCCTCAGGCACCACAGGCGCGTTCCTCACATGAACCGACGGTGGTGGCTGTTAGGGCTGATAATCCGGGATCCTGGCGGAAGCTCAAATGGTTCAATATCCTTACGCAAGTTCAGGATCCTGGCAGGTTCGAGCATCCTGAATTATAGTTATCAACTAACCCGTTTGTTTTTCCCATGTGTCTTATTAATTGCAGGGTCAAAGAAACGTGTAGACAAGCCTAAAGACTCGGAAAAATGATATAAAACGTGGACTAAGTGGTCCACAACGTTCATATTGGCTTAGTTGGGAGAATCCCTAAAATATAGGACAGTTGGTTATATTATTTCAGGATGCTCGCCAGAAGCTCAAAGGATCCTGAACTACAGTTATCGATTAACCGTTACAAATTGTCCACGTGTCTTAATTGATTGCAGGTATTAAGGGACGTGTAAATGATGGCTAAAGACTCGGTCAAAGCTTTATGGGACGTGTTGTAACTGACTCCAACGTTCACAAAGACTTGAAGACTCAATCCCTAGTTTTTAGCCTAGTTAGTTAATGCATTTTTGACTATTTAAACGAGCTCTAGGTCATTCATTCAACAAACACACACAACACACGATACTCGCTATCAAAACTCTCTGTAACACTTAGATTTCGAGCTCATTTACTTTGTACCAAATACTTTCATCATATAAAAGTTTTAGGAGGCAGGTACTTTGAACCGGCCCCCGAGGTTTTTTGCTAGGCTCCTTGAGGATACTCAAGGATTCCTGGATTTTCCCTCGTTACATCCTCGTGTCAATCTTCAAATTTACATTTCTATCTTTATTTACATCAAACACTCTACCTCACTTACAAAGTTTGATCAACTAATTGCTTAGGCAGTTTTTGACCAAAACAATTTGGCGCCCACCGTGGGGCAAACGGTGTTTGAATTCAGCTAAGAGCCTTGATCTTCTTCCCATAATCGATTCTTGAAAATGTCGAGCCAACAAAAGATTACTTCGAAATCTGTTTCATCCACTAAACCGGCTGCCGACACTGGTCTCCACCCAATGATGAAGAAAGTGACCGGCACCGACGCTAAAAGAGTGGAATATCCTACTTTTCAGGGATCTCAAGGTACGTCCACTAACTCTGCTATTTCTAATGATGATCTCTATGTTTTGATCAGGCAGATGAAGGCCCGTGCGGATGAACAAAGCAAAACCAACGAGATAATGATGAAGGAGATCATGGAATTGAAGAAATCTAAGAAACCAGTGGAGGAGATTAGCCCGTTGATGCCAAAATCATTCGGGTTCGACTCTCCGGAAATATCGGAGCAGCCAAAACAGAAAATAAACCCCTTCACTGCTCAAAAATCAGGTGTTGCAACAACTACTACTGCGAGATTTTCGGGCCCTCAGCAACAGAAGAGTCCCGGAGTGACAGATCTGGGATACTCTGGGTTCTACTCCGAGCAGCCCCTAGAATCTTATTACGGTGGATATGGAAGTCAGCAGCCGCCGAGATGCTCGAGTCAGCAACCATCCGGGTCGCTAAGTCACCGGGTGCCAACGGTATCAATGCAACAACTTGTATCTCAACCACAGCGGTTTGCTGCGACGAACCTTCATGAGCCTTGGAACCAGCAGTCAGCAGCACCTACTCCTCAAATGCTTCAGGGATCTTCATCTCAGCCATTCCAACAATATCGGAGCCGTTTCCGAGCTGCTCAGGATCCTCAAGGATCCTTATTTCTTATCCTACTGTCTCTGCAGGCACAATCCCAGGTTCATCTCAAGAGATGCATAAGGGAGACTTCATCCCCATGCAAGTGGGAACTACAACTGAGCCAACCGTCCTTAGAGATGCTGAATATGGACCTCAGATTCATCTCCAAACTTCCAGGGCTGGTAACAACTTTGATAATTTTTATGCTAACCCTAACCAAGGAATTGTGCAGGATGCAGGTATCAACCCGACTATCGCTAGGGAACTTCAGAGGTTAAAGGACATGATCTCAAGTGTTCCCGGTGTTATACGTCCAATTCCTGAAGTGCCAGCAGGCAGCCACAGGGTTTCTAGATTTGCATGGCCCATTTGTGACGTAGAGATACCAAAAAGATTTCAGACCCCCAACATGAAACTCTATGATGGGACCACAGATCCTGAGGAGCACGTGGCACAATACAGGGAACGAATGGAAATCAACCCCATTCCTGCAAACATCAAAGAAGCTTGCTTATGCAAGGGATTTGGCTCAACATTGACGGGACCAGCCTTGAAATGGCTGCTCAGTATTCCTCCTAATACCATTACTTCTTTTCCCCATTTAGTTAACTTGTTTAATAACCAGTTTTCTTGCAGCAGGAGCTTTGAGAAGCTCACTGGTGATTTGTACAGAATAGTTCAGAAGCCTAACGAATCCCTGAGGGATTATGTAGCCAGATTCGGTCGAGAAGCTTTGGATATTCCCAACCTAGATATGGCTGCCGCTGTAGAGGCTTTCAAAATGGGGATTAGAGAAGATTCCCGCTTTTATGATGATTTGGTTATGACTCCTTGCAGGAACCTTGATGAAGTTAGAACAAGGGCATTAAGGTTCATCAGACTAGAGGATGATAAGAAGATCCAAAAAAGAGGTGACGAACCATCAGGCAGAAGGACAGATTCTCCCGGAAAACAACAACGAAACAAACCCTATTATCGAAACGATAATCCTAGGGTCAACGAAGTTGAAGAAGAGGACGACGAAGAAAACTTCCCAAAGGTATCTGATTATTGCTTTTCAACTGACATGGGTGGTTTGTTATGTGCCTTGCAGGATCTAGGTGATAAAGCTAGGTGGCCAAGAAAATCAGAAAAACCAGGATCGTGGAAGGATAAGTCTAAGTGGTGTGCTTACCACGAAGACTTCGGGCACTTAACAGATGACTGCATAGCCCTTCGAAAAGAGATCAGTTACCTGCTCAGCAAGGGGCATCTCAAAGAACTATTCGGCAGAAAGAAAAGTAAAACTCAAGAAGCTCCCGAGCAGCCCAAAAGAGCTCAGTCGCCACCAGCAGATGCTAAAGTAATCAACTTCATCTCGGGAGGATCTGACATATGCGGAACCTCTTTCTCATCAGCAAAGAGACATGCTAAGGAGACCAAGATGGATCAAGGCAGTCGACCAAAGAAGAACGCGATATTGACTGAAGACAAAGTCATCTCTTTTGACGAAACCGATAAGCTGGACATCCAGGATCCTCACCACGACAGTCTGGTAATTACATTATGTATTGCTAACCATTATGTTCGCAGGATTCTGATAGACAATGGCAGTTCAGTCAACATTATTCAATTGGACGTGCTTAAAAAGATGAGCATTCCAGAAGAAGACATAATCCCAAGATCCTCGGTATTAGTAGGATTCAGTGGAGAAACCAAGCATACGGTTGGAGACATCAGACTTCCCGTCTACATTGAACGAGTCAACTCCATGCAGAAATTCTGCGTTATTGACTCTCTTCCTTGTTGCAACGTAATCTTAGGAAGGCCATGGATCCATGACATGAAAGCGGTCCCATCTACCTATCATCAATGTGTGAAGCTTCCCACACCTTGGGGAGTTGTAAGGATACTAAGTGATCAACAAGAAGCCAAAGACTGCTATACTTCTGCCATGAAGAATACCATCAAGTCCAAGCCAGCATAGCAATTAAAGAAGCCAGCACGAAGAATTCAGATGACAAAGGAGTTGGAAATCAAAGAAGTTCAACTTAATCCTGAAGATCCTGAAATCAAAGTGCCGGTAGGAACCAATATTCCTGAGGATATTGAGGAGCAGCTCGTGAGCCTCTTGAAGTCCAGAGTCGCAACGTTTGCATGGAAACATGAAGACATGACAGGTATATCTAAAGATATTATTACTCATAAACTTGGTATAGATGATTCTTTCAGGCCAATACATCAGAAAAGAAGGAAGTTCGCTCCTGAGAGAAACATCATAATCCAAGAAGAAGTTGACAGGCTGCTCAAGTCAAAAATGATTAGAGAAGTTAAATATCCTCGATGGCTGGCTAATGTGGTGGTAGTCCAGAAGAAGAATGGTAAGTGGAGGGTATGTGTAGACTACACAGACCTAAACAAGGCCTGTCCAAAAGACCCATTCCCTCTACCACATATTGATTCTATGGTGGACGCGACTGCCGGGCATGAGATGTTGACTTTTATGGATGCATCTTCGGGCTTTCAACAAATTCAAATGGAACCATCAGATCAGGAAGACACGGCCTTCATGACTCCCACAGGTATTTATTGTTATATTGCAATGCCTTTTGGTTTACGAAATGCAGGTGCTACATACCAAAGGCTGGTCAACATGATGTTTAAAGACAAACTGGGGGACACCATGGAAGTATACATAGATGATATGGTGGTGAAATCGAAGAAAGCAGAAGATCATCCCAAAGATCTTGAAGCCGCATTTGATATCCTGGACCAGTTCAACATGAAATTGAATCCTTCCAAGTGCCATTTCGGAGTAAGAGCCGGCAAGTTTTTAGGCTTTATGGTTACTGAAAGGGGAATTGAGGCCAGCCCTGAGCAAATCCAAGCAATCATAAACCTGAAGTCTCCAACAAATGTCAAAGAAGTTCAGAGACTAACTGGCAGAGTGGCAGCGCTCAACAGGTTCATATCGAGATCGTCTGAAAAGAGCAAAGAATTCTATGACATATTGAAGAAGAATAAAAAGTTCGAATGGGGTGAGAAACACGAAGCAGCTCTGAGCTCCTTGAAAGAATATTTATCATCCGCTCCACTTCTAATGCAACCAGTCAAGGGCGAACCACTATCCCTCTATTTAGCAGTCTCAGGCAGCTCAGTAAGTGCTGTGCTTGTGAAGGATCATGAGGGGCAGCAGCATCCAGTATACTATGTAAGCAAAACATTGCTAGATGCTGAAACCAGGTATTCTTATTTAGAAAAATTGATTTTAGCCCTTGTCATGGCTTCTCAAAAGTTAAGACATTATTTTGAAACTCATGTTATTTATGTGAAAACTAACTATCCTATTAAGTGTGTCTTAAGAAAGCCAGAGATGTCTGGAAGAATGGCGAAATGGGCAGTTAAATTAAGTGCCTATGATATCATATATGAGCCAAGAACAGCAATCAAGTCACAAGCCCTTGCAGATTTTGTGGCTGATTTCAGCAGCGACATACTGCCAGAAGTTGAACTTGAGGTCAAGCAGCTCGAAGAAGCTTCAGGCAGCTGGATACTATATACAGATGGAGCATCTAACGTTAGAGGAACAGGATTGGGTGCGCTACTGAAATCGCCACAGGGGGACATTATCCCTCTATCTATCCACTGTGAATTCAAGGCTACTAATAATGAAGCCGAATACGAAGCTTTAATTGCAGGATTACAACTCGCTAAAGATATGGATATCCAACACATTCAAGTTTTTATTGACTCCTTGTTATTAACTAACCAATTTAATGGATCCTATGCAGTGAAATGCGAAAGGCTAACCAAATATCTGGACCTTGTAAAACAATTAGCATTATCTTTTGAAAATTGCAGCATATCACAGGTACCCAGAGAAGAAAACGCAGAAGCTGATACTTTGGCAAATTTAGCATCATCTTTAAGGATCCCAGAAGGTGTCAAGATTCCCATAACTCACATCCTGACACCAGCAATTGAAGAACAAGAAGTTAATGATGTTACAACAGATAAAGATCAAGAAATGACAGACTCCCAGGATCCTCAAGAATCCTGGACTTACCCTATCAGGAGATTTATCCAAGAAGGAGAAATCCCAAAAAACGAGAACTCCAGACTCTTCCGAACAAAGGTAATTCCATATTCAATAATAAATGGTATCTTATACAAGAAATCTCTTGCAGGACCATACTTGAGATGCCTTGAGCAGCCTGAAGCACATGCGGTACTTCAGGATATTCATGAAGGTGATTGTGGCAATCACACTGGGGGCAGATCACTCTTTTCCAAAGTATTGAGGACAGGATACTACTGGCCTACTATGAAAAAGGATGCAATGGCCTTTGTTCAGAAGTGTGATGCATGCCAGCGGCACGGCAATATCCTCCATCAGCCTGCTGAGCCGCTTCATTCAATATCGTCTCCGTGGCCGTTCATGAAATGGGGCATGGATATAGTTGGTAAGCTGCCTGTAGCACCTGGAGGAAAAGTCTTCATGCTAGCCATGACGGACTACTTTTCTAAGTGGATCGAAGCCGAAGCCTTTGTCCAAGTTCGAGAAAAGGAAGTGATTTCTTTCATCAAAAGGAATATCTTGACAAGGTTTGGAATCCCATCAGAAATAGTGTGCGACAATGGATCTCAATTTATAGGTAAAAGGACGACCAGTTTTTGTGAGGCATGGGGCATCAAGATGGTAACTTCAACTCCCATACATCCACAAGCTAATGGCCAGGCAGAATCGAGCAATAAGATTATCATCAATAACCTTAAGAAGAAGCTAGGAGATAAAAAAGGGAAATGGGCTGAAGAACTACCTTTCGTATTGTGGGCCGACAGAACGACCTCCAAAAATGCTACTGGTCGAACACCATTTTCCTTAGTGTTTGGCTCAGAAGCTGTAATACCCACTGAAATGGTGATGCCAACTGCCAGAACAAGCTGCCGGGATTTTGAAGCCAATAAGCAAGAGCTCCTTGAAGATCTTGAAACGATAGATGAAGTCAGAGACCTCGCAAAATTCCGGATGGCAGCATACCAACAAAGGATAGCCAAGTCTTACAACAGGAATCTCAGGATCAGAAGATTTCAAGTAGGAGATCTGGTACTCAGAAAAGCTTTTCAAAATACGACCAATCCAGCACATGGGAAACTTGCGCCCAAATGGGAAGGTCCCTATTTAATAGATTCAGAAGCTGGAAAGGGAGCGTACAGATTAGCTACTATGGAAGGTGAGCTGCTCCCAAGAGCTTGGAATGCAATTCACTTGAAGTTATATTTTATGTAAGTACTCTCTGGATCCTTTGAGCATATCAGAGAATCCTTGTCCAAACTTCGAGAACCTCAGGTATGATTTTTACCCTTATGTCAATTTCACATTATTATTTTCGTGGAATGTGTACTGACTTAGGCATCGGAGGGGTGTTAGCCAAACTAACACCCACCCCTCACCAAGCCTTGAAGTGTTTTGTAGGTGCTTCGAGCGTCCAATCATAAGCTAGAGGCTGATCACCTCTTCTAAGTCTAAGGCATTCTGAATGCTGTCAAAAGGTTTAGGAGGTTTTCACCTTCTCGTTCACTAATGGGAATCGCCAGGAGCGCAAGACCCTCGCCAGGAGCGCACGGTGGTGGCCTATGGTTCAAGGTGGTGCGACCAGTCCATCTGTGGGTGGCTGATAATTTCATCACTGTTGGCCATAGAGTGCACTTCAAAATGGGTGGCAGACGTGTCATCTCGAAAAGGTTCTAAGGTTTTTGGCATTTTCATGTCAACCAAGGTTTAGGCACTTTCGTGTCTCTCAAGTTTATGGGCTTGACCCCAGTTGGCTTAGTCCCAAGTGTTTTTGAGCTTGTCCTCAGTTTAACAAAGGTTTTTAATGTTCTCACATTAACTAAGGTTTAGGCACTTTCGTGTCTCTCAAGTTTTTGGGCTTGACCCCAGTTGGCTTAGACCCAAGACTTATAAAACATTTTGTACCTCAAAAGACAGGTTGGGCTTGACCCCTGTTTGACTTGTTCCTAAATGCTCAAGACTTATTCTCAGATTCATCGGAATTTCATCAAGTATATCTTAAGGATTCCTAAGGATCCTCATGGATCCTGGTTATCTCGACAGTTGAATTACTTTTGAACAGGTGACATTGGTACTGCGCATATTGCATATTTTTATTACTAACCAAGTATTGGCTAACATCATGGTTTGTTAACATTGACAAAGTTTTATGGGCTTTGGAATTTCTAAACTAAGCATCCTGTAGGATCCTCATTCAAACATTTTGCAAAATAACCAAAAATATACATAACACACCATGAAGATCAAAATACTACTAAGTCATATATATGCAGGAAATACAAAAAGAGCAATCGACAGGGTTCCGACTGATGTATGGGGAAGACAGCAACTTGGAGTTATTTATGGGGAAATCACATGAGAAGTTGTGTTGCTATCAAATCAGGAGCTAACGAGTCACCTTCGTAATTATTTCAAGAGATGACGTTGAGTTTGAATTTTTACAGCCGTCTTCTTGGTCGACAACTGTTAAAATTCAGGGGCAATTGTTAGGGCTGATAATCCGGGATCCTGGCGGAAGCTCAAATGGTTCAATATCCTTACGCAAGTTCAGGATCCTGGCAGGTTCGAGCATCCTGAATTATAGTTATCAACTAACCCGTTTGTTTTTCCCATGTGTCTTATTAATTGCAGGGTCAAAGAAACGTGTAGACAAGCCTAAAGACTCGGAAAAATGATATAAAACGTGGACTAAGTGGTCCACAACGTTCATATTGGCTTAGTTGGGAGAATCCCTAAAATATAGGACAGTTGGTTATATTATTTCAGGATGCTCGCCAGAAGCTCAAAGGATCCTGAACTACAGTTATCGATTAACCGTTACAAACTGTCCACGTGTCTTAATTGATTGCAGGTATTAAGGGACGTGTAAATGATGGCTAAAGACTCGGTCAAAGCTTTATGGGACGTGTTGTAACTGACTCCAACGTTCACAAAGACTTGAAGACTCAATCCCTAGTTTTTAGCCTAGTTAGTTAATGCATTTTTGACTATTTAAACGAGCTCTAGGTCATTCATTCAACAAACACACACAACACACGATACTCGCTATCAAAACTCTCTGTAACACTTAGATTTCGAGCTCATTTACTTTGTACCAAATACTTTCATCATATAAAAGTTTTAGGAGGCAGGTACTTTGAACCGGCCCCCGAGGTTTTTTGCTAGGCTCCTTGAGGATACTCAAGGATTCCTGGATTTTCCCTCGTTACATCCTCGTGTCAATCTTCAAATTTACATTTCTATCTTTATTTACATCAAACACTCTACCTCACTTACAAAGTTTGATCAACTAATTGCTTAGGCAGTTTTTGACCAAAACAGTGGCGGTAACCAAACCATGCCATGGATCATAGAATTCCAATCAAAAGGTTCCGTCGTGCAAGACGACGAAACCGATGATACTTCGATTTCGTCCGTATTGCGTGGAAGCGACAGAGCAAGTGGCGCAATGACGGCGACGACATAAAGTGGCGCCGACCACTTGGAGCTTTCACCGGATTGGACGATGGCAGCACGCGAGGGATCAAACATAGGCCTCGGTGGTGTGGGTAAAGCGAGAACCACCTCGCAGTGGTCCTTGCCGAATATGTCGGCGGCGACTACGGCGCGAGCTGCAGCTGCGACGACGGTGGCGGCGACCCGCTCCTCAGCGACGGAGGCTCTAGCGGCGACGGATATGGTCTCCAACTTCATTGCGGCGGAAATCAATCGTGGATCTCTTTTCACTATTGTAGCGGTGGCGAGGGACAAATGGTGGTGGTTTGTGGTAGCGCCGAAAAGGGAAGGAGAGGCGGATGGGAGTGTGTGCGACGGAAAGGAAGGGAGAGAGAGGGGAGCCAAATCGCGATTAGGGTTTGAGCTCTATAATCCTTTCCTTTTAATCCTTTTCCGATGGGCCTTTAGGCAAGCTAAGCCCATCCCACATCCAACACTCTAAACCCAACGATATTACTAGTCCGTTAAACCGGTAACGACTAGACAATATCCCATCGAACTTTCTCGTAAACTTTTTTACGATAAGTTTGTTTCGTTACGTTTAATTAAATAAATAACAAGTATTTATTTAATTTAACCGTTTAATTTTAATTGATTAACAAGTAATTAGTTATTTAGTTCGCTGACTCCGGTGTAACTCTTCCGGGTTGAAACCGGGTCAGTTACGTTAAATGTCGGGTCAGCACATCTACTATCCAACATATAGATCTAGGGTTGATGTGCAATAAAGTTGTTAACTTTGCGTATGATCTATGATGAAAACTTGATTTCGGTTTCCATGCATGCAAGACCTTGAATAAAGGTACATGATTTGTGTTGGATCCACTATGTGAGTGTGTATTCTAGGATATTGGATGAATGATGATGTATAAAGTTGTGAACATGATGATCAATGACATGTAGATTAATTTATAAAAATTATATACATGAAAATATGGTGAAAATGGCCTATTAGTGCAAGATAGATTTCATGCATGTGGTTAGGAATCTTTGGCATGGCTAGAAATATGCTAAATGATGATCTATGTGATTTTCATGAGATGGTGATGTTGTGTAAACATGGATTTAGACTACATGTGATAAATATATACTTACCGGAAAAAAAAATACGGAAATGGATGATTATGAGCATGAGGTTACTTGGCTACGTGTTTTCATGTCATAAGTCAAATTGATTGTGAATTATACGGGGGTCCAAGTCCGAAATCTCCTACCTTGGTGGGAATAACAAGACTTTGTACGATCGCCCCGTCGATCGTACATCGTATATGTGGAAATAATGTCATAAGTCAACGTGACGCGTATGTTTATCATAGTACAAAGTGTTGTATATGTGATACGTGTTAGGTTATGTATAGGAAACCTAAATTCAATCACCAATGTGTATTTGAGTCCACTTGTTTGTTGTCCGCACGTTGTCGGGACCTTTGGTAAAACTTAGTCAACACTCACACAATTGCGTGTCAAAGGTGGAGTCTAGGAGGAATTCATCTTCTCTGTTGAAGTTTTACTATTCGGAAACTTAATTGCACCCTAAGGTGAGTTCATACCCCACCTTTTTACTACTTACGCTTTTGGGGGAGAAGACATATGGTAACTGTTTTATAACTGAACTTGATGATTTATACTAACACTTTATAAACAATGGCTGAAACGTCTGCTGAAAGTCCGTCCACAAGGTGAACCATGAATAATTATTAATAGGGAATTATAAGGTAGATCTATTGGGCCTGACAAGCCCTACTAAACCGCCGGGGGCGGGGCAGGTATTATATTGTCTCTAGCTCGGTCTTTACTCGCAAACAGTATGACTAGAAGGCAACGTAAGCTGTTAATAATGGTGTTCTGAATCCTATGGTGTTATAAAAATCTTATGGGCTAGCTACCCATGGGTATAAATATCAGCTTGCTTTTCCAAGGTGGACTCCCTGCTTGGGTTATGCCTCAATGAGGGTAACTGATTAATGAACTGTTTTGATAAATTTTATTTATCTGCTTAAACTTGTCAACTCACCAACCTAGCATTGACACTTTTTAGTATGTTCTTCTCAGGTCCTTAGGAGTAGAAAAGGAGCACATTAGGTATCATTCATGGTGTCTATTGCATGGTTTGTAATAATTAAACATCATTTATCGCCTTGGGCGAAAAGACAACGTAAACTATTTTTATTTTTTCCCTTCCGCATCTGAATTATTAACGTAATACTTGATCGCTTCCGTAATGGTTTTCGAAACTTGATGAAAATACTTCCGCAATGTTTTGTTATTTAACGTTTTACTCTGATAAATTGTTTTATAAAACTTAAACTGGTTGTTGAGTCGAGCATATAGATGTTCGAAGTGTCTGATGACTCGGATCTTGGTCTGTGTTGGAACCCTCATTTCGCGAGGCGGTTTTCGGGTGTGTGACAGAATGGTCATGAGAAATACCTTTACTGACTAGATATGTATATAGTTTTGCATTTTTGAACTCAGTTCCATTTTCAGATCTTATCCCTCTGACTTTCATGTGCATAAGTTTTTGTATTTTTCTTATAAAATTAATGATAAGATCTGCAGTTCCAATTTTTGATTTTAAGAATTCAACCCATGTATATCTGGAGAAGTCATCGACTATAACTAAGATATACTTCTTTCCACCAAGACTCTCTGTGCTTATTGGTCCATAGAGGTCCATGTGAATTAGTTCAAGTGGTTGACTTCCAGATGCTTCTTGAAGACTTTTGTGACAGGCTCTTTTCATTTTGGCCATTTGACATACTTCACAAATTTCTTCGGATTTTGAGGATATGGTAGGAAGACCTTTTACCATATTTTTATTTGCTAGCTCAGCAATTGTTCTGGAGTTTAGATGGGATAGTTTACTGTACCATAGCTCATTTTCCTTATTTGATGACTTTGACATTAGACAAAACGACTCATTTGAAATTAAGTTTTCAAAGTTTACAAAGTATAGACTCTGATTTATTCCTTTTCCTATTAAGTAAACTTTATTGTCTTTTAGTCCGACAAGTTCACACTTGTTGGAGTAAAGAGTAAATTTGAATCCTTATTGTATTTTAGTCCTTAGATGTGTGATACGTTTTCAATTATGACTTAAACCATTAGTAATGGTTCCATAACCAATTGTTTTATATTTTACATCGTCGCCAAACATGATGGATCTTCCTTTTCTCTTTCATAGTTGCTTAAAGATTTATTTCACCAGTCATGTGGGTTGAGCATCCTGAATCACAATACCAAATCTGCTGTACATGATGCTCTTGACCCTTAATTTGAGGTTCTAGGCTATGGTAAGCTTTCTTTTCTGTCATGAGACATAAAAGTGGTTGAAGATTTTCTTCTTCATGCCTTTTTATTTCAGAAATTTCAATTGTGGAACAATGAGGTCTATTGGCTATGCAATCTAGCAGGGAATTGTCAACTTCTTTTAAGAAGTTGGTAATCGGTGTTTTCCACTGTGGATCCTCCTCCCTGGCTAGCATAGGAGGTTTTGCCAAAGAGCTAAAAGATTTCCCATTGTTCCAGTTTGAAGACATTTTTGAAGGAATGTTTCAGTAAAGCATAAAAACGTTAAAAGAGCAAGATCTTTGAATATTAGTTATTCAATATGCTCTGATACCAATTGTTGGGTCCATTGAGGGGCTCTTTAACAATATTGGCTTAATTTGATTTAAACAAGATAAACAAGTTGTGGAAAGTAAATCAAACTGGAAGACAACAATTCATAAAAAGGTTTTTCGGTATATCTCAAATGTAAATAATGGTTTACATGAGTTTATAGTATAACAATATATGAACAGAAAGAATTTTTCTACAGGAGTAGGTTGTAATTGCTTTGAGAAGTTTGTGAATTGTGTGCTTGTTGTCTTACCTTCTTTAGTGAAGTCCGCTTGCTATTTATACGAAGTGCTAGCAAGTTGCAGGCGAATAATGTGGTTGAGGACTGTTGAATTTGGAGTGTGCCGGAGTTTATAGAGATAAATGGAAGATATTCAATTTATCTCTTTTTCAACTGCCTTCAACTGCTTCTGCATTTAATACCAAGTTGGTATTCATCTTTACTTATTCTTCACACAAAGGCAAATTTTTTCTTCTCATAAACTTTAAGTTCTGATAGTCCAGAACTCCATCAGGACTCTTCTTTGAAGACTAGTAATGTTTCCCATCAGAAGCCTTCTAGAGAAATGAGGATTTCTGTAGAATATGGTCTGTTCAGAACTACTTTGGAAATTCTGGAGTAGTTCTGTACGAATACAGAAATCTGTAAATCGTACAGATTTTCATATCCTTTATCTTTTAAGGATATTTCTTATCTTTTCTTCTAATACTTGACTATTTTCTGTTACATTTACAGTATGTTCTAACAAAAACTTTTATTTATAAGCCAAGTTCTACAAGTAAGAGAGATAATTTACATAAGGTAACTCTAACTATGATTATTACTATATCTATGCCAGGTCGCCAAAACATCCCCATTGATAGCTTGCCCACCTAATCCTTATCAAAGGGCCTTGCCATTGCTACTTGAAGCCTCACCTTGACCTGGCATATATACATATTTTAAGAGGTCAGCTTACGCTGGTGATTTCTATGTTCTAAAAACTTTACCTCATTCTGAGTTCAAAACACTTGGGCCTAGAAGACCCTTTTTTACAAACATTCATTAAGTATAATACATAACAGAATTATACAAAACATAACATTCATTCATAACTAGGCACATCTTCAATAGAAGATGTCTAATCCACTATACTCCCTAACCATTTCTTTGATTGCTTCTCAGACTATACCCTTACTTCCATCCGCTGTTTTATAAGCAGAGACTAAGCTATACTTTCACGACTAATCTTCCATCCGCTATTTATAAGCAGAGACTAACTCCAATGCACTATTTTATTACCAAATATCTTAATATCCATTCTAGCCATCACATTTCTATTAACCGTACCTAATTAAATGCCCAAATGTCTTAGTTTATTAGTAGTTAGCGATAAGGCATTCATATGCAGCAACAAATGAACATCTCCCAATTTACCATTGGTGTATGTATATAGGATGTACCAGCGGCGTATCCTCCACACTTCTGATATACTGGGAAACCTCTACTATTATGCTTATATATAGGAAGTACCGCAACGCATCCACCACATAATAATATAGTAAATGCATCAGCAGTTCTCATATATAAATACATATTCACTATAATGTCTACTAACAATTCCCTTATCACTTAGATATTTAATTTCACAGCAAATAATAGTACATAACATATCATAACCATTATAATTGCATAAACAGCACGTATAAGCAATTTGAAAGTATTCTTATAACATAGCATCAATCCAAAATCAGTTAAACAGGTTAACAGTTTATCTGTTTAATCAATCCAAAAGTAGTTTAACAATTCACAGTTTAAGACATTTCGTATATAAGCAATTGAATGCATTTTTATAATATTGTATGTATATCAGCCTGAAAACATTCAAAATATTTAAAAGTAGGCTTGTAGAAACTCACATTATCTCTTTACTTGATTAACTCGGACATATTCTCCAATATGATCCTCAGTTAAACCTAATCGCGTATCGTATGGCATTAACACAAGGCTTTATATTTATAAAGACTTCCTATGTTTATTTTATATTTTGTTATCTTAATATTATATGATTATTAAGACTAATCATTTTAAAGGTCAAATGACCAAAATGCCCTTATAGGCAAAATATCCTTTTAATGATAATATGAAGACACACATTCCTATAAGTAAACGCTCACTCCGGGATCGCCTAGTGTGGTGTTCCAGGTCTCGGTTGGGATTTATGCTACACCCTCGTTATGCCATAAACTCCAGTGTACACGCGCTTACTCTTCTGGTCTGCACGAACTTCAAAGTACCCAAATAACTCGATATATTTATATTATATTATTTATCACTTTTGAACTCCTATACACTTATTATATATATAAACATGTTTTAATACCAAAAACCTAGTCCCCATGCCTCCCGGATTGTTCAATATTATATAATCATATTTTAAAACCCTAATTTGATGTATTTATCAAATAATTATCAAAACTCTTTATAATATGAAATAAACTTAGGGCTTTTACTTATCCTTAAAAGATTAGCCTCCAACTAATCCCGTTTGTTCGATTTTGACAAAACAACGTTACAAAAACCCTTATTTTAATGTACTTCTCAAATTCATACCAAACCTTTCCCATCCATGAAATTAATTTATTAAAACATGTTAATTTAGGATCACCTACAAAAATTCAAACCCTAGTTCCTTCCCGATTACCCAATTTTAGCAAAACAAGCTCAAGAACCCTAGTTTTAATACATTTTTAAAACTCTAATCTAGACATCATGTTTAGAGAAATTGATAGAGGGCTTTTGTTAAGCATGCCCAATAGTGGTTGACTACAGAACATTAACACCTAGCTCCTCACTGTTTGCTGCAATTGCTCCGACGAAGTATCGGCTTAGAAAGTGTAACAACCCAGGCCCATCGCAACCAAGATATTGTCCGCTTTGGCAGCCGGCATGCCTTTAGGCATCCGCCCCTCACGGATTTAAAAAGCGTCTTGGTAGGGAAGGTATCCACACCCTTATAAAGCAGTGCTTAGTTCTCCTCCCCACCGATGTGGGATGTTACAATCCTCCCCCTTAGGGGACCAGCGTCCTCGCTGGCACACTGGCCAACGGCTGACTTTGATACCATCTGTAACAACCCATGCCCATCGCAACCAAGGTATTGTCCGCTTTGGCAGCCGGCATGCCCTCAGGCATCCACCCCTCACGGATTTAAAACGCGTCTTGGTAGGGGATGTATCCTCACCCTTATAAAGCAGTACTTAGTTCTCCTCCCCACCGATGTGGGATGTTACAGAAAGATTGTTTTTAAGGAGAAGTTTGAGAAAACTGGTGAGGTTCTATGGCCCTTTTTATAGGGATGGAGGCCGCCTGGGGTTCCTCCACGAAGTAGGATGAGTAATTCGGCCAAAAGCGACACATAGGTGATTCAATCGTGCATTCCAAGCGAAATGCCAAAGATGTTGCAATCTGGAGTCCGTCGTGTATCGCGACACTTCTCCTGGCCACCCACGCGACAAGGTTTCCAAATTTGGCAAATTTGGCCCTTGTATTTTTATTTTATATTTTAACCCTTGAACTTCTATATATATATTATTATATGCTCTAAAACACTTTAGGATATATTTCCTATGATTTCTAAGCCTCGGGATTCGCACGATGATAAATATAAATATGTATAATACCCGAATATATTATGTTTTATTAATCTAACAACCCGTTTACGTTCAAACATACTTTTATCTATGTTTCATATGTCTAACTATTTCAACACGTATTCACATGTATTTATTTATCAAATGATTATTTTATATGTATTCATTCTTTTCAAAATATATATATATATATATATATATATATATATATATATATATATATAAAAACCTGTATTTAACATAATGTAATTGTATAAAGAACTTATTCCTCCGTTTATCATACATACTTATCAGGTTAACTTGTAGTTCATGCTAATATCATATATATCTATTACATTGGTTCTAAAACACGTATCTACCTTAATTCATAATCTAATTTTACCGATCAACACGTATAACACTATCTTTTATCAATTCATCAACCCGTTATTGTTTAAACATGCATTTATATACGCTTTATCATGTTTGGCTAATAAACACATATATCATATGTATCTGTCACATTGGTTACATATTCCTTATATATATAATTACGTATTTATCGAATCATGAAATGTTGGGATGTTACAACTTTACTCCATAAACAAGGTTTCGGGGTTTCGTCCCGAAACCTGCTCCTTTTACGAATAACTCAAAAATGAGATTCTCTCATTTTGCCCTTTTCTTTCCTAGGTTGATTCATAATCTTACCTAAGCATCTATAACACTCTAATCAAAAGGAAATATCTTGTTCCTAAGCCTCCCTCTTATTGCGGTCTAGAACCGTAACAAACTTTCCTATTACTCGATAACCCGATATTTAAAAAGAAATCACATTTGACATATCTGCTCGTGGAACTTCATTAAAACTATAACGTGATCTGCATGTCTCTATCTTCAAATGATGGACACTGGTAATCTGTCTTGCGCAATGATCTTTCGGATGGACAACGCTGCTAACTCCTCGGGAGAATGCGTCTCCATGAGACTTTTAATGCTCAACTTCACCTTTGCGTACGTCAAACGTCTATCCACCTTTTGCATGACTTGATCTTCACTCTTGAACACCTATAGTCCCTCATCCGTTTATTTAATAAGTGATCTATACCCATAAATGCTACTGATTTTGTTTTCCACTATGGCCCATGATATCAACCTGCATGGGACTAACTCTAGTGCCACTTCTTGTTGTACCTCTGGTGTATATATATAGGATGTACCAATGTCATATCCACCACACCCTTGATACAACTAGAGGTGTACGATTACTAGTCCGGTGTAGGATGACATTACTATTCTAACAAAAACAAAACTAATATAGAACATCTATTAATTATTCTAATAAACCAGTTGGACCTCCAGTGCATAATTTCATTTAATGCTTCCATTTATTGAGTGTAAGCACTACTACTGCCAATTCCAAATCCTCATGAAATTATTTAACATATAACGCTCGCTTATCTAAGGCCGTCTCATTCTCACAAGGTCGCCAGTCCTAATTGTCGATTTATCAAGCAAAACTACATGATACTAAACTTATATTAACATCGAAATAATCTAAACATAAAAGTAGGCACATTATCAACAGGAACGTACCTGAAACTAAATTAGATGCAACCTCAGGTTCTGTGACTACAATGACAAGAGTCCTGACTCAGTTCTCCAAGGCTTCGATCGTCTTCTCTACGTTCTTTTCCAACTTAGGGTAGTTTAGTCTATCCCGGTTCTTCATGCTTGAAGCACTTCCTCCGCTCTAGACAACTGATGGAAAAGTGACCTTTTTTCCCACATTTATAACAACTTGACGTTCCTGCTCGACATTCCCCAAAATGATTCTTATTGTAGTTGTAACACCTAGGCGTACCGCTTTCTACATCTCTTTTCGTCTTAGGAATTTGTTGCACACGAAGTGTATATACGTTTGCCTGCAAGAATTATCTTTAAATTTATAAAACCTAACTCATCTTAAGACTACGCATGCATATTTAGGAAAGCAGACCTATCGTATGGTAGTACTAAGAATAACTCAGGGTCAACCTAAGGAAGCAATGGTGTAATCATACTAAACCTAATTATCATCATTAGGATTCTGTCACAATTCCTAACAACTAGTAATAGAAATAATAGCAAAACAAAGATAGAAATTATAAAACGGATATGAAATCAGAATAAGAAAATAGATATCATCTAAGACTGATCACTATTTAGCATTACCTAGACCTGACATTGACATCTCATAACTATACTATCTAATGGAAACAAATTCGCTAGACAATGAATCTATAATTATAACCACAACCATAATAAAGTATCCACGAATTAATGACCTAGCTATAGGGCACTAAACACATGATCTAAGACCTAGGATTATAATCCTATTCTGATGAACCATGATGGACTAATATATTATAACCCAATCACATACCATCACATATGCAGTTTACCTAGTCATTTCACTAATCCTTTTGACCTAAGACATGGAAGCTAAGATTCATGACTAACTATAAAGACATACTTCAATCACAATGAACTATCGAACATGCATAATCACCATTTCCTATCTAGGCTAGCTAGAGTTTCTAAACACATATTGAATCACTAGATAACAACTAAGAAATAGAATTGAATCAATAAGCAGAATACTTCTATCGTACCAATCAAACCAAATACCATTTGTAAAAACTTAGGTTTTTATTCATTATGATATATTATAATATTCCTCAAAATAGTAAACCTTAATTCAATACCTTTTTCTCAATTTGGGCAGAACAACGACGTGTAAACCCTAATTTTGACCAGCTTTTAGATAAAATACCAAGCATTTCCAAAACTTGAAATTAACTTAGGGATTTCTTAAAACACATTATTTTAGGATTACCTACAAAAATTCAGACCCTAATTCCAACCCGATTACTCAATTCTCACAAAACAAGCTCAAGAACCCTAATTTTAACACATATTTAGAAAATTTTAACACATATTTAGAAAGCATACTTAGAGATCAATTTAGCCAAAACTGAAAGAGGTTATTCTAGATCTTGCCTTAAGATGCTTGACTGTAGAATTTTGGCCTCTAACTCCAAACGAGTTGGGAGAATTGGATAGAGCAAGCTTCGAACGAGTTTTAGAATTTTTGTGTGTTAATTTCATGAATTGGTGTAGAATTCGAATGATATGATCATGTATTTATAGTGTAGGAGCTCGAAATTTGTACTAGACACGTTTAGGGGTGATTTGGCTTCGAAATCAACACGTTATGGCTGGGAATGAAGCTGATCTGGTTTCTGAACTCGACTGGCATAGAATATAATAACAAAAACCAGCATTAAAACCAAATGTGGCGCTGGCCTAATGGTAAAAGCGCTGAAGTTATTACCAGGAGGTCCCTGGTTCGAAATTTGCGGCCAGCATTATTATTTTTTTCCCCTCCTCCTTTTCTTTGTTTCTTTATTTATTATTTTTTTTCTTTAATCGTTCGCTACCCGGTTCAACCGTTAACCTCTAAAATTTTACGAGCAATTCATAATAACCTTATAAAACATGATTGAACATAAAAATATGATTTTTGAATTTTACGTGACTCCCGGTAAAATGGTTTTGCACGAAAATCGTAATTTTGTTTATTTGCGTTTTAATTAATAAAATTGCTTTATAATTTATCAAATGGGTTTTTAATGTTATAAAATGAATGTAGGATATTTCAAAGTGTATATTTTAATATAAAAACCTCGAGATTTCCGGTAAACGACAGATCGAATACCGAAATTATCTAAAAACTGAAAATCGCTTTATTTTTGTTTTAAACAAATCGTCTAACTTAAAACTTTGTAAATGTATTATTTTGCTTTAAAAAATGATTACGGAATATCCCAAACATGATTCAAATGTATAATTTAGATAATTTACGGTTATCACAAACTGGGCCCAAATCACTATTTTGTGTTTTCCCGCTTCGTTATAACTCGGATTTGAGATCCGTTTTCGCCTATAGTCTTAATTTTCGTCCTCTATCATATATTTAAAATTTTCCTTTTGACGTTTCCTCGAATAACGTGTGACAATTTCGGATGTGGGTCAGGTTTTATAAACGTGCCGGGCACGGTTGTTACAGTATGCTTCAATGATCATCATTCATAACGTTACCTTGCCTAAGAGCATCAAATCTACTAGAATTAGTAGGAGGCTGTTTGGAACCAGAAACATCAATAGTAACAGCTTTCAAATCAGCACCCTTAGGCTTGTTAAAATTATTACTAACAACACCAGCAGGTTTTGGGGCCATAGAAGCAGTAAGACCCTTCACACGCTTAAAAACACTCTCCCTTTGCACACTTAGACCAACACTCTTCCCATTAAAACCCTCATTATCCACCTCCATATTGGCATTTGTTTGATTATTAAAATTGTCATGAACAGGACTCTCAGAGTCATACAACTACACTGTTATGAGACATCAAAAGTCAAAATCATCTAGTGATCAGGAGTTATCGTTGAAAAGGATGCTACTATCATAAAGGTACTTTGATGAATATTTACATAAAATAATTAATATATGTTTGTAAGTTTCTGTTCATGTTATTCCTAGCATTTAATTTTATGACAAAATATAAAAAGTACCTTGAATTTTCTCATTATCCTCGTCATTATACTCATCAACAAGAGCCATCTTCCTTTTTTCTCCCCCTTTATTAACTTGGATCGATGGAACCTTTTGGGAGACATTAGAAGCAACTGCTTGGCATAGCATGACTTGATTAACAATCCTATTCGTTGACATTGGTGGAATATATTGCGATTGTTGTTGCTATAACAATTTTCTTTTCATTAGTAAACATGTGTATACAAAATAAAATTTACCTTCTTGGATAAATCAACACTCGTATGAATGTTATGTTTACCGACAAACTTTTCAAGGAGTCTACAATGTTTCCAACTCCTAGATTTCGCAGTCTCTCTTTGTTCTCTTGAACACTCAATTGTCTAGATTTCTCATAAGCATTTTCAGTTGTTAAAATTCGTAAAAACATCATTAAGTCATGAAAGATATATATATATATATATATATATATATATATATATATATATTACAATAAATCAAAAAATTTGAAGAATTTGCATTACTACCTTGCATCTTACTAGTATGAGTACTTGGAGTTTTAGAAGCGTCATGGGCTTTCACATTGTCTGGACCATGTTATTTAACAGGCTCACTGAAGACGATAGAAGTGATATGTAGCCCCTTGCGCATACCCATATTGTCTATTATAAAACAGGCAATACAACTATCAATAATTAGCACTCAATAATAAAATAAAATGAAACAAAAAAAAAAGACATTTTAAATATCCAAAATATATTACATGCTCAGATATAGTAGATAAAGCATCAAGTTTACCAACAAAATTATGCAAAAATTACATCAATATTATGACATAAAAATTAATAAGTAATCAAAGAAGATTCGAGTCCTAGTCATTTTCTTTAAAATCTACTTCACATTCCATCTCGGGTGTAACATCTATGCCACCATCACCATCATCCCCAATCCTATTCAAGTTCGGCATATTAAATGTGCAATCATTCGAAGAGGGACCAACTTGATCATCAACAACTCCCATGTCAAATACATCTCTTACCTTTACATGTCTGATGACCTCCCAACCTTTATGCTTTGGGTCTATGACATAGAACACCTTATCAACTTGGGCCGCTAATACAAACGGATCATCAGCTAAATTAGCCCCCGTATGTGCCTTGTGTGAGAAATTCACCAATGTCATACCTTTATTTATCCTGTAGCCCCTATAGATATCTAGAGCAAAATGTTATACTTTCCTCGGCTAAGTAACCTTCGGCTGAAGCTTCAGGAGGAGCTCTATTATGAACGTATAACTTATGTTTTAAAAGGTCCTTGTTTGTGTCATAGTTTACAAGAAAATGATCATTTAGTAATTTACAAGCATACCAAATAATGGATAATATTTGTAGATATGTCACTTACCTTTCAATAGGGTACATCCATCGAATAGCAATGGGACCTCCAAACTTAACCTCTCTCGTTAAATGTATCACCAAGTGCATCATTACTGTGAAAAATGATGGAGGAAATATCTTCTCTAGTTTGCATAAGGTGAGAGAAACATTAGACACGAGAAAATGTAGATCAACTTCGGACAAATCCTTGTAGCAAATGACCTTAAAAAAATCACATAATTCGATTATAACAGAGGTTATATGGCCTGGTAAAGTTCCACGTAATGCAATCGGCAAATACTCTTGCATCAACATGTGATAATCATAACTTTTCATTCCAATTAGTTTACGCTCATTTAATTGTACACATCGAGAGACATTGGATGAAAATTCATCAGGAGGCTTGATTAACTTTAGGTTTTTATTAGAAATTCAGTCTTTTCACCACGTGTCATTTGATAGCATGCTTTTGGCATGTAAAGGGTATTACTTCCTGGTCAATTCTTTAGATGCAATTCCTGTCGTATATGCATTTCTTTTAAGTCAAGTCTTGTTTTATAGTTATCTTTTGAGTTTCCTTTTTGTCCCAAAAGAGTCCCCACTATGTTGTCACAAACATTTTTTTCAAATCACATCAAGATTATGATTCAACAATAAGTGCTCCCAATATGGCAACATAAAAAAGATACTTTTTTCCATGGACAGTAACCACTATTATCGACAAGAAATTCCATGCCTTCAAGTTGCTATAAAACCTCCTCTCCAGACGGAGTAATAGGAGCAACTCTAAGTTCCTGGCGTCCATCAAAGGATCTAATGTCTGAACGCCAAGAATGTCCATCTGGAAGCCACCTCCTATGACACATGTAACACCATTTTATTCCATGATTTATCCATTTAGAATTAGTATTAAAACCACATACAGGACACGCAAGTTCTCCTTTAGTGCTCCACCCAGGTAGATTGGCATAGCCTGGAAAGCTTGATATGGTAGAAATAACAAAAGCCTTCAACTGGAAGTATGGTTTCGTTGAGGCATCACAATGTATTAACACCATCCTCCCATAACTCTTTTAATTCGTTTATTAAAGGTTGCATATACACGTCTATCTTGTTTCCAGGACCTTTAGGACCTGGAATGATGAAAGAAAGTATAAGATTTGGTTGCTTCATAACCAACCATGGTGGAAAGTTGTATGGAATAAGAAAAACTGGCCAAATGTTATGTGCCACATTAATTGTCCTAAACGGAATGAAGCCATCACTTGCAAGAGCTAGTCGAACATTACGAGGATCACTAGCAAATTAAGGAAACTTTTCATTAAATTTTTTCCAAACTAAGCCATCTGCGTGATGCCGCAATTTTCCATCTTTTACACGCTTAGTATGATGCCAACTCATAAGATTAGACATCTTAGATGACACAAACAGTCTTTAAAGTCTGGGCTTTAAAGGAAACCACCGTAATATTTTGGAAGCCTTCTTCTTGGGAGGACTCGCTTCGTTTTCTGAATTAGCTTCATGAAATTTCCGTCTGGAAGAGCCACGAATTGAACAAACTTCATCTTTCTCCTTGTCACCCCAAAACAACATGCAACCATTAGGACATGTGTAAAATCATGGAGCGACGGATCAATTGCTAATCAAGTGATAATGAGATGAAACGAGATCAAAAGTAAATACAAACGTGATTTATATTGATGAAGACTTGAGAGCATACACACAGAAAGACACACACAGAAATGTAGAATATGACTAGAAGTTCTAAACTTCTACCTCTCAACATAAGCTACCTATTTATAGGTGACTTAACTAACTGGCCAGCGTACCACATTGGTATGCCGTACCAACTGGTCCGGCGGACCATGTGGTACGCCCAGTTGCCTAACAAGACTCACATAGTTGCTCTTATTACATAGATACAATACACGAGACACATCGTAGACCATAAGGATATGCTCTAAGAAACTCCCCCTTAACGTGTAGTGTATCTATTCTCTAACTAAATCTCTAGTCTTCAATCTTCAACATTGCTGCATCCGATTTTTAACTTGAAATCTTGTCAGAAAACGAGCTTGCATGGCTGAATCTCTCCTTGAAACATCTTTGATCTTCAAGATCCACTTGTGAAAGATATAACAAACTCTCCTTCTTACCATGCTCGAGTCTTTACACACAGACCCTGCAACTTTAGAAGACAAAAGCGCAGTTTTTGTTTTCTTTTCAAATTACTAAAACTAATTTAATCTTGGTGCAAAACTTCTATTTGAGAATCAAAGATATCCATTTTGTCAATTTTGTTTTTGAATGCCGATCGATCGAAAACAAATAAGAAATAAAATCTTTTTGGCTTTTTGAAATTTTATACCAAAACACACCAAAATCTTTTTGAATTTTCAGAAATAAAATGTAGATGCAATACAGAATCAGACACTATTTTTGTCTTTTGCGAGAAAGATCACAACGCGAGATCATATCAAACATAACGCATCTAGCACATTTCAATTTCGGCCCTTATCAGCATGCAAGTCAAGATAATCGCAAATACAACATTTATGTTTATTTCAGCATGCACCAATCATTTTCAGATATGATTAAGGTAAAATTATCATGCACTGATAACTTCGCTTCCACTCTATCAGAAATACTAGCAAATCATCAGGTTTATCATAATGAGGCGCAAATTTTCTTAGAGATTTAACCATCCTTGATGAGTCATGCAAAAATAAAGCAGAACTCTAAACAAACAACAATCAGGTCGGCCTTATGGGCACGCAGAGAAAGTCCGATTGTTTAGGAAAATAAGAAACAGAAAAATAAAGCAGAGATTGTATAATCCAACAACAATCAGGTCGGTACTCCCGTACACGCAGAGAAAGTCCGATGAATTATAAGAAACACCAAAGAAAATAAAGCAGAACGTCAAACGAACACCAATCAGGCGATCTTTCGATACGCAGAGAAAGGCCGATCGTTTGACAAAATAAAGAAAATCAAACAAGTTGAAATTTTTGCAAAATGAAAACATGCGTTCATCAAGATATCTCTTTATTCTATTTTTGTTAGAATCATCACATAGTAATCATAAAGAAGCAAATAACCAAAGATTATCAGGCAAGCGTTATGTTTATATCTTACTTGCAGATATCAGATTAATCATGCACATTCACAGATCATGCAAGTACCTACAGCCTTTAGACTTAGTCTATCCATGGCAGATAATGTATATGCTGATGTACTATCATTTCTCGCTTTTGTCAAATCAATTTCTCAATTTTTCATTTTTTTTATATTTTCCAATTTCTCCCCCTAAAATTCAAACAAACACTATTTTTTGAATTTTCAAATTGTCTCCCCCTAAAAATATGAACGAAAGAAAATGAAAAACAAAAAAATGATCGATCAAACACTGACACTAGGCACATTTTAAAACATTTCCTTTGAAAAATACCATTTGAAAATGCACTTTTGTTAAAAAAAAATTTTCGAAAGATAAGGCGTTGAAACACTAAATTAAGCAAGTTCTTCACTATCAGCAACACACGCATGATACGTCTTCTTGAAGAAACCTGCAGACACCAGATAAACATTAGTTGTTTGAGGATCGGCCCGAGTCAACAGCCTCGGGTCGCCCGGTGTCTTCAACATGGTCGTTTACACCCGAGGAAACAACGCGGGGTTTCCAGATCTTGGGCGATTGAAAAGTTTTCAATGAATCCACAAAATTTTCAACTTGCGTCTTTGCCCAAGACGACTGACTGGTTGATTTGAACCTGAATGATTGTGGTTCATAAAAAATATGACCATTTAAATCCACATACTTAGCAGTTTTGTTCACATAAGCATCAGTACTCGCATTCGTAGGACATTGAGCAGCAAGATGCCCTGGTTTACGACGTGCATAACACTTTCTGTGAAAAACATTAAGGGAACTGCTACCCAAATTTGATTCAAAAAATTGTTTTTCATCAGAAAAATACTTTGGTTTTCTATTTCCCTGTTTACTAAACACCTCATGATAACAAAAAATATTTTCTGAATCAAATGAATCAAAGAAATCATCTGAAGAATCATACCTTGGAGGTGGACTTCGTGAAGAATAACCAGAACTATAAGAAGACCCTCCAGAATAATAAGGAGCATCCTTTGATTTGAACACCTTTTGTGTCTTCTGCTTTGATTGATTCTTGTGAACTGAAACCTTCTCCTTCAGCTGTTTCTTTGGTAGTGCGGAGACTGTTTCTTCTTGAACAATATAACCCAAACCTTTTTGTTTGCAACCTGGAATTTTTGAAGAACTTGACGAAGATTCTGGAACATTTCGTTCTTTAGCTGCGCTAGTGAACTTGGCTTTGATATCTTGCAATTTGTTATCCTGAATCAAAGTTTTTTCTTCTTCATCAGCAGATGTAGAAGCTGAAACCACTTTCTCACAAACCTGTTCATTTTCCAAAAATTTGGAATTTGATATAAACTTCGGAGTTTCACCTAACTTCTTCCCCTTTTTCTCAGATTTATGTTTCTTCTTCTTTGCCGACGTTGCAAATTTAGAATAATCTTGCAATTCAGCTCTTGGATCAAGTTATACAGATGGAGGATTTAATATAACCACCGGAGCTGGAACAGAATGTAATTCCTCTTCTTTCTCGCTTTTGTCACTTTTCTCCTGATTGTAAATGTAATTCAGTAAAGTAGAAGACATAACTGAATTCTTTACTTGCTTTTGAAGAGCAAGAATATCAATTTTCAACTTAGATATTTGAACTTGAGCATCCAACAATTCTTGCTGAGTATCAATAAACTGATCTGACAAAACATTGTATTCGGACTTCATTTGCCTTTTTGTATCACACATCTCCATTAACTCAGCATGAACTTTCTCCCACTTCTTCGTGTAATAAACAACATCTTTTGTTAAAATGACATTCTTCTCACGAACCTAAACATTTGCATCTCGAAGCTTTAAAAGTTCTTTTTGAAGCTCTAAAACTTTATCTGCAGCTTCAACAGCAATTGCATTTGCTTTTTCATATTTTTGTTGGATAGGATAGCTTTTCTCAAATAGATTCTCAAAATCTTGAACTGCATCAAGATGAGCAGCTTTTTCTATTTCATACTCAGCAACCCATTTATCCTTTTCTTTTACCAATTCTGAATTGACTTTTTCTAAATCAGCACATCTTTGTTGTGAACATTCTAAAGCAATTGTCACAACTTTAAGTTCTTCAGTTATCAAACCATTAGCTTCAAACAAAGATTCAAATTTAGCATTTACACCAACACAAGCTTCACATTTCTCCTGTAACTCTTTAGTAATTTCTGTAGTACCATCTTCCACTCCTGTTTCATCTGAACTTGTTTCTGAATCTGAATCATGTACTTCCGTACGTACAATCTCGGCAATCAATGCAGATTCATCATGATACAATTTAACATACTGTTTTAGATGAGAATTATAAACCATAGCAGGTGATGTCTTGTAAATAGAATCTGTATTAGGATCATATCTAGAAGTAGAACTCTCTGGATTTTGACTTGCATTTAATGCTAGCTGATTTTGTCTCTCTTCAATAATCACAAGATCCTTTTCCCAATCATATCCTTCAACATTTTGTGAAATCAATGCTTGTGAATTTGACTTGGTTGTTGAAGATGAGGAAGCAGATACTTTTGAATTGTTACATTCACGAGCAAAATGTCCAATCTGTGATCATTTGAAACACCTAACTTTGGATTTATCCAATCCCAGTTTTCTTCCTGGAAGAAAAGATTGTTTACCATGCTTCTTCATGTATCTCTTACCTCTTTCAACAGTCATAGCAAATTGCCAATGCAAATCTAACTCATTCAAATGATCATCATCCAACTGACCTAAGTCATATGCAGACAGATAATCTTCTCCAATTTTCCCAAAAATTGAACCATTTGACGATGAAATAAATGCAGATAGCAATGAAGCTAAATCCTCAGATGCCTTGTCAGGAATTGTAGGCTTTGATGATTGATTTGGACTTGTAAAAGTACAACCTGTAGAATAACCATAACTCTCAGTTTTTCTAGCAAGAAATGAAGTAGTAGGACCTTCACCGAAAATGTTTGACTTTTTAGCATTTATGGTAGAATCATTTTCACCACGATATGCAGCTGGATTCTGTACTTGTGCAGGCATGGATTTGTTGACACTCAACTCCATATCTCTTGCTTGTATCTGCTCAATCAAATTGATGAATGACAACCCTGAAAATTCTTTATCATGAGTAATCATCATTACATAGTTTTCCCAATTTCAGGTAATGCCTCTAGTATCTTCTCTTTCAGATCAACTTCTTCCTTTTTGATGCCAACTAAATCCATTTCACTTAATAAATGTGAAAACCGAGTAATAAGCTTTGAAATATTCTCATTTGGATAATGCTTGAAATTGTCGAACTCTTTTCTTAGAACCTTTTGTTTGCTTTTCTTGAATTGATCATTACCCTCACATCGTTTCTGAATTGCATCCCACAACTCTTTTGCAGAAGTATACGCAGAAAATTGATGTAATAAGTTGGAAGGTAGTGCCATTGTTAAAGCACCATAAGCTTTTTGTTCTACTTGATATGCCTTCTTTTGCTCACCAGTAAGACTTTGTTGCAAAACTGGTCTTCCATTTGTTCCTGTTGGATACTCGTATAGATTATTGTAAGATATCCAAAAATCAACATCATTAGCACTAACATATGCATTGAATCGCTTCACCCAACTATGATAATCTTCCAATCTGAGCAATTTCGGAACTTTCTGACTTGTTCCTATTTCATTATCATAGTTAATGATAGTTTGCATCGTGTTTTGAATCGCGGAAAACGCTTGAAAATCCGACATATTTTCCGAAATATGACACTTCAAAAACTTCGAACTCAAAAACGGAGGTCTTCCAAGCCGATTTAGGGGGTCAAAGCTGGACGGTACTGGCCGTAGGCGGGTACAAGTCCTAGATCTCGTCGAGACGAACGTTTTGGCTGGTATTGGGTTCCATAACTCTTTACGGTTCTCAAGTTACGTCAGTTTTAGTGATTAACACTTTTTTGCCAGCGTACCAAAACACTTTCAGCGGACCAAAACCCGGATCAGTTCAAACATCGGATCAAACTACGATTCAGCGGACCAGATTATACCTCAGTGGACCAGATTATACCTGCGGATCAGATTGATAACCAGCGGACCAAAATATACCTGCGGATCAGATTGATAACCAGCGGATCAGATTATACCTGCGGACCAGATGTGATACGGCGGACCAAAACTGGTACGGGATAACCGCCACGGACCAGCTCGATGAATATTGCCTAGCGGACCAGGCGGCGGACCAGTTTGTTCATTGGGCGGACCAGTCGCGTTTCACGCAGAATGAACATGAAATTTTGAATTTCTGCTGCTTTTGACTGGAATTTGGATCACGAAGGGGCGCAAACACTATAGGAACTTTCGAAAATCATTTTTCACCATAGAAACACTCGGAATTGGAAGAATTTGATGAAAAATGTAAGAACCCCAAACTTTCTTTCTCTAAAACTCTCCAAAATCACAGAATATGATCAGCAAATGGAACCAGATAGCTCTGATACCACTTGTAAAATCATGGAGCGACGGATCGATTGCTAATCAAGTGATAATGAGATGAAACGAGATCAAAAGTAAATACAAACGTGATTTGTATTGATGAAGACTTGAGAGCATACACACAGAAAGACACACACAGAAATGTATAATATGACTAGAAGTTCTAAACTTCTAGCTCTCAACATAAGCTACCTATTTATAGGTGACTTAACTAACTGGCCAGCGTACCACATTGGTACGCCGTACCAACTGTTCCGGCGGACCATGTGGTACGCCCAGTTGCCTAACAAGACTCACACAGTTGCTCTCATTACATAGATACAATACACGAGACACATCGTAGACCATAGGGATATTCTCTAACAACATGAATGGATGTTTTCATATCCTTATCCTAAGCCGGACATGATTTTTTTCACTTGTTGTGTTGTTGTAGGTAATAAATTTCCTTCGGGTAACAAATCCTTTAGAAACTCTAGCATCATAGACAAAGATTTGTTACTCCATCCATTAATACATTTTAAATGGTACAAATGAACAACACATGATAATTTGTTGTATTTGCAATCTGGGTACACCTTTTCTTCAGCATCCTTGATAAGGTCGTCAAAATTGCTTCCTCTATTGTTCATCTCATGATTGTTATTCAAAGCATCCTCATGTAGCTCTACTCCACCTCCACCTTCTACTTCAAAAGCATCATTCAATAAATCTTGCATTTCATGGTGAAGCATATCTTCTTCTTCATGGGTTGTGCTAGTCGATGCAGCCGTTGTGCCTTCACCATGATATACCCATTTTAAGTATTCTGGCCGAAACCCTGAACATATGAGATGATCTAGAACACTTTGTCTACTCTGATATTGTATATTTATACAATCTATACATGGACACTTTATCCTTCCCCCATTGTTGGGTGTTCTCTCAAATGTAAAGTTTAAGAAGGTATGTACCCCGTTAACAAAAACTTCACTTGATCTTGGTGCATTATATTTTCAAGATCTATCCATGACTTCACGATCTAGGTTTATATTAGCTGTGGAAGTGAAAAAAAATTCATGTAATATTATAGAGAAGTAGCTTACATAAATATATTTAGTGTATCCAATATGTTTAGGTTTATTGTACTTTGTTTATGTATAATGTTGACCAATTTTAGTTTTTCTTATCGTATTCTTCCTATGCAAACCAATTGTTCGTGAAAATGCCTACCTTAGAATTGTTTCGTTACATATAAATTTTAATGAAGTTCTATTGCTAGATACGTTATATGGTTGGTCAGAAAAAGATACCACATATGCTTACTTGGTTAGTTACATTCATAATTTGTAACACTAGAACCAAAAACACGAATACAATCCCATTATCAAATGCATTCATAATTTGCAACACTAGAACCAAAAACATGAATTAAGAGAGTTGTGCATAAAGAAAACAGGAACCAAAATCATTTGTCCTATTCACTTCACATAATTAGGCTATGATATTGTAAAATATAAGTAAGACTTATTAGACTAGTGTCAAACAAGTACACTTTTTTATTTTTGTGTAAATGTGAGGAAATAAATGTAAGGAAATAAATGTCAAACACATTGATACTTTTTTACACTAAAATGTGACTGCAAATACTCTCAGATTTTAATCTTGCGCTATCAGTTTTCCTATAATAATGTTAACAATTTGTTCCTTATTTTTTATTTTAATGTGGGAGTCGTGTATGCGGTAACTCGCATGGGTTAATAAGTGTGGGCTTATTTTATTTTCAGATTCCTCTAGATCAACAGTTTTTTATTCAGCTAATGCTTCTAATGCATACAAATTATTTTGTCGATCTGTATTATCGATCATTTGCGTGAATATGTGGATCGTGAGTTTGCTTCACATTATTTTCGGAAGTTAGACAGTATGTTAATATTTATGTAGTTCTACCATGGATAAGCCTATGGTTTTGTCTAATTGCTTACAGATATAATTGTAGTTGTCTATATGTGTGTATCAAATTTTTATGTTGTTGTTTTTAAGGGATATGTTGCTTTGCATGTTTGTTTCCTGGTAGCTGGAGATGCTGGTTAATGAGTTAGTTTTATCAATTTAGGAACCAAGGTGTGAAGTTATGTTATACGTATAAGTGCAATGGATAGTTTTGTATCTGATGCATACTCATAAACATTCATTATTATGAATTCTTGCGGGTTGAAGTAGCTTATCTTAAAGATTGTAAATCCCTAAGCACCTCGGATGTTTTTTTAAGTCATTTTCAAGGTTAGTATCATCGAGTACTACGTACACTTTATTATGATTTCTGTGTTAATTCGATTTAGTTTGTGGAGACAATGGAACGAACATATATATTTTTGATGATTACTATCATATGTTCTTGGTTTGCTATTGTGTATCTATTTAATTTCATGCCTTTTAATAAAAAATATTCTTACAAGAAGAACTTATGTAATCAAAGTTAGGTGACATGCAACTTCTAAACTTATGATAATTAGATTAATTTTTTTTTGAATGGCAACAAAAACAATTTATAAAGAACAACTAGCAAGATGCTAGAAACGCACATGGTTCAACATAAAAGCAAAAATAACAATCAGAAACATCAAAGCAATGCAAATACAAAGACTAGGTGCTTTCAACTAGAGCCTGATCACGACATTTGAGCAACACAATAAAATCGCCCAGGTTCGAGCCAAAGAATGCCAACAGGGAGTGAGCCATACCAGCCCACAAAAGTCAAACAGACTGAGACGCATTGAGCAATTACGACCCAGTTCTTATGAGGAGATGCAAAACTTTAATCCAACTCAACTAGTCGCCCAGAAAAAACGCAGCCTCATCCCTTACAATTAGATTGCCTGCTTTAATCTTCTGTGAACATTTTTCTAACACTAGGTATTGGGTCTATGTGCACAGGACACAAAATAATACCTCATGCTAAACCAAAATAAAGTAAAAAAAGAAGTTACAGTTTGTCAAGATTCACAGCTGCACTTTCTCAAGGTTTAAGGCATCATATCAAAAGGTTTCTCTAATGTTTATTCTTCTATTCATTTTTTAGATTTAATTTTTATAAACTCATTACTTAATGAACCTATGATTTTCTTATTTACTTAGTGTTTGGTGGTGAATTGGACTAAAACCATCAAATCTTTTAGATAGTGAGATGCTACCATAGCATCTTCAATAAGCTTGGTAAAAAACCATGAACTTAAACCCTTACAAGATTAAAAGTATAATTTGTGGTATAGTTGAGTTGTAATCCTAAAAAACTACCGAATACTAATACTGATAAGGTTTTAATTAATTCAATTCTGGCCGATTGAGGAAGAATTGAAAGTCAAAGTCACAGTGAACTAAAGGGGCTTGTTTCCTTGTGTTTTACAACCCTAAACCATAGTCTTTCAGCAATTAATTCCAGCAATCTCCTACACTAACGCATATGATGGGAATTGACTAAGAATCAGATAAAAGGATTTGAGCATGAAGTGAAAATCAAAACTGAAATCGCTGAGAGGGAACTCTTGATCGCTGAAATCGCTGAGAGGGAAATCATTGCTGAGAGGGAAATCGATGAGATCGCTGCTGAGAGAGAAGTTGTATGTCAACACCGCTGTTATGCGCTAAAATCGCTTCTGAGAGGGAAATCGCTGAGATCTCTGCTGAGAGGGAAGCCGTATGTCAACACCGTTGTTGTGTATGGAAAGAAATTGCCGCTGATAATTTCTTTTTGGCGGACTCGCTATTTTTTTTTTCCTCATATCGTTTTTGTGGATAACAAATGATAATTTGACCCCAGCCAAGGGCGCTGCCCCTTGGACCCCGCTTTCTTAGGGCGCTGACCCCGAACCCCCGTTAGTCCCGACGACATTCAAACAAGCTGCAGTCTTGTTTGAGTGTCATACGTAACTTTAATTACCCTAAAATATCAACAGGGAATTGGGTTGTTTTTAAGGAAATACATTTGTGGCACATTATAAAAGCCACAAAAGTTAAGTTAGGTAGTGTGGCACAATTAAAGTGCCACTAAAACCTATATTAGTGGCATAAAACCTAAATGCCACTAAAACTATACTAAAACCCTATATTAGTGGCATAAAACATAAATGCCGCTAAAAATTTGTGTCACTAAATGGCATTTTTTTTGTAGTGGCAACTTCCCACTCAGCTGGATTGGTAGTATTTTGAAATGCCTTTCTTAGCACCAAGTCTCCCACTTGAAATCTTCTTAGCCTGGTATGTTTGTTATAGGATATAGCCACCCTTTGTTGATAAGATGCCATCCGGATTCTGGCCATGTCTCTGAGCTCCTCAACTATTTCGAGATCCTGAAGCAGATTTTGGCTGTTAGTTTGAGGATCCTGGCAGTTGATCCTGGTGGTGGGAAGCACCATTTCTTTAGGAATTACAACCTCAGCTCCAAACACGAATGAGAATGGAGTTTGACCTATTGCATTCTTGGGTGTATCTGCCCAAAGAATAAACGATAGCTCTTCAGCACACTTACGTTTCTTAGAGCCCAACTTCTTCTTAAGGTTGTTGATGATGATCTTATTGCTGGATTCTATTTTCCCATTAGCTTGAGGGTGGACAGGTGGCGAAGTAATCATCTTGATGCCCCAGCTTGCACAAAAAAAATTTGTTCTCTTGCCGATAAACTGGAGCCATTGTCACATATGATTTCTGCCGGAATCCCAAATCCGGTGAGGATGCTTCTCTTGATGAAGGATATCACCTCTTTCTCTCTCACTTTCACATAGGCTTCTGCTTCAATCCACTTGGAGAAATAGTATGTCATTGGAAGCATAAATACTTTTCCTCTAAGAGCCTTGGGCAACTTACCCACAATATCCATGCCCCACTTCATGAATGGATACAGATTCTCAGTTGGTTGATGCAGAATATTATTGTGTCTTTGGCAGGCACCACACTTCTGTGAGAAGCTCATGGCATCCTTCTTCATTATAGGCCAATAGTAACCAAATCTGAGAATCTTGGAGAAGAGTGCTTTGCCCCCAGTGTATTTTCTACAATCTCCACTATGGATATCATCAAGCACCTCAAGAGCTTCTGATTTTTCTAGGCACCTCAGGTAGACACCTGCAAGATATTTTCTATATAATATATGTTATTTATAATGAGATAGGGTACTACCTTGGCGCAAAAAGCCCTGGGGTTTTCACCCTTGGGAATCTCCCCATCTTTCAGATATTTTATGATTGGATATGTCCACGATTCCTAAATGTCTTTGGGATCCCTAACATCCATATCATTATCGCTACCAATCGTGTGAGCTTCTTGTTGAGCTATTGCTGGTGTCAGGATGTGTGTTATTGGAATCCTGATATCCTCAAGGATCCTGAGCGATAAAGCCAAATTTGCTAAAGCATCGGCTTCTGAATTGTTTTCTCTTGGAACCTGTGTAATGTTAAAATTTTCGAAAAGCAAAGACAATTTTTTTAACAATATCAAGATATTTGATTAGATTTTCACCTTTCACTGCATAAGAGCCATTATATTGGTTAGTCAATAGAAGGGAGTTAGCAAATACTCGAATACACCAAATTTCCATGTCTCTAGCTAATTGCAACCCAACAATCAAGGCTTAATACTCAGCTTCGTTGTTGGTAGCCTAGAACTCACAAGATATAGATAGTGGTATTATGTCCCCCTATGGCGATTTTAGTAGGATGCCCAGCCCTGTTCCTCTAACGTTTGAGGAGACGTTAGTTTAAAGGATTTAGTTCTCTTCGAGCTTCTCAAGCTGCTGGACTTCCTTGTCAACTTCTGGTTCTATGTCGCTGCTGAAATCCGCCACAAAGTCAGCCAAGGCTTGTGATTTAATTGTTATCCTTGGCTCATATTTGATGTCGTAGACACTCAACTTGACTACCCACTTAGCCATCCTACCTGACATTTCCGGCTTCCTAAGAACTGCCTTAATACGATAGTTAGACTTTACAATTATAACATGAGTTTCAAGATAATGTCTAAATTTAGTGGAAGCCATTATAAGAGCTAGAATTAATTTTTCAAGGTAGGAATACCTGGATTCTGCGTCTAGCCGAGTTTTACTTACGTAATATACCGGATGCTACTGACCTTGGTGGTCTTTTACTAAGACTGCACCGACTGAGCTTTCGGATACTGCAAGATACAAATATAGTGGCTCCCCATCTTCTGGTTTCATTAATAGTGGAGCTTCTGACAGATATTCTGTTAAGCATCTCAGAGCTTCTTCATGCCTTTCAGTTCACTCAAACCTCTTGTTTTTCCTCAGGATATCGTAGAAATCCTTGCTTTTTTTTCTGAGGATCTTGAGATCTGTTAAGTGCTACGATCCTTCCTGTCCACCTTCGTACCTCCTTTACATTTGATATGGACTTCAAATTTAAGATTGCTTTGATCTGCTTGGGGCTTGCTTCGATTCCTCTTTCAGTAAGCATATAGCCTAAAAACTTTCCAGCTCACACCCCAAAGTGGCACTTGGAGGGATTGAGCTTCATATTATATTGGTCAAGGATGTCAAAGGCAGTTTGGAGATCCCTTACATGATCTTTAGCCTTCTTGGATTTCACCACCATGTCATCTATGTAGACCTACATTATGTCCCCTAGTTGCTCTTTAAACATTATATTGACGAGCCTGTGATAGGTGGCACCAGTATATCTTAAACCAAAAGGCATGGCTGTATAACAGTAGATACCTGTTGGGGTTATAAATGCTGTATGCTCCTGGTCAGAGGGTTCCATCTGGATCTGTTGGAATCCTGATGAGGCATCCATGAACGTGAGCATCTCGTGACCAACTGTGGCATCCACCATTGCATCAATATGTGGAAGTGGAAAAGGATCCTTAGGACAGTCTTTATTCAGATATGTGTAGTCAACACAAACTCCCCACTTCCCATTCTTCTTCTGGACCACCACCACATTTGCTAGCCACTTAGGATATTTGACTTCCCTGATCATCTTGGTTTTGAGAAGCTTGTCAACTTCCTCCTGGATGATAGCATTCTTTTCGGGAGCAAACTTTCTCCTCTTTTGTTGTATGGGCCTGAAAGAATGATCCAAACCAAGTTTATGAGTAATAACATGTTTAGGGATACCTATCATATCCTCATGCTTCCAAGCAAAAGTTGAGGTTCTGGCTTTCAGAAGTTGAATCAGTTCTTGTTCAGTATCCGTTGGGATGCTGTTCCGATGAGCACCTTGATTTCAGGATTCTCAGGGCTCCCTGTCCTCCTGTCCTTCATGTCCTCCTGTCCTTCATGTCCTCCTGTCATCTTGTCCTTCATGTCCTTCATGTGCTGTTTTTGTAATTGATATCCCTATGTTAGTTTGGTGGTGTTCTTCATCGAAGTCGAGTAGCAATTCTTAGCTTCTTGCTGATCGCTTTCAATCCTTACAACTCCCCAAGGTATGGGAAGCTTGATGCATTGATGATAAGTTGAGGGGACAACTTTCATTTAGTGTATCCATGGCCTGCCAAGAATTATATTGCAACAAGAGAGAGAATCTCTAACACAAAATTTTTGCATAGAGTTTACCCCTCTATGTACACTGGTAAACTGATATCCCCAACGGTGCTTTTAGTTTCACCACTAAAGCCAACTAGGACTAAAGATTTTGCAACTATTTCAGTTTCTGGGATGCCCATCTTTTTGAGCACATCGAGACGGATTATGTTCACTGAGCTTCCTTTATCTATCAGGATCGTACAAATAAAATGGTTAGCAACATATAAAGTAACCACAAGACTATCATGATGGGGATCCTGAACATTGGAACAGTCGCTTTCATCAAAGGATATGACTTTGTCTTGAGTTAAGGTGGATGTCCGTACAGGTCTGTTGCCCAGTTCCGATTTGGATTCTTTAGCATGTTTTTTGGCTGAGGAATAGGAGGTGTCACATATGTCTGAGCCTCCTGATATGAAGTTGATTATCTGAGCATCCTGAGGCGGAGAAGCTGCTCTTGAGGAATCTTGTCGGCTTCCTGAGTCTTGATCTTCTTCCTGCCTAGCAGTTCCTTGAGATGCCCCTTGCTGAGCAAGTAGTTGATTTCCTTTCGAAGTGCTATGCATTCATTAGTTAGGTGGCCAAAATCCTCGTGGTAAGCACACCACTTAGTTTTGTCTTTCCATGATCCTTGTTTATCATTCTTTCTAGGCCATCTTACCTTTTCACCAAAATCCTGCATTGCACACATCAAACCACCAATATCAACAGAAAAACAATACTCAGATACCTTAGGGTAGTTTTCCCCATCGTCGTCTTGGTCCCCAACATTGAATCTTTGGTTGTCTGGTTAGGAAAATGGTCGGGATCTATACTGCTTCCCGGGGGATTCTGACTTCTTACCATTAGGATCATATTTGGTAATATCTATCCTTTGGTGGATCTTTTTGTCATCTTCCAGACGGATGAATTTCAGAGCCCTGATGCATGCTTCATCGAGATTCCTACAAGGAGTCATGACAAGGCCATCATAAAAACAGGAATCCTTTCGGAACCCCATTTTGAAGGCTTCAACAGCTGCCGCCATATCCAGGTGAGGAATCTCGAGGGATTCTCGTCCAAATCTGGCGATGTATTCTCTGAGCGGCTCATCCGGCTTCTGGATTACTCGATATAAGTCACATGTGAGCTTCTCAAAGGTTCTGCTGCAAGAAAACTGATTGTTAATAGGTCAACTAGATGAGAAAATGATGTAATAGGGTTAGGAGGGATGCTCGGTAGCCATTTCATGGATGGTCCTGTTAGAGTTGAACCAAAGCCTTTGCACAGACATGCTTCCTTGATTTCTGTTGGGATAGGGTTGATCTCCATGCGCTCTCTATAATGTGCCATGTGTTCTTCAGGATCTGTGGTTCCATCATAGAGTTTCATGCTTGGAGTCTGGAAGCATTTCAGAATCTCGACTTGAGAAATCGACCAAGTGAACCTAGAGATCTTGTGACTTTCCAGGGGGGACCTTAGGAATAGGTTTCAGGATCCCTGGAACACTTGATATCATATGCTTCAACTTCTGGAGCTCCCTAACGACACTTGGGTAAATACTAGCGTCATAAGAAGCACCCTGGACTGGGATCCTAGGACCATATCTGTAGCTCATTGGGATGCTCGGCTCCGTAGTTGCCGCCGTCTACATAGGGAAGAAATCTCCATTGTGAACTTCTGGAGAAGTAGTCCTAAACATTCATACAGAAACATAAAGGTTAGGGTGCTGATATCCCTGACAGTTCTGGCCTGGATTTCGTGCAGGAAATGGATATCCTTGAGATTGTGTCGCCGAGATTCCCAGCGATGATGACGTCTAAGAATCTTTGGGTTGCGACTGTGAGGATTCCGGTGGAGTGGCTCCTGAGAATCCAGTAGTAAACCTCGCATATCTGGAAGCCTGGGAAGTCATCATAGGGGCTTTAGTAAAGCCTGCTACCGATTTGTAATTGTATTGGACCGGATCTGAGGATCCTAAGGCATGAAAGTCGAGATGCCTGGGGAACAGGGGACTTTGTTCCTCCACAGGTCTATTAGAATTCTTGAGCTCCTTAATTTCCATCATCACCGTGTGGTTAACCTTCTCTTGTTGATCCATCTGACCTTTCACCTGCGTAATCAAAGTAAACAAATCATTGTTAGTGATAACGGGATCAACACATTGAACCTAGGATCCCATGAACACGGGATAATCCGTTTGCCTCGGCTGCTCATTCACTTTTTTCTGTCGATCATTAGTCTTCTTCTGGCTTCCTAGAGCAGGAGGAAGAGGAGGAATGGAGGATGAGACATAGGCCGAAGCAGACTTTTGTTGAGTTGACATTTTTGGAGTGGAGATCAAATTGAATGAAAGAGATATAGAAATTTTAGAATGAAGCACCACTTACCCCACGGTGGGCGCCTCTAGGAATCCTGGAAAAAAACCTCGGGAGCCTGCTACCTAGCAGTTTTATTGATAAGGAATTGAAAAGTACAAGAGTTTAAGAGGTTTGATCGATCGGACTATGTGTTACAATGATTCAGCACTATCAGAGCTAGAGTGTGTACGAGTTGTGTGTTCCTAAACCGACCAAATCCTTAATTATATAACAGTTACATGAATAACAAACATTCCGGGATTCTCGGGATCCTATTCTCCAACTAACTTCACCGTTAGACCTCTATTCGCCCATTCACTCCACGTTCTTCAATAGCTGGAGCAGGTCTTTCGGAGGTTGTTGATTACTCAATGGTACGTGTAATCAAATAAACACATGGAAATAATAGTGGTTCATCGAATAAAAATGAATCAGGATACATGGATCAGGGGGATTCCCAGATAATGTTAGGATTCCTGAATCATTCGAGCTTCCTGTGAGCGTCCTGAATATATACCCCTAACACAAACAATGTTCATTTCTTCCACATGTATCCCAAGTTTTTGCAACACATTCTAAAATGTTTAATACAAACCTGAAAACCTCAGATAAGCTTTACCAACTAAGTGTATCAAATGAAAAGTTGTTTTCATATCTTTCAAGCAATGAAAAGAACAAAGGCTATGTAGGCAGGGACACTAACCATCCCATACCTGTGTCTAGACCTCCAGTGGGTGCACCAACGGTGCAACCACAGGCAAACCTTGAGCCTAATGCTCCAGTTGATAATCCTGTGATACCAGTAGAGGTTGAACCCCCAACTGCAAATCCTTCCTCTTCCAAAAGGTTACCACTCAAAAAGAGGAAGAGACAGTCAAAATATGTCAATATTTCAGCCATTTCATCCCCCACCAATGATCAAGAAAATCTTAAGAAAGAGGCTGCAAGGTCTACTCCACCTGTGCAACCCATAGCCACCCAAGCTTCAAGCCCTGCCAAGGACAAAGATCCTAGGCAGAAAAGGGCCAAAAGGGATAGCAAAACAAAAGGTGACTCTCCTAAAGGAGATGACCCTATAAGTCTGAATGTACATCCCTCATTCACTAGTAAAACTCCAACATGACCAAGCCAATTTACACCTCAAAGTGAAGGTGATGACATTTTCTGTACCTCTTATGATACACCATATCCAGAAACCTTATTTGTAGGAGATGTGTTGAAGAAATTCAAGGAAAACTCACCCCAACCACACTTTGGCAAGGAGTTCAGCCATAGGAGTATAGACATGGCTGATGTGAAAAGGGTTGCCACTACACTTGGTTCCCTACTGGATCCAGTGGATAGTGGTAACATTAATAAGACCCAAGTCATGGAAACCATGCCATCCTTGACCCAAAGGTAGCTTTAGTGGTTCCTGAGGTAAATGAAGATGTGTTTGGGAATCCTAAGAGCTAAGAAAACCAGGGTGAGGGACATGATCAAGCTAGGCTTGATGGTTCTTCTATGCTCAAGGATACTGGTTTCAAACCAGTGGAGAGCAAGCTCTCAATAGATGAATTAATGGTTCTGTACCAAAACTAACAAACACAGTTCACTTTGCTTTCACATACTGTGAAATTGCAGGGTGAAGAACTGAAGAAAGTAAAGCATCAGTAGGTAACTTGTTAGTGCAAAATATGTGCGACGTGTGTGTATTCTAGTTAGTGTCGTTAGTTAATATAGTTAAAATAGTTAAATCGATGTTATAGGGTTGATTTTGTAATTGTCCTATACTTGGGGGTTTTATATGTGAGATATGATATCTCACATATGACAAATTATATTATGAAGAAAATCTAGTGAACTTAAGATGGAAGAATGGCAAACAAACTCAAGATTAGAGCAAACGAAGTGGAGCGAAGTGGTCTCGAACTGGACTTCCATATATATACACTTTCACATGTGAAATGCTCTGAACAATTAGAAAAAGGAAAAAAAGGGAAAAAATGAAATTATCACAACCACTAGATCAAGAGATCTAATGGTAAAAAAGGGTGTCTACATGTCTACACTTATGAGGGTGTCTACAATGAACTTTTCACTATATATATATATATATATATATATATATATATATATATATAGGGAAGGGTTCGTGTAGACCCCTTAAATTTTGTAGACCCCGTAGACCCCTATAAAACTCAATAAAAATAAAACTCAGTGTTGTAAATTTGGTTTTTTTTATTACGATAAGATTTTAAGAACCAAAAAAATAAATAAATTAATTAAAAAAAACAAAAAAACATTAAAAATCGAACATTTTAAGACAATGAGTTTTAAAATAATGAGTTTTAAACGCAACACTGAGTTTTATTGAGTTTATTGAGTTTTAAACTCATTGATTTTTAAAACTCACTGTCTTAAAATGTTCAATTTTTTATGTTTTTCGTTTTTCTTTTTTTTTAATTGTCTTTTTTTGTTCTTAAAAGCTTATCGCAAATAAAAAAAAATTAACAAAACTGAGTTTTATTTTTAGTGAGTTTTAATAAGTTTTATTGAGTTTTATAAGGGGTCTACGGGGTCTACAAAAAATAAGGGGTCTACACGGATCTTTTACCTATATATATATATATATATATTGTGTTTTGAGTTCGGGTAAAGGAGACTTGAAGAAACCGTTTTCTCAGATTCAAATTTGTATAGGGAGGAGTTTTTCATCTTGAATCTTTGAGAGAAGTGAATTTAGATTGTTGATTAGATGCTAAAAACGAGTCTATTTCATGTAATCATCAATCGATTTGAGCTATAAACAGAGTTTATTTACTTGACTTGTGTTCTTCATTTCGGTGTTCTTTCGATCCATTTTTCGGTGTACAAATCACTAGATCGGGAGAATACAAGTTTACATAACTTCTGCAAAAGAAGGTGTTACCAGAAGTGAAGATTCAAAGTCTAAAGTCACAACTCCACCACAAGAACTTGGCACATATAAAGATGATGCTGCCAAAATGGAGGGGTATAGGGCCTACAAAGAAGAAGAGTTTACTGAGTATGACTGGTACACAAGAGTGCCCAAGGAGGTAAGATTGAAGTTATTCAACTTTGTGGGAAGAGAGCCTTTCACAATAGAAGAAGTATGAAAAAAGGTCTCAATGGCTGACATTCTTGCAGTAGCCCCACAACAAGATAACCTGAAGGAACTCTTTCTCTTTACTATGATAGATGCAGGAGCTCTTCTTGCCTCTATCAGAGAAGTTCAAGAAATCATAGAAAGAGACTTCATCACCCCTGAAATGAGGGCAATTGTTGAAGAAGAAGGAGTTGATCTAGATGCTGAAATAGAAGTGATGGATGAAGATGATAATGATGATAATGATGACAATGATGATGATGATGATGATGATGATGATGATGATGATGATGATGATGGAAAGAAAGATGATGAAGAAGTTGGAAGTGTTTTGAAAGAAGGCACTGCTGACAACGACTAGAATGTCCAAGATAATCCTAATCCCACTGATTATGTGCAAAATTGATATGGACACTGCTAATGACCAGAAAGAAGAAGTTCTGAAGGACTATAGATATTTGATAGCTCCTGAGGTAAATGAAACCACAGTTACACCGGAGGCTGAAGAAGTTATCTCGGGAGAACACTTTATTCTGGGTGAACAACTTACCTTGGATGTGAATGTTACCTCGAGAGAACCTATTATCTCGGAAATTGCTCTGGTTCTTGCTGCTGATCAAGTTACCTCGGAGCAAATAGTTACTCCGGAGGATGAAACTAACTCAATTATGTTCTTTGTAGCAGATACAGATCAGCCAATCAGGTTCGAATTCACTCAGGCAAACATATGGGAAGAAGCAGAGACACTAGCTATGCTATCTGCAAGAAAAATTCATCAGGGAATCAATTTCTCCTTGTTGATTTTTGCTCCTTTTACTCCTATGGAACCATAACCAATTGTTCAAATTAAAGCTCCTCTTATTGATTTGGGAGGAATTAGAGATGAAAGAGGGTACCTGATAGTGTTTGGACCTTATTACCCACCAGCAAAGGACCACTCAAAAATTGTTCCTGTGGTTCCCTCCACTCCTGTTGAAGAAATTGTGAATGAAATTTTGGCCAACTACTGGGCCAATATAATCTAGGAACAGGTGATGTAAAAATCAATCCACTGCCAAAAGATGTCAAAAGAGCTACCATCAGCAACAAAGTCATAACCTACCCTACTGATAATCCTAACCTTGGGAAAGGTAAGAAAAATATGACAGATGATGAAGTTCTACAGGCAGAATACGAGAAAAGTTTCAAACCTGCCTACAAGAATGGGGAGTCTCCTAAAAACAAGCAAGACTGTTCTAGAACTGTTTTTATTCCCATTCTTGACAGGTATGGAGAAGATCTTGATGGGAGAAGAGAGTTTGAAAAAGCTTTGACAAGAGAAATCAATGAAAGATTGTTAAGTCATATGGCTCAGTTGAAAGATATTAGCGAAATGAAGAGAAGAAGCAGAGAAGGTGTGAAGATTCCTGCAAAAATGTTTGTGTCTAATAAAACGAAAGCCACATAACCTGTAAAGCTTCTAGATGTGCAATAAACCACCTTCCCTGCTGATGATGTAAGTATGATAAATTCAATACTTGTAGATGATATGATTGAAAAAATGGAACAGGAATGATTGGATAAAGAAATTGTAAGGAAAAATAGAGCTTGGAAGATTTCCGGCTGAAATGCCAATTTTACTAGTTCCGGCTGAAGTTGAAGTTGAAGCGGAATTCATACTTCAAGCGGAACAGGCAGTTCAAGCGGAAAGAAGCAGTTTTGTTTCTTAGCGAATATTCCGGGTGAACTCGTTTATCCACCAGATAAAGAGTTCAACCTGACTTTTCCTGAGAAGTCTTTTCAGAAGTCCAATCCTGCAAAAGCTTCTCATATGCTTCTAAATCTGATTCAAGCCGCTCTCCTAAAGTAGATTGTTGCTGCCAACACGCAAGTCATTCCGATTGTCGATGTTTATTCTTTTGGTAGTTTATATTTGACTTTTATGTTTACGGTCTAGATTAGATCGCATGAGATCAATGGCTGTCATTGATCTCATCAGCACTATATATAGCATGTAATCTCTTAGTTTACAACACACGGTCATCACTTGTAATAGTGTAGCTTTGAGTTAATGCAAATAGTGCCGAATATTCGATATATCGTTGTTGTTACTATTCTGCAAATCAAGCATTTACATTATACAAGAGCTTAATATCGCTTAAGTAAAGTGAAATATAACTTTAATTCCGCAGGGTTATATTTGCAAGTAAAGGGCTTAGTTTTAGTTTATTCATAACTAATAACGATCCTACAAGTGGTATCAGAGCTTTGGCTCTCACTTTGAAGACTGTCTGTGCTTCAAAGTCGATACTTTACTTGCTTACTTTACAAGCTTCGTTGTTTTATCTTTCTAAAAGTTTTTCAAAATGAGTGATTTCAGTTTAAGTTGCCCAAATGGCTCCTCCAACAAACCACCAATGTTCACTCCTGATGACTTTGGTACCTGGAAACTCAGGATGGAAGGTTTTGTTAGGATTTTGGACCGTCGTATTTGGAAATCTTTCACTGAAGGACCCTACTCACCAATGGTTTCATCTGCTGATGATGCAGAAGTCAAAATACCTAAGCCATTAGATAAATATGTTGAAGCTGACTACACTGCTCTTGAATTTGACCATAAGGCATACTGGACTCTACAGGCCGCACTTCCTAATTCCATTTTAAGTGGGTTTAAAGGATATAAAACTGCTTTTGACCTGTGGAATGCCTTAAGTGAAATGTATGAAGGAACCAGTGAAGTAAAAGAAAACAAGAAAGATGTTTTAAAACAAAAATATGAAAACTTTACTTTTAAATCTGGTGAAACAATGACAAACCAGTACTTGAGATTTGTCTCACTGCTTGATGAACTCCAAAAAGTGGATGTTAAACTAGAACAAGTAGATGTGAACAGAAAATTCCTACGTTCCCTGCCTTCTGTGTGGACAATTTACACAGTAAGCATCTGGAAATGCAAGAATTTGAAAAAGATGAGACTCAGTGAACTTCATGGCATACTCAGTGCTTATGAAATGGAACTAGATCTTAAACAAAGTTCATCTTCTGAATCAACTCAGCTGTTCTCATCTGCACTAGTAACCACTGATTTTAACAGTCAAAGATCATCTAACTCATCATCATACTCCTCACCTATAGTCAGTTTCCCTGAGACACCAAGGTGTCAAGAGAACCTTTCAAACTCTTTTGAAAGTTCTCACAATGCTCATGTAGCAGCTGACTCTTATCAAGGCTTCATACCTGAAGATCTTGAATGCATAGGTGCTGATGATTTAGAAGAAATGGATATAATGACCCAACTTGCCATGGTTTCTGTAAGAGCTCAAAGGTTTTACAAAAGGACAGGTAGAACCTACAAGGGAGCAAAAGGTGCTCACATAGGCCTTGACAAAAGCAAAGTCAAATGCTACAACTGTCACCAACTTGGTCACTTTGCAAGAGAATGCTCTCAACCAAGTAGAGAAGGACAGAACCAGAACCATGCTCAAGGGAAAAATCATGGAGGAAGCAACTCAAACAACAACAATTCTGGAAATAACTCAGGATCACACCCCACCCCACCAAAGCCAACCGGAAGTCAAAACCATCAGAACGTGGTAGCTGCTGTAGCAAATCAAACATCATGTGTTGAATGGGAAGATTTCGCTGCTGAGTTTGAACCCATCAACTATGCTTTAATGGCCAAACAGGACTCCATCACAGATCAGGTAAATTCTATCCCTGAAAAGGTCTTAGAGAATCTATGTAGTCCTGCCTGCATAGAACAAGTGGCAAAATATCGAAATCACAACACTGATTTGATTGATGAAGTTTCAAACTTAAATGAGTTAAAGGAATGTTTTAAGAAAACTGAATCATCATACATTTAAAAAATTGAAAACTTAACCAAAGAGTATGAACAGTTAAAACAAACCAACTCAGTGCTTGAAACACAGCTTGATGACTTGCTGACAAAACTTGAAAAATCAAGAAATGAAACCAAAGATGCTAAGGCTGAGGTTGATGTTCTTGAGATCAAGCTGAAAGATGCTTTGTTTACTTGTGATAAATTTCAAACAGCAAACAAAAAGGCTGAAAAACTGTGGATGGGAGGGATGTATGGTAAAGCAGGTGTTGGCTATAACTCTGTTGAGCCACCAATTGAATACTCACCTGTAATCAAACCAATTGAGGCTTTAAAATCAGAATGCAAAGTTAGTCTCACAGTTGATGACATTTCGTCACAATCCAGTTTTGAAAACACTGTTGAGTCTAATAAAATTGATGTCACTGCTGCCAGCACATCTGCTTCAGTTGACCAATTAAACATTTTGAAACCATCAATTGTTGTTCCTCCACCAACTGTTTATGAACCTAAGGATTCAAAAGTTGGAGGAAAGCAACCTGAGCAACCAAAGGGAAGTCAAACTCAAAGGTTTGGTCAAGTAAACTTTAATCAAGTAACCAAATTGAGTCTCCCAAGAAATTTGAAACCAAAATTGTTGAGTGCATGTGCTGTGGTGAACAAGGTCACCTAGCTGCTGTCTGTCAGTTTAACCCAATGAGTAAAGTCAGACCATTTCAAAAGCCAAAACCTGTTTTGAAACCAAAAGCCGATTTTCAAAAGAAGCTCACAGGAAGAATCTCACCTGTGAAAAATCACACTTTGAAGCATTTTGGATCTGAATCCAACAGAGTTTTAGTTGGTAATGATAGAAATGGTAGTTTCACTGTTTTAAAACAAAATCGTTTTCCGGCTGAAGTTCAAGCGGAACATTCTTCCGCTCGAACTCATGTTCAACCGGAAAATAAATTTCAACCCAGATCAGCTACTGCTCCAAAGCAGAGACCTCAAGTTCATTTTGCTGATGGGTTTGAGCATTTTGAAGCTCAGGGGAGAAGAAACCCCTCCAGAGGAAAAGTCACCTCTAGAGAAAATTTTTCAAGAAACAGCAAACCCAATCAATTTGAAACTGTATTTGCTAATGGTTCAAGTGGAAATCATTATGTTCCACTTCAGGGAGGGAGTTTAAATCAAAGCAAACATTTTCCCCAAAGATTTTCAAAATCACCTGAAAGAAATAAGTTAGTTAATCAAGAAAGTGAAAAACTTAAGAAACTAACTAACAAGCAAAGAAAGTTTAAAGAATATAGGGACAGAAAAATTGCTGCAAAAAGAAACACCAAAGATGAAAGGTCTAGTCAAACAAGTGCTCAGTATGAGAACTTCAGTTTGGACTATGATGATCTGTTAAATGAAGCTCCAGTTGTTAATACTCTAGTACTCAAAGAGTACAGGTATAATGATGCTTATGGCAGACCCAAGACCACTCAGGCTTGGGACCCCTATAGAAATTAATCATTTCTGATATGTGCAGGTGCAAAATAAAGGCCAGAATAGCTTATGGGTAGTTGACAATGGTTGCACTTGCCACATGACAGGGAATAAGCACATTCTGGAAAATACAAAAAGAATCAATGGAGGACCAGTTGCCTTTGGAAGCACAAAAGGCCATATCACAGCACAAGGTGATGTGACAAATGGACTGGTAAAATTTGACAGAGTCAATTTTGTTGATACATTGAATTTTAATTTGCTTAGTGTCTCACAAATGTGTGACAAGAATTTAAATTTAATGTTTAATGAGAAAGAGGCAATAGTTCTCAAACCTGGTGTTAAAATTCCTGATGAATTGATAATGCTTAAGGCACCTAGGAGAGATGGACTATACATTCTGGATATGTCAGTGGCTACACCTTCATGTGGCACTGCTTGCTTTGTATCCAAGGCCTCAGTTGACGAATCTGATCTTTGGCATAGGAGGTTAGGTCATGTGAACTACAAGAACATGAACAAAATTGTAAATTTAGGCTTGGTTAAGGGTCTTCCTAACAAGCACTTTATCTGTTCTGAAAACTGTGTGCCATGTCTCAAGGGCAAGCAACACAGAACCTCTTTCAAGCCAAAAGTTGAATCTTCAATCTCAAAACCTCTAGAGCTTTTGCACATGGACTTATTTGGTCCAACTAGAGTAATGAGTCTAGGAAAAAGGTCATACTGCTTTGTTATAATTGATGATTTTTCTAGATATACTTGGGTTTTCTTTCTCAAAACAAAAGATGAAACTGCTGAATTGTTGAAAACTCTTGTCATTAATTTAGAAAATCAATCCAATCTTAAAGTTAAAACAATCAGATGTGACAATGGCACAGAATTCAAAAATCATGTTCTGAATTCATTTTGTGAGGAAAAGGGAATTTTGAGGCAATTTAGTGCTCCTAGAACTCCACAGCAAAACGGTGTTGCTGAAAGGAGAAATAGGACATTGATTGAAGCTGCCAGGTCAATGTTGGCAGACTCTAAGCTCCCTGTGATATTTTGGGCTGAAGCAGTGAACACTGCCTGCTATGTCCAAAATAGGATCTTAATTGTCAAGGGAAAGAATAAAACACCTTATGAGCTTTGGAGAAAAAGGAAGCCAAACATTTATTTCTTTAAGCCATTTGGTTGTCCTGTCACTATTTTAATAACCAATGAGTCTTTGCCTAAGTTTGCTGAAAAGGCAGATGAAGGTTATTTTGTTGGCTACTCTGGTGTGTCAAAGGCATTTAGAGTATACAACAAGAGAACTAAAATTGTTGAGGAAACCATAAACGTATCTTTCAATGAGAAATCTGCCAACAATTTTAAGTCTCAGCCAAGCTAGTTATTTGATATTGATGCACTAACCACTCCTTTCAACATAACTGTTGATAAGCCTGTGAGCTCTCTAGTGTAGGAACAAAACTTTAACAGGTCTGCTGATGAACATTGGAAGAAAAATCAAACTGTTAATGAGAAGTCAATCTTCTTCTCTTCAATGAGTTCTGAACCTGTTTTCCCAAGAAATGACAAGAAACTGACTGAAATAATTCAAATTGAAGAAGAAATTGTTCCGCTTGAAGTTCAAGCTGAACTTATTTCTCCGGTTCAAGTTCAACCGGAAAATCAAATTTCAGAAACTGAAGAGAATACTGAATCAGAGTCTCATGAAGCTGGAAACTCACATGATAACACATCAAATGAGCTCAATTTAGATCATCTGATCTACAATTCAGATACCAATTCTCTTGAATCAGTTGGAGTTTCAGATTCTACATCACAACTTGAAAATGTTGAGCTTGATCACAGACTTCCTCAGCTCAACATACCCTCAAATGGAAGAAGCCATGAATTTCCTATGTTCATTGATAGAAGAATCAACAGAGATCATCCAGCGGGAAATATTATTGGAGAAGCTTCAGCTCCAGTGCTGACAAGAAGTAGATCTGCAAATGCAAATATCTGTTTGCATGCTGCATTTTTGTCTCAAGAAGTACCCAAGAAAGTAGCAGAAGAACTATTTCAGATAAACAAGCAAAAGGTTTGGGAATTGGTGGATCTGCCTGATGGAGCAGAACCAATTGGAACAAAATGGGTGTTCAGAAACAAGAAAGATGACAGGGGAATTGTTATCAAGAATAAAGCAAGACTGGTTGTGCAAGGCTATGTACAGGAGGAAGGCATTGATTATGATGAAGTCTTCGCACCAGTAGCCAGGTTGGAAGCAATCAGAATCTTCCTAGCCTATGTTGCATTTAAAGACTTCCAAGTATATCAAATGGATGTGAAAAGTGCTTTCCTGTATGGCCTCCTGGAACAAGAAGTTTATGTCAATCAACCTCCTGGTTTTGAAGACCCTCACCATCCGAACAAGGTATGCAAGCTAATCAAAGCTTTGTATGGTCTCAAACAAGCCCCTAGAACCTGGTATGAAACTCTTTCTACCTACCTTCTAGTGAATGGCTACAAGAGAGGAGCAATTGACAAAACTCTTTTTGTTAAACTGTTGGTAATGACATGTTAATGGTACAAATTTATGTTGATGATATTATTTTTGGTTCATCTAACACTTTGTTGTGCAAGGAGTTTGAAACTTTGATGCAGTCAAAATTTGAAATGAGCTCCATGGGAGAACTAACCTTCTTCCTAGGGCTTCAAGTAAAGCAAACTGCAGACAGAATCTTTCTGAATCAATCAAAGTACATCCAAGACATGCTGAAGAGATTCGACATGTTATTATGCTTAAGTGCCAAGACTCCAATCTCCACTTCCCACAAGTTAACTAATGACTTAAGTGGAAAGCCAGTGGACGTGCACATGTATAGAGCAATGATAGGCTCTCTGATGTATCTCACAGCTAGTAGACCTGACATCATGTTCAGTGTTTGCTTATGTGCTAGATATCAATCTTCTCCAAAAGAGTCACACATGCTCGCTGTTAAGAGAATTTTCAAGTACCTAAAAGGGCAACCCAAACTGGGTTTGTGGTATCCCAAGAACTCTGACTTCTCTTTCAAAGCATACACAGACAGTGATTATGGAGGATGTGATATAGATAAGAAATCAACATCAGGAGGATGTCAATTTCTAGGAGAAAGGCTTGTCTCTTGGCAATGCAAGAAGCAAACATGTGTTTCTACTTCAACTGCAGAGGCTGAGTACATTGCTGCCTCAAGTTGTTGCAGCCAAGTCCTTTGGATCCAAAATCAGATGCTTGATTATGGAATCACATTCATGGAGACTCCTATTCTTGCAGACAACAACAGTGCCATTTCCATCGTTAACAATCCAGTGAAGCACTCCAAGACCAAACACATTGACATAAGGTATCACTTTATTAGAGATTGTGCTGAAAAGAATTTAATCAAATTGTTTAAAGTTCACACTGATCATCAACTGGCAGATTTGTTTACAAAAGCTTTCGATGAGGCAAGATTTTTCTACCTCATTACAGCCATTGGGATGATGAACTTTGAATAAAATTTTTCACAACTTTAATAAAAGAAAGAGATGTGCTCAACGAGTCCGTCTCTTGATACAAAAAGAAAAAGAAAAAGAAAATCTCTTGTGTTAATTGAAGAATATTTCAGTTCATAGTCAATAACTGCTGTTAAAACTATGAACAATTGACACAAATTTTCAAAATTTATGTGTCTTGGATTTTCCGGTTCAAGTTCAGGTTCAACCTGAAAGAACAACTTTTGCAATTCACCGGGTGAACTTCAACCGGAAAAATGCTTTAAATCTGACGAGGAAACTTATTTTTGAAAACAATTCTTCCAAGCGGAAAACTTGTCCGCTTAAAGTTCAAACGGAAGAAATTTGGTTTTTAAAATAAAGGAGAAAATGAGTTCCGCTTGAACTTCCGGGTTAACAAAGTCAATGAGTCATTCAATTACCCGGAATGCACAATTTACTAAGCGGATATTCATTTATTTTACCCATTGAATTTTTTAACTGTTCAATTCCGAGGTTTCAGTAAATTAACTTTTGGATAAGGGCATGCTTTAACCAGTTGTACTGTATAACCCCTAAAGCACCTGTCCCATCCGTCAATGAACCGTCGATTTACAACCTCTCTCCTCCACGTCATCTCCGAAAAGGTAAAAAGCCCTAAATTACCGTCATTTTCCCCATTTCTCGCAACATAACTCCGAATTTACTCCCAAAACCCTCCCAAACCATCTTCGATTAACTCCCACAAAACCGTCGACATTCTCAAATTCCGTCAACAATGGATCCGAAAGGAAAGGCCAGTGGCAAGAAGCCAGTGGGTGACTCAAAATTTCCGGTAGAACACAACTTGATGGCATACCTGGAACCACCATCCAAGACTGAAATCTACAATGAAATGATCGAGTTCATCAAAAGCTCTCACCTCCATCATGCGCTTACTGTAGAAGCCGGAATCTTTGAAGAGGTAATGGAAGACTTTTGGGTTCACGCTAGGGTTACCGACGAGGCTAGCGGAAGTGATAAAATTGTGTCAACTGTCCAAGGGAAGGAAGTTGAAATTGATGAAGCAAAGGTTCGAAGACTGTTGAAACTGAGGGATGAAGGTGGATACGGAGAAATAGATCAGAAGAGATATCTCCGCCTATTCAGAAACATTGGTTATGGTGGCTCCCTGCACAGCAAAACTATCAAGAAGGGGCAGTTACCATACAAGTGGAGATTTCTTGCACACACACTTCTTGTGTGTTTATCTCCAAAGAAGGGAGGTTTTGATGAGCTCTCCGGTGAGCAAGCCTCTGCCTTCTACGCTGTGGTAAAGGGTGAGAACTTCAATTTTTCCAAACAAATTTTTCAAGCCCTAAAATCCAATGTTCATTCTGAATATGTATATTTGTATCCCAGATTTTTGACATTTATTCTCAAAGAAGAGTACCCCCATATTGTATGGCTTGGTACAATTTTGCACCAAAAACTTCTGAATGAGAAAACATTTTCAAATCTTGCTTTAAACAAATCTCCATTTCTTGGAAGGGACACTGACCACCCCTTACCAATTCCAAGGCAATTTCCTGATGAACCTGCTACCGTAGAGGTTCAACCGGAAATTGTAGGAGTGACTGAGCTCCCTGCTCAAGATGACAGAGCTGTAGACCTAACAGTTTCTGACCCCACATCTGTCCCAGCTTCCTCTTCACTAATAGTTTTTCAATCTAAAAAGAGGAAAGCTACCACAATCACTTCCACTGCCACCTCCTCATCAAACTCACCTCCTGTCATTTGCAAAAGACAGAGAAAAGTGGTTACTAGGTCTCCTCCACCTAGCACCACCAACCAACCTAAAGCTTCAAACCTCGTTCAAGGCAAAAAGCCTAAACGGAAACTGGTAAATTTGGGATTATCTCTTAGGGATGAACCTTCTGTTGAGGGGGAGTCATTAGAAGCAGATGTAGCTTCCCCATCTGAACATTTTTCACCCCTGCAACCCCTGTCACCCAGGAGTGACAGTGCTCTCAATCCCGGCTTAAATGAAGGTGTTATTAACTCACCTACCATATTACATGAGAACATCCTGATAAGCAAGGACACTGTAGCACTGCAACCCCACTCCTCACCGGAGGTGAATCTCAGTGGTTCTGAAGAGATTCATGCAGAAAGGGCTGCTGCTGCCCAAGTATCCCAACTGGAGCTTGGTGTCAGCAGTAACATAAATAAGACCCAATCTGCGGCAATCTTCTCTGAATCAGCACCCGGAAGTCCTTCATTGGAACCAAGGGTTGTTGAAACAGCAGAAGAGAATCCCAGGTGCCAAGAAGCCATGGGTACCAATGCTGATCAATCTAGGATTGATAGCTTGGTTATTTCCAAGGATACTGGCAAAAAGCCAGTTGAGGATAGTCTTACACTACCTGAATTAACGAAACTGTACCTTTCTCTGCAAGCACAGGTTGAAGCTCTAAACTCAACTGTTGCCAAACTGGTTCAAGCTGATCCTACTCCAACTGAAGCAGGTCCTTCAAACCCTACCAGAGATGCTGAAGAAGTTCTTGTAACTGATGAAGCTGATACTGTCAAATTGGGGGAGAAGTTACTGTCAAAACCTGCTATTACTGAAATTGAAGAAGTAGAAAGGATACCGGCTGAAGTAAGAGCCACAGCTTGCCAAAAGATTGGCATTAACCCTTTTTCTGTTGAAGAGAGCTGGGTAAATATGAAGTGCAGTCAACTGATTGCTATTTCTCCTTTTGAGGACCCCAACCTCACCGAGCTTGTTCAGTCGTCCATGCTGATTGCTGGTGCTCTCCCTGAGCATATCAACATGATCACAACACTTCTGACAGATGTTATTTTTCCGGCTGAAAGAGCCAGTGATCATGTTGTAGGTAACATTGCCTCCACCAGCAAGGCAGTAGTTGATATGGAAGAAAGTACTGCAACTGTAGCAGTTGGTACTTTGACTGAAGGAGAAGGAGAAAGTTTGATTGGTGAATTTGAAGGAACCGAGGTACTGGAGATTACTGACAAAGAACCTGAAGTCACCCAACCTCAGGTGGTGGCTGATGGTCAATTATTAGTTCAAGCGGAACTTCAACCGGAAGTTCAACCGGTAGTTCCAGGAGAAGGAGATCTGAATGTTCAACCGGAACAACAAATACCAACCCAGGTGGATGTTCAAGGTCCTAGCTCCTCAATTTTTGGGACTGTTGAAACACCTGTGGTTCAACCGGAAGAGCAAAGAAATGAAGAAGCTGAGGATGTGGCTAGATCACTGATAGCATTAAGGAGTTCAGAAACAGTTCAAACTGAGGAACCTGTTCAAGCTGATATAGCTAAAACCCTTCAACAGGTAACTCAAACTCCTGAAGCTGAGGCTATAGTGAAAATGGTTGAAGATGCCAGAAGGGTTGCTGAGGATGAGAGAATAGCCAGAGAGCTCCAAGAAGAATTCGATCTATACATGCAAAACAATGTGTTTGAAAACCTTCTTGAAGAAGCAAAGACCAGGTCTTTCAACTGGAGGTTAAAGGATTATGATTTGGATACAATGTCTGAAGCTAATAGGCAAAGGTTAATTGCTATTGCCTCTCACTTGCCTACCAAGCTGGTAAAGAATGATGAAAATTACCATCTGTTGAAAAAGATTCAGAGGGCTCTTGTGATTAGAAATTTGAAGAAAGAGGAAGAGCTAGCTCAGATGCAGGTTAAAGGACTTTGTAGCTTGATTGACAAAAAATTTTTTGAGCTAAAAGGAGAAACTGCTGCTGTCAATCCTAACCTGGTGATGCCTTCACCATCAGAGCTGGTCTTAGGTACTATAACTGCTAATGTTAAACCTGAAATTGATGATATTGCAGATATACCACCTCCACCTTCATTTATCTACAATCCAAACCCAATGCCTACAACAACTTCATCCATTCTACAGTCACTTCCAATCATACCTTACAAACCTCCACACATCCCCAAGAAGCTTGCTGCTAAACTTGCCAATCCTAAGTTTAGATCAGACAACTTCACACCCATCACTCCCTTTAAGAAGAAGCCTCCACCAACCATGGACTTCTCTGACATCTTTCCACCTACTCCACCCTCAAGCCCAACTCCTGAAGCCAATGAACCACCTCCAAAAACCACCTTACCTCCACTTACCACCAATGAATCCTCCACCAACATCACCCTTAAACCTACTGAAACTCAGCTTGGTCCCTCTTCATAATCTGCCAAAGGCAAAAGACCTATTGTGCAAGAATCTGCCAATGATTCTGATGAACAGAGGAAGATGAGAAAGAGGAAGATGATGCATGCCAAAAACAAAAGAGATCAAAACAAAAGAAGGAAAGGACCACCCAGAAAGAATAAGATCGTTGGGTGGACGGTAAATGAAGATAATTTTGACTTTTCCTTCAAATTGGCAAATGGTACAACTCAGGTGATAAATGCTCACAAGGCCACTACATTTCTCAGTGCAATGCAAATGACTGACATCATCCTAAAACTCAGAGAAGTTATGAATCCTTCAAGAGCGGAGCACATGTTAAGGCTATTGATTGAGCCAACTGTGCTGGAATGTGGAATGCTCTATCGAAGTAATTTAGATGATGATTCAGCAGAAGAAGAAGAAGAAGATCCTACCAGTGAGATTAAATTTATCATTTGGGAAGAAGAAGAGAAGCTCTTCTATGTTCATAGAGCTGATGGTACCTTTACAATCCATGAGTCCATTTCTGTTCAAGAAAAATGGAACGAAACGGACTGGGATTCAATCAAACATGTAAAGGTGACCAAAACAAACATCAAAGAGCTTTCTCAAAATCTTGATGCCAGCATCGGATCTTCTAACAAGTAGGTTGTGGAGAAGAAAATTTTTGGGTACAAGTCATTTTTGAAGATAAACATTGAAGACAATGAATAATTTGACAGCATCAGCTTAGGGGGAGATTGTAAGGAAAAATAGAGCTTGGAAGATTTCCGGCTGAAATGCCAATTTTACTAGTTCCGGCTGAAGTTGAAGTTGAAGCGAAATTCATACTTCAAGCGGAACAGGCAGTTCAAGCGGAAAGAAGCAGTTTTGTTTCTTAGCGAATATTCCGGGTGAACTCGTTTATCCACCAGATAAAGAGTTCAACCTGACTTTTCCTGAGAAGTCTTTTCAGAAGTCCAATCCTACAAAAGCTTCTCGTATGCTTCTAAATCTGATTCAAGCCGCTCTCCTAAAGTAGATTGTTGCTGCCAACACGCAAGTCATTCCGATTGTCGATGTTTATTCTTTTGGTAGTTTATATTTGACTTTTATGTTTACGGTCTAGATTAGATCGCATGAGATCAATGGCTGTCATTGATCTCATCAGCACTATATATAGCATGTAATCTCTTAGTTTACAACACACGGTCATCACTTGTAATAGTGTAGCTTTGAGTTAATGCAAATAGTGCCGAATATTCGATATATCGTTGTTGTTACTATTCTGCAAATCAAGCATTTACATTATACAAGAGCTTAATATCGCTTAAGTAAAGTGAAATATAACTTTAATTCCGCAGGGTTATATTTGCAAGTAAAGGGCTTAGTTTTAGTTTATTCATAACTAATAACGATCCTACAGAAATGGCAGAGGCATTTCTGCTTCAGGATAACATGCAAATTTATCAAGAAAATGAAGATGTTCTTGATATTATAAAAGAAGCAAAGAGAAGGTCTATGGAACAACGAAAGAAGAAACTTGACCCGGCCAAAGAGAAAAGGCATCAAAGATTTACCAAAGAAGCCAACATTTCTATAAACAAAGAAAAGGAAAATATTAGGCTAGTTACAAATGATGCCAACTACGAGCCTTTGAAAAGTTGGAGAGACATAATCCTAGCTAGAGGATGGGTCACCCCTGAAACTATTAGCTTAACCTCTGCTAATGATTTATGTGGAAGAAGAAGGGAATCTCAGGTTAAGTCGAAGACTTGAAGCTGACAAAGCCATTCATGAGCAGTTGAAGAAGAAAAGAACTCGGTAAATCCATGTTCTCTGAACACACTAAGAGATTGGTATGATGAGATAAGGAAGGAGCAATCTAGGATATCTGAAAGAACAGGTTCCTAGACCTCCAGGGGCTTTCTCAGGCACACTTTCTCCTCTTCCTAAACCTATGAGTCTCATTGACTCACTTCTTGGCAATCACCCTCTACTCCACCTGTTGCTACACAAATCTCCACCATTCCCACCAAAGAAAACCCACCCAGGGCCAGCAGACCTCAAATTAGAAAGCCACCCACTAAAAGGCCAAAACCATTCAAACCCATTCCACCTAAATTTAGAGCTGACAATTTCACACCCATTGAACCCTCACCAAACCCATACCAAAACCCATAACAAAATCATCTCAACCTCCTTTAGTTTAAAAATCAACTCACCCCATCACACAACCACCTTCTGTACCACAATCCTGAACACCCACTAAACCTACCAACCCTATGAACACACCAGAACCAACAACGGGTACTTCAAGGAGAAGGAAAACAATGGCAAAAAGAAAAAAGATCTCAAGTTGTTTCCTCCAGCTCTGAATCATCCTCAGAAGAGAAAGAATTTGAAAATTTGCATGCTAAAAGAAGAAAAATCATCTCTTGAAATTTTGGTGAAGACACAAACATCTACTTGTTAACCACAAGCACCAATGAAGTTCTGAGATTCAGCAGTGATGAAGCTCTCATGAACTTATCTGATCTAGAGCTTGGTGATGTGAGAAATATGGCTGGTGATGGTAAAAGACTAAGTGCTCAAGAACAGTCCTTGATGCTGAAGATAAGGATTCATTTTGACACATCAACAAGGGAAACTTCATATGCTAAACCTATCAAATCACACTTTCCTGTCACCCATGTAGAATTGGATCTGGCTACTGATCGTTACATAGTATATCGAGCTGATGGTTCATTCACAAGACAAAGGGAGATAAATCCAGCTGAATGGAACTTTAATGATCAATGGACAATACTGGATTGCATGCTCACAAACAAATTGTTCAGATTTGATAAAGAAAGAAATAGGTAGAAGAAATCGGTTCTGTTGAAGGTTGCAGTTGTTTGTTCAAGAAATTTTGAGACCGTTTCTATACATTTAGTAAGTTATTTGGAAGATTTTGGAAGCATCATCTTAGGGTAGATTGTAAGGAATTATATCTCCTAAAGAAATGATGCTAGTCAGCTTAAGTAAAGTTATCTCGGAAGGCTTAGAAGACTCGAGGTTACCAGTTATCTAGGACGAGCAAGCTACTCGACATAAGTTACCTTGGGAGGCACTTTATCTTGGAAGCACAGTTTATCTCGAACAGTGGATGTGCCCGAGATAACTCAAGTTACCTCGGTAAGGCGAGTTATCTCGGACAACAACTTGACTTCTTCCACTTGTCTCTGACATACCTGATCCTGCTTTTCCCACTCTTCTGCTGACAAGAAGCTGACACTTTATCTTCTTTAATATTATTCTAGTTCATGTATCTTTAATTGACGGCCTAGACGATCGTTAGAGGAATCAAGGGCTCTCCTTGACTACCTAGGCACTATAAATAGACACTTATAATCTGCTAATATCAGTATTATTCTTGGTTTGTATTCGATTTCATCTCGTTTTACTTTATACAGAGCCTAAGAGTTAACTTCTTTCCGCCTGGTTAATTCTATGCAAAACCTTGTTATTGGTTAAACTCTGTAACTAGATTTCGATCCTACATTGTGGCACTTAGGATTTTTTTTCTTTTTAACCCTTTTCTATTCTCTCCTATTTTTTTAACTTCCCATAAAATTATCCCCTTAGTTTGGCCACTTGAGCATATCTCTTTTCATTTCTTTAACACGTGAATTTATTTGCAATTACCCTCAAACCAAAATAGTTTTTTCTTTTAAACCCCTTATTTTCGCAAAAGTGACTTCAAAATATGTTATTTTCTAGTTTTATCTTATTATTCCAGACGTTGTTGTAAAATTTGTTTGTCTATGTCTAAAAAAAGAAGAGCAACTCAAAAAAGCTCTTAAATAGTTTAGCATTTCCAAAGTCATGAAAAGTTTTCAAAGATTGTACTTTGTATTTTTTACCACTTTTTAACCAAATATATCCTAATCCTTAGCCACAGCCTATCCTTATAACCTTTTAAGACCTCATGATGTTTATGTGGATTCTGGCGAGATCGGTTGAGGTTTGATCCCTTTACAAGCCTATGACCCTTGCTTGACTTCACTTTGGTATGAGTGACCACTCAAAGTCCGTACATATACTAACCCTAAGAGTCGAGTGATTCCTTGTGAGGTGTACATGCTTGTATAAATCTAAACTTTCAAGTAGGCTTCTCTAAAAATTTAAAATGTACTCTAATCCGGTTTCACTGAAATTTAAAATTATAACCGGAGACCCGACTACCACTGGCGAAATCCAACAATCCTAACCTTCACAATCTCAATACCTGCTCCTACTCAAATGCCCAAGTGCCTTAGTTTTGTTAGTGGACAGTGATAAAATATTCATGTGTTGCAACTAGCGGACATCCCCCAGTTTATCATTGGTGTTTATATATGGGAAGTACCGCACTGTATCCACCACACGTTCGATATACCAGGAAACTATAACACAATGCTTATATATAGGATAACCACAACGTATCCACCACATTAAGATATAGAAAATTCACCACTTGTTCTCGAACATAAATACTAAATACACTACAACGTCCATTGACAATTCCCTCGTCACTCGGGCAGTTGATTCAAAGCAAAGTAATATGCATAACATATTTATCACAATCAAACCATTTACCAAACAAAAGCAACACATATACGCAATTGAAAGCATTTTCATAATATGACATGCATATCAGCCAAAACATTTAAAATCATTTTAAATTAGGGCCTTATAGAACTCACCTGAGCCTAGTACCACAATTCACACTTCCTGAAAACTATCTGAAGCAGTAAGTTCCTCACTTTAACCAATGTCGTAAACCAAGACATTCCTAGTGAGTTAAACACTTCCTAACATGTAACATCACCCTAAGGATCAAACCCGAAATGAACAGGTTTAAATCCATTACTTAAACAAAACATCACAATCTGTTAAATGCACGATACAGCCGTATGACCTTTCCTAAATAAGGTTGTATTGCTTATGTCATCCGATTTCTAAATTCGTCAACCCATGATATGGGTGTATTACCTATGATGAATATGGTTGTATTACTCGTTAAGCAGTTTATATAATTTTGGTTATTTGGTAAAGTTTAGTAGATTTTAACCCCATTCTCATTACACATACTCTTAATTAATCCATGTGAGTCAAAACCCAAGCATTTAACATGATGTCCCCAAATTCATTATATCTAATGTATATAACATCCTCGTGTACCACATGCATAAAATACTTATACATATAAAAACAAGACATATCCATGTCTTTAGTTGCAGATTTTAAACCTCCATGATCTGGTAAAAAAAAACCCTTAACCAACTGTTTAACTTTAAAACACGAACTATGTGCTTAATAATGTTAAAACCAACATGCATGCTTCCTAGACTTGTACATGAAGCAACTAAATGTGTAAATAACAGAAACGAGACATGTCCATACCTTAATCCTAAGGATCAAGCTCATATGATCCAATCTAAACCCTTTTTAAATAGATCTTGCAACAATAATCACCTACACATGATCATCCTTCATAAAAAATCCCAATTTCCATATAAACATCAAGAAAACTAACATGCACCAAGATCTAACCTTCTCTCCAAGTCCAGAGTTCTTCTTCAACCCTTAAAGAAGCCCAGATCGTCCTTGCATCTCACTGATCAAGACCTAAGAGTCATCCAACTCATCAACATCTCTAAAATTACTTACGAACATGACCAAACTAAGTTTAAGACTTACCTTGATCATCTAAGACTTCAAACCCTTAATATTGGCCTTCTAAGAGCTTCTAAGAAAGGATCTACATCTAGAATGAGAGGATTCGAGCTAACACCGAAGAAATGAACAAATAGGCTTAAAATGGGGTTTCTATAGGTATGGACGCAATATGTCTGTATCAGCTTTAGCCAATAGGTCGTAAAGAACAAATAGGCTTAAATCTTTGGGTCTATTTCTAGTATGAAAAACCGTGGTGTTAGTTATTACTCATCATTGTCTTTTTGCTAGTCATTATGTCTTTTTGTAGGTAATTATTCTAAAATTATTAGTTCTAAATATCATAATTGTAAAAATACATCATTGTGTATTTCTAATATCTAAAACACAATAATAAAATAATAATATCTAATAAAAAAGCAATAACAAAAGAACATGAAATGAGTTAAAACGTAAAATGAAATGATAAATACATATAACACAATGACATGAAACATAAGACACAACGATCCGAATGTAAGACATAATGATCTGAAGGTAAGACATAATAACCAACAGAAATATAAGACACAATGATCTGAACATAAGACACAATGATCTGAAAGTAAGACATAATGATCTAAACATAAGACACAATTATTAGGGCCCAGATTTTGATCCAGCATCCTGGACAGTTTGAGCATCCTAGGACAACAAGATCATCCTGGACTAATCTGGAATACGGGATATTTGGGTATGTTGAACTACTCCAGTGTGTTGAGTACCAACAATTATATTTATCTATTTTATCATGTCTTTAATGACCATATGACAATCTCTGAAAATGCGTGAGCATCAGATCGTCTACTCAATCTAGCTAATTCGGAAGAGAAACAAGTAATTAAACCGATTGTTTTATTGATCAAAGTTGAACAATTACAATCAGCAAAACACTTAGAATAGACTCAGAGAATAAACCATAAAAACACACACTTAAGCAATGATCTCGCACTCTCAGTCTTCGATTACGAAGACAAAACTTCTATATATAGCGACTGGTCGAACCCCGGGCGAACCTGAAGTTCGTCTGATTCGAACCTCAGGTTCGGACCAGGTCCGACTGGCAGCTATCTTTGTCTTCAACTTCATCTTGTCTTGACTTGATACTTCACACGACGCACAGATTATGTGTCTACAAACTTCCCCTCGTCGTGTGCAGTATCTTTAACATCATCAAAAATGTATCTTCAATCAAACTCCCCCTCAAGTATAGAATCCGCTCGTCCAATGAAGTAAATCTTCAAACAAACTCTTCCTCAACTTGATCGTAGCTTGATCTTGAATACTTGACAATATTTGGTGTATCTCTGTCTTTATCAGTAGCTTTAGAAGACTTGAAGTTGTGATCTCTTTCACTTTCACAACCTGCTTCAATATTTAAATAATCTTAGCGCAAAACGTCTCTTTGAGACTCCAAGTTATGATTTTGAAAATTGATTTGCATCACGTGTTGATCAGATCGAAAATAAATCAGAAACAAAATCTTTTTGACTTTTTAAAAGTTTATATCAAAACAAAGCTAAAATCTTTTTGATTTTTCATACTTAAAACACACCAAAAATCTTTTTGTACTTTTCTGAAATGAAATGAAATTGCAATACAGAATCAAACTCTATTTTTGGTATGAGAAAGATCACTATACGGGATCATACTGGAAATGACGCACTGAACTACACTTCAATTTCAACTAATTGAAGCACATAATTCATGTTGATTACCGGTATAATTTGTCCATCTTAAACTCAGGCATAATCATACTCATAACATCTGGATATGTTAAGATATTGATTAGATTTTCTTTGACCAGTGTATCCCACACTATCAGACATATTCATACATTTTGTTTTTCTTGTATGATAACTTCTTTTTCTTGTGTGATTACATCACCTTTCTTGTGTGATTACACTTGTGATTATCACAAAGCATAATGTTTTCATGATATTGTCAACTGTGTTCCATGAAAAAAGAAATAAGAACATTAAATCGTCTACCTTAAGGCCGATCTTTCGATATGCAGATAAGGCCTCGGATTTAACAAAATAAGAAAGATAAAACAAGTTGAAATTGTATAACCCAACAACAATCAGGTTGGTACTCCCATACACACAGAAAAAGTCCCATGAGTTATACGAAACACCAAAGAAAATAAAGCAGAACGTCAAAGGAACAACAATCAGGTTGATCTTTCGATACGCAAAGAAAGTCCGATCGTTTGACAAAATAAAGAAAATCAAACAAGTTTAAATCTTCGCAAAATGAACACATGTATACACAGTGACTTCTCATTTTGATTTTCACACTTATTTCTCTTTTTGTCATGAAATATGCTTCAAGATGTTATCCACATGGTCAAGCATTAGTATTTAGTGTATATCACATCTGAATACTTTCTGATTTGTCGAGCCTACGAAGCATATCAGACAATGATCTTATGGCTTTTTCATCTACTCTATCCATGAGTCAGATACGTAAGCCAATGTACCATCATTTCCCAATGATCAATTTCTCAAAAAAAAATTATATTTTGCATGTATTCACCTTCTTTATATATTTTGCATGTATTCATCTTCTTCCCATAACATGCATTTTCACAATTTCTCCCCCTTACATGCAAATCCCCCCCCCCCCCCCTTAAAATGAAAACTCTATTTTTGGATTTTTCATTTTACAAAAACAAGACACTATTTTTGGTTTTTATCAAACAAAACATAAAGAAAGAAAATTGATCAACCACCACGGATACCTTGCATTATAAAATTTCAAAAAACTTGCAAGTTAGTAAGATATTTCATGAAATTTAAGTTAAGCGGAATACTCCTCTATCACCATCTTTGTATTCGTCGATAGGTCTTCTAGAAGTACCTGCACACTGGTCAAACTCATTAGGTTTTAATGTTACCCGAAGCGACTGCTTCTGGTCGACCAGTGTCCTGGTTTTGCTTTAAAACCACCTTTGTTTTCCAGATTGATTGTTGTTTTGGTAACTCAGTTTTTTATGAATCAATCACAGGTGACTGTGATGATAAACCTACATTTTGAATCTTTTGAAAAATAGGAACAAATCGTTTTTGTTTCAGAAAGAATGTAGGCTCACATTCATCAAAAACTCTGCCTTGTTCATCAAAGAACTTTGGTTTCGCAGGTTTACCAAAGCCTGGTATCTTTTGAAATCTCTGATTTGAATCAGCAGGAATTGGACAATCTTTTGCCATATGCCTTTTTTGACGGCAAATATAACCGATACGTGTAGCTTTGTCCCATTTTTTTGGTGCATGCATAGATTCACAAACATGAATATATCTAACATGATCAAAAGAAGAATTATATACCTGATATCTATGATCATGAACCTATCTGGATATTGGAATTCGAGAAGAAGAACCATCAGAAGAAAACTTTACACGTTGATTTTCCTTGATCTTTGAAACATTTTCCTGAACCAAAACTTCAGAAATCTTCTGAGCATCCATGCAGTGAAGTGGGAATTCTTTATCAGGAAAAGTTTGTTCTGAACCCTTGAGTATGTAAAACCATTCGGGTTGAACCTTATCCGCCTTGAAGACCTCCTTCTTCACCTGCTTTAGCTTGATTTTCTTCAGATTTTGTGATTTTGAAGCTGGAACCTCCTCAACTTTATCATGATGTGCACTAAAACGCAAACCAACAATTTTTCCAGAAATCTTTTCCTCAGAACTTGTATTCGGATGTCCATTCTTTGCCAACCTTGAAAATTCAGCTTTGACTTCATTAACATTTTTTTGCTCATAAAAAATCGTCTCATAAAATTCAGGTTGAGAACGAATCTTCTCACTAGATATTGCTGACTTTTCATTTGCCGTTGAAGATGAACCATGAACAAACTGTGGAGCTGGAGGAATTTCAGATTTCTTTCCCTTCTTTTTTAGCTTTCTTGTTTTTCTTCTTCTTCACAATCTTCTCTTCTTCAGAAACTGATGATGAAAACTTTGAATAATCATAATCTTCCATCTTTTCTTTCATATCTTTAGCAACTTCTTCGATATTTACAGGGGGTGAAGCTGTTTTGTCAAACATTCTTTCAAAATTGACATCATTTGCTAAGAAGCTTGTGAATAATTGGGAATTTGAAACATTATTCAGCAGCCGATTAGCATCAATCACTTGAATCTTTAAATCTGAAATTTGAAGTTGTTCTTCTGCTAACTCTTTCTCGGTAGCTATCAATCTCTTGGAAACCTTATGAGTTTCAAATTTTTGTAAACGAAGATTATCAAGGCCTTCAAATAAGTCCTTCTTCAATTTATCCTCATTTCGCTTCTGAATTTCTAGATTCGCAGTGTGCACTTTGTTAACACTAGCCAATTCTCTCTTCTCATCCAACAACTTCTCCATGTCAACTTGATAAGCTTCAATTTTAGCATCATAGTCTTCAGAATTCTTCGTAAGAAAATCCAATCTTGACTTTGATTTATCAAACATATTCTGAAAATCATTTGCAGTGTCTTCCGCTTCATCTTTCCATTTCTTGACTTCTTTAACCAACTCATCATTTTCTTCACGTAACAAAACATTCTGTGCTTCAGAATTCTTTAAGTCTTCTTTGATCATATGAAGAACATCATTAATCATATTCACTTCCTTCATCAAAGAATCATTTTTCAATTCAAATTCCTTCACATTTTCATTTGAAACCTCCAAATCTGATTTAACTAATTGAAGTTCAGCAGTGAGCATTCTGACTTTTTCCATCAAAGATTCTACTTCTTTCATCAAATCTTTAATTTTAGATTCAAGCTTTTCATTTTCAGCAGCTTCATATTAATTAGAATCAGAATAATAATCATCTTGCTCATGTGGGACAATCAAAGCAGATGTATCAAAATGTTTGCCCCAATCATACACACCATCATTCTGAACCGTTAAAGCTGTCTTGTTTGAATTACTTGCTGATGGTTGAGAACCAGTATTAGATGTAAAACCAGGTTTGTTAACAGGTGCTTGCTGACATTCTCTAGAAAAATGTCCAAGCGTGGAACACTTGTAACATTTCAACTTAGATTTGTCAAAACCCAATCTTCTATTAAAATCAGAAGTAGTTCTTCCATTTTTCTTGAAAAACCTTTTTGATCTTTGACCCCAGCATAGCATATTGCCAAGATAAATCTAATTCATTAAATTGATCATCATCAAGTTCATCATGATCATCTCTAGTTATTTTTGCATGAGCAACATTCTTGATAACCAAACCAAAAGATGAAGATATTAAAGCAGCAATCATTCTAGCACAATCATCCGTTGTTTCAGCAGAAAAAGCATTCTGATTTGATGATTCTGGAATTGTAAAGTTACAACCCCATGATGAATTATCCTCAGAATTCTAGAAATATTTCCAATGAAAGAAGTAGGTGGTGCAGAACTCAGACTTGGTTTAGTCTTAGCCGTCATACTAGCAGCATTCTCACCATGATACAATTCTGGATTTTGCATATTTGCTTTGGACTTGTTGGAATTCATCATTTCCATCTCAAAGGCATGAAGTTTACCAGTTAGATCATGAAATGTCAATGTGGAAAATTCTTTATCATATGTAAACAGCAACACATAATTTTCCCATTTTTCTGGTAAAGCCTCCATAATCTTTTCTTTTAACTCTTTATCCATTTTCTCAATTCCCACAATCTTCAATTCACTTATAAGATGTGACAATCTTGATAAAAAAGCTATGATATTTTCATTTTCATAATGTTGAAAGTTATCAAACTCTTTACTTAACACCTTCTTCCGACTATTCTTGTATTGATCATTCCCTTCACACATTGCTGATAAAGCATCCCACAATTGTTTTGATTTCTTGCAAGTACTAAATTGATGTAATAACTGTTATACCCTGAATTTTTGGCTGGTAATCCAGGGTACAGTTATAGGCTTAGGGCAGGATTGACCCAGGAATCGTATGACCCAGAATTTAACAGGTAACGTTGAATAACCCTGAATGTATCAGGACTGAGGTAATGTCTCAGGATGTCAACATAATTCAGGGAAGTTCATATTTACTTTATTTTTGTTATATGTTATTATGACCCAAGATGAGTCTAATCGAGGGTCACCCTTATTTTACGAATGACCCATCATGTGGAAATGACCCTGCATGCTAGGACATTGTTACTAAGGTGTTTTGTGCCTATATCTGATCAAGGACAGGTTGACAAAGTCTACCAATGGTCGAATAAAAGAAGCTAGAGACTTATTTCGCACATGGTCAAAGGTTGTTAGCTGAAAACTCGGTCAACCAACTGAAAAAGACGTTGAAGAGAAGATCCATGGAATATCAGACAAGTTGTTGAAGAGCTAGGAGTATAAATAGGGAATTTAGACTTATTTTTCAACTCACTCGAGCTTTATAATGCCATCGTAAGATAACCAAACGCTTTTTGCTCAAGCTCATAAAGTTTTCTTTCAGCAATATCAAAGGTATGAACTTCTTTGAAATCTCCTTGAGCAGTTGGATGTTGGTAAAGTTTCTTAATCGGAATCCACAAATCAATATCATTCGTGCTTATGTAAGCAGAAAATCGTTGCTTCCAATTTTGGTAATCCTGCAACTTGAACAACTTGGGAACTTTCTGGGTTATTCCAATTTCCTTATCAAAGTTCAACATTGTTTACATTGCATTTTGCATAGCCACAAACGCTTGAAATTCTAACATTTTGAAAAATTGAATTCTGATGATCCGAACCTTATCCGAACCTCAATATGTACTCCAAACTCTATCCGAACCTCACCCTAACCAAGCTTAGCCGAACTTTAGCCGAACACCAATTTAATCTAAACTGAAGAACACTATCCGAACCTGAATATATCTGTAAGGAATATCGCTTTGAAGATTTCCGGCTGAAAGTCAAATTTTGAAGCAGTTCCGGCTGAAGCTTGAAGTTCGAGCGGAAATCTCGAGTTCAAGCGGAACTGGCTGTTCGAACCGGAAGAAGCAATTTTGTCTGTTAGCGAATATTCCGGGTGAACGCGATTATCCACCAGATAATGAGTTCAACCGGACTTTTCCTGAGAAGTCTTTTCAGTCGTCCAATCCTGCAAAAAGCTTCTCGGTTGCTTCCAAATCTATCAAAGCCGCTCTCCTAAAGTAGTATGTTGCTGATCACACGCAAGATATTCCATATGTCGAAGATTATTCTTTTGGTAGTTTGTATTTGACTTTTGTTTAACGGTTTAGATTAAATCGTTTGAGATCAATGGCTGTCATTGATCTCATCTGCACTATATATAGCTTAGTTAGCTTTCAGTTTTACACACAGTTCTCGATCAACTTGTAATAGTGTAAACTTGAGTTAATGCAAATAGTGCCAAGTATTTCTTACTTCGTTGTTACTATCCTTATGCAATCAAACACTTACATTACACAAGAGAACTAAGAATTGCTTAAGTAAAGTGAAATATAACTTTAATTCCGCAGGGTTATATTTACAAGTAGAGGGTTTCTTGTTAAGTTAAACAGTAATTAACACCGATCCTACAAGTGGTATCAGAGCTTTGGCTCCCACTTTGAAGACTTCTAGTGCTTCAAAGTTGATACTCTACTTGTTTACTTTACAAGCCTTGTTGTTTTTGTCTTTCAAAAGTTTTTCAAAATGAATGAACTCGGTTTGGGATGTTCAAACGGTAGTGCTAACAAACCGCCAATGTTCACTCCTGATGACTTTGGTACCTGGAAACTCAGGATGGAAGGTTTTGTTAGGATCTTAGATCGCCGTATATGGAAATCCTTGACTGAAGGTCCTTATTCTCCCACAGTTCCATCTGCTGATGACGCTGAAGTCAAGATACCAAAACCTTTAGATAAATATGTTGAATCTGACTATGCTGCTCTCGAATTTGACTATAAGGCATATTGGACTCTACATGCTGCACTTCCCAACTCCATTTTAAGTGGGTTTAAGGGTTACAAAACTGCACATAGCCTGTGGAATGCCTTAAGTGAAATGTATGAAGGAACCAGTGAGGTTAAAGAAAACAAGAAAGATGTTTTAAAACAGAAATATGAGAACTTTACCTACAAATCTGGTGAATCTATGACCAACCAGTACTTGAGATTTGTTTCTTTACTTGATGAACTGCAAAAAGTAGATGTAAAACTAGATCAGGTCGATGTAAACAGAAAGTTTTTACGTTCTCTGCCTTCTGTGTGGACAGTTTACACTGTAAGCATCAGAGAATGTAAAAATTTGAAAAAGATGAGGCTTAGTGAACTTCATGGCATACTCAGTGCTTATGAAATGGAATTAAATCTTAAGCAAAACTCATCTTCTGAATCAACTCAGCTGTTTTCAACTGCTCTAGTAACTACTGATTTTCAAAACCAGAGATCTTCAAACTCATCTTCATACCAGTCACCTATAGTCAGTTTCCCTGAGACACCAAGGTGTCAAGAGAGTTTTTCAAATTCCTTTGATAACTCTCACAATGCTTATGTAGCAACTGACTCATACCAAGGCTTCATTCGTGAAGACTTAGAATGTATAGGTGCTGATGACTTAGAAGAAATGGATATTTTGACCCAACTTGCTATGGTGTCTGTTAGAGCCCAAAGATTCTACAAAAGAACTGGTAGAACTTACAAAGGAGCAAAAGGTGCTCACATTGGCCTACGACAAAAGCAAGGTGAAATGCTACAACTGTCACCAACTTGGTCACTTTGCAAGAGAGTGCCCCCAACCAAGAAAGGGAAGGACAGAATCAAGGTCAAACTCAGATGAAGAATCATGGTGGAAACAACCACAACAATTCATGCAACAATTCTGCTCATAGTTCAGGACAACAACCCACCCAACCAAAACCAACCGGAAGTCAAAACCATCAGATATGTGGTTGCTGCTGTAGCAAACCAAACTGAATGCGTTGAATGGGGAGACTTTCTAGCTGAGTTCGATCCTATCAAAACCATGCTTTGATGGCCAAGCAAGATTCTCCTTCTGATCAGGTAAATTCAATTCCTGAAAAGGTTCTAGAAAACTTATGCAGCCCTGCTTGCATTGAACAAGTGACAAAGTACAGAAATCACAACACAGATCTTATTGATGAGGTTTCAAACTTAAATGAGTTAAAGGAATGCTTTAAGAAATCTGAGTCATCTTACATTACTAAGACTGACAACTTAAACAAAGAATTCGAACAGTTAAATCAAACCAACTCCATTCTTGAAACACAACTGGATGATTTGTTGTCAAAACCTGAAAAATCAAGAAAAGAAACCAAAGAAGCTAAGGCTGACGGTTGATGTTCTTGAAATAAAACTAAAAGATGCTTTGTTCACCTGTGATAAGTTTCAAACTGCAAATAAGAAGGCTGAGAAACTATGGATGGGAGGGATGTATGGGAAAACTGGTGTTGGCTATAACAGTGTTGAGCCACCAATTGAATACTCACCTGCAATTGAACCAATCAAAGCCCTGTCAACAGAATGTAAAATTAGTCTCACTGTTGATGATACTTCATCACAATCAAGCATTAATAAATCTGTTGAAACTAAGAAGCCTGAAGTCAAGAATGCAAGCACATCTGCATTAGTTGACCAATCAAAAATTTTGAAACCATCAATTGCTCCGTCCCCAACTATCATGAATCAAAGGATTCAAAAGTTGGAGGAAAACAACCTGAAGAACCAAAGGGAAGTCAAACTCAAAGACTTGGTCAATTAAATTACAAGCAAATTACAAAAAATGAGTCTCCCAGGAAAAATGAGTTTTATGAAGCAAAAAGTCTTGAATGTGTTTCCTGCGGTGAAAAAGGGCACCTTGCTGCCATGTGTTTATTCAACCCATTGAGTAAAGTTCAACATCTTTCAAAACCAAAATTTGCTCGAAAAACCAAAAACTGATTTCCAAAGAAAGCTCACAAGTAGAATCTCACCTGTGAAAAGCCAAATAATGAAGTATTTTGGATCTCGAGTCTAACAGGATTTTGGTGGGAAATGAAAGAAATGCAAGTTTTTCTGTTTTAAAGCAAAATTGTTTTCCGGCTGAAGTTCAACCGGAACAACTTTCCGCTCGAACTTCAGTTCAACCGGAGAACCAAAAACAACCCAGATCAGCTACTGTCTCCCAAGCAGAGACCGAAAGTACACTTTGCTGAAGGGTTTGAACTTTTTGAAAGCCAAGGTAGAAGGAATCCCTCAAGAGGAATGACCACCTCAAGGGAAAGTTTTTCAAAAGGCAAGAAAATCTAACCAACCGGAATTCTTTGCTAGTTCAAGTGGAAGTTACTGTGTTCCACATCAGGTTCAAAACTTTTCTCAAAGGTTTCCACAATCACCTGAAAGAACTAAATTGGTCAATCAAGCTCACTGTTCATCTAGTGAAATACCAAAGAAAGTGACCAATAAACAGAAAAAATTCCGGGAATAC
>JBCNJP010000023.1:49687319-49786294 GCA_039602395.1 Deinandra increscens subsp. villosa
ATTTCAAAACACAACAAATCCAGGAGATGGAAAGTTGGCTCCCAAATGGGAAGGTCCCTACCTGATTGATTCTGAGGCTGGTAAGGGGGCATATTGGCTAGCTAATATGGAAGGAGAACTACTACCACGACCTTGGAATGCAATACACTTGAAGGCATATTTCATGTAAGGCTTCCTGTCCCAGGATTCAGCTACCCAGGTATGTGTTTGATTTTAAAGTGGGAGATCTAGTCCTTAGAAAGGCATTTCAAAACACAACAAATCCAGGAGATGGAAAGTTGGCTCCCAAATGGGAAGGTCCCTACCTGATTGATTCTGAGGCTGGTAAGGGGGCATATTGGCTAGCTAATATGGAAGGAGAACTACTACCACGACCTTGGAATGCAATACACTTGAAGGCATATTTCATGTAAGGCTTCCTGTCCCAGGATTCAGCTACCCAGGTATGTGTTTGATTTTAAAATTCATGCTGCAAATCCAGGTCAGTCCCTCTCGCTTAATTTATTTCATTTATTTCTTTATATGTTTACCTTCATTATTTATTTATTAACACTAGTTACATGTTACATTTTATTTGAAATTGTTATTCAATACCCTGAATTCGCTAAGATCTATGTTTCGTCAAATGGGTTGCTCTGGAATCCAGGATATCCTAGGATTCAGAGTACCCAAGATGCAGGATGTTTAGAAATTCAACGTACATGGAACGAAGCATACTCAAAATACTCCAAGTCAGGAACAATCAGCGTATATCTCTTAAGTTTGAGATTGGCCATCTCACTTCCGTATTGGGTAAGGCTTAAACCCATTCATAAGGTTTGAGGACTAAGCTTCCTCCATTCGAATATAGGCTATCACGCCTCGCCCGGGACGCACGTGGCAATTTTTGCCTCGCCCGAGACGCACGTGATCCAAGTATGAAACCCTGGGATTGTGGGATCATCCGTGTTGATAGCATTGGTGGCAACCTCCCAATCTAGGGACATATGCGGATCCCTTAAGGTTTAAAATGATTAACGTGTTTTCAAGATGGATTGGTGCTGACGTACCAACTTAAATCTCCGAGGACATGCCCTAGTCAGTCAATACGACTAAGAGGAAATCCCTAGTTCGCCAGTACGGCACCGGGCATGACCCCAGGAATATCTTAAAAGTTACATAATAGCCTAGGATTATTATCCTAATCCAGGGTCATAACGGTTAAAACCCAAGTAAATTAACTACTTGGCTAGTTAATCCTAATTGTTATGTTCATATGACAGGAGACATCCGCAAGACTACTAAAGCTGCGAGGATTCCTAAAATCCTGGGGGCAACCCAGGATTACTAAGGTAAACCCTAGAATGATTTCTTACATCAGCAAATATATTTCAAACATGTCAAACACAAGCATGTAACTAAAGACAGTTATATTAAAAGGACTATCCTGGGTCCGGAAAAGCTCCGGCCACCCCAGGATGGGGACATGTCAAAAACCCTGGATTCATAATCCAGGGGTGGGGCATATTGTCTTAAACAAAAAACCAGGAAACATCAACCGGTATCACATCGCAAACAGAAAATTAAAATTGTTTTTAACAAAGAACCACAAAAACAAGAAAACAACCCCCAACCTTCAAGCTTCATCCTGGGTCGTCTCCATAGCTTCCTTCACCGGCACTGCTGCCTTGGGCTCCTGGGCTGGCACACTTCCCCCCTTGGGCTGGTCGATGTCCATGGCATGGTCGGCAGAACCCTTGGATGGAGTACCCTTGCTGATCCCAGGATCAGCTTCGGGGTCACATCCAGCGGGGATGGTTGCGCCTAGTTCGCGCAGTTTGGTTACCCATCCGGTCACATCCTAGTTGGGGTTCTGGAACCCCAGGTCCCTGGCCTCCTTTGCATTCTTCAACCTGCACTGGAAGAGTGAAATGCGGGCTATCAGCCTGCCCTCATCACCCTTTGCAGCCAGAGCAGCCTCATGATCAGCCCGTGTATCCACTGCCTTCTTCTCCAGGTCCTGCACCAGCCCCAGATTGTTGTTGGCCATTGCCCTAGTCATGTTCAGCTCCTTGTTCAGTGCGGCGATCTCCCTCTTGGCTGAAGACTCAGTATCATGGGTACGTTTATCGGCAGCCCGAACCAGCTCAAAGAATCGCCCAGCAATCTGCAAGACAAGGTAGTTTAAATATATATTTTAGATCCTGAATGGCTTAACTATATAGAATATTCAGGGGTACCCAGGATTATCTTACTTGGCGAGAAGAGGCTTCAGCATGTGTGAACAGCTCAGCAGCATCCATGTTCTCCAGGGGTTGCAGGGCAGGAGCAGCGGCAGTATTGGCCCTGGTTTTGTGCTTGGTGCCAGAGGCCCTTGAAGAAGGAGCCTTGGGGGCGGACATGGGCTCAGCCCTTACAGAGGCCAGGACTTGGATGTCCTGTTCAGGTACATCCAGCAGGAAGGCATCAAGGTCAACGTTCTCAAGATTGATGGGGGTAGCGACAGCTAAAGGAGAAAAGACAGAAAAATTAATGAAATTCAGGTTTCAAAAGGCAGGGTACCAGGAAACTTACAACTGGACATGCTGTGAGAAGAGTAGGAAGCAGCTTGGTGGGGATCGGCCTTGAATTCTCGGTCCTCTTCGGTGATGGTCAGAAACGTCTCAAATCTCTCAAATACCCCTGGATTTGCAGGGCCAACTGAACTCAAGCTAGGCACTGCAAAACAATAAAATCCAAGGTCAGTATTTGAATAATATGTAATCATAAGAAAACCCTAATTCCTAATGCAGGTGAGAACCTACCATCTACTCTCCACCTAATCGGAAGACCCATCCCTCCCGGGATGGTTGATCTCTTGACAAAGAAAAACTTCCCCTTCCACTCCTCATGAAATGAAGCTCGGGGAACCATTTGAACCTCCTTGTTCAGAGCCTTGAACAAATATCGGTTGCTACCATGGGATTTGAGTTCATAACCCAGGGGGTAGTTCAGATAACCCAACCAGAGAGTCAAACTCCCTGTTGAGACGGTCAAGGGTGCCCAGGATTCGCCATATGATAGGGAGAGTTTTGGCATAAGCCAGGCCGGTAGCCTCAAAGAACTCGGCTAGAAGACCAGTGAAAGGAAAAGACAATCCCATGGAGAAGGGAGTAAATGGGAAGCAAACCCAAGTCTCAGAGCAAAAATCCGATCGAACCACCCTGTCGAAGGTTCTGATTTCGGCAGATTCAGGAAAAAGGCCGGACGAAAACAGCGCCGCGATGTCGTCGTCGGTGAAGGTACAGGTCTCTAACCCTTGGTTTTAGAGGTAGCTTTGATCGAGGAAATCCTCGATCCCTGTCTTTCTAGCTAGAGTTTCCGACCGGATTCTCTTTCGGGTCATGATCGGAATAAAAAGGAAGGACGAAAAGAAGAATGTTACCTGGTTGGAAGAGGAAAGAAGCTGGAGATCCTAACGATAAGCTCTGCTCTCAGAAACGGTAATGGTGCAGAAGGGGGAGGTTAAGGCTCGTATTTAAGGAGAAGGGAAGTTGCAGGGGTGATGGGATGTTACCCCACGACGTGGCGCGCTAGGTCCTTGATTAACGGACACGATCAAAACGAACGTGGATTAGACCTCAAATTTGAAATTTTCACAGCTGTAAAACTTATCTACAACTTGCGAAAATTTGGGGGAAATTGTTATACCCTGAATTTTCGGCTGGTAATCCAGGGTATAGTTATAGGCTTAGGGCAGGATTGACCCAGGAATCGTAGGACCCAGAATTTAACAGGTAACGTTGAATAACCCTGAATGTATCAGGACTGAGGTAATGTCTCGGGATGTCAACATAATTTAGGGAAGTTCATATTTACTTTATTTTTGTTATACGTTATTATGACCCAGGATGAGTCTAATCCAGGGTCACCCTTATTTTACGAATGACCAGCATGTGGAAATGACCCTGCATGCTAGGACATTGTTACTAACGTGTTTCGTGCCTATATCTGATCAAGGACAGGTTGACAAAGTCTACCAACGGTCGAATAAAAGAAGCTAGAGACTTATTTCGCACGTGGTCAAAGGTTGTTATCTGAAAACTCGGTCAACCAACTGAAAAAGACGTTGAAGAGAAGATCCCTGGAATATCGGACAAGTTGTTGAAGAGCTAGGAGTATAAATAGGGCATTTAGACTTATTTTTTAACTCACTCGAGCTTTACTCATTGTATTATCATACTCATTTATCTGCAAACCCATTGTACTCAGACATTTACGTGATCAATAAATTGGTAACGTGTGTTATCGCTACCCGGGGTTATTATGCCGGTGGCGCCTTAGAGACATCTAAGGGCTAAGGGCTTTTCCCTAGTAAAATTCTTGGTGTTCCTACTCCCATTTAAGGTTTCATTTGTGTTATCTAAATTATCAACCAATTTCCTGATTTAGCTTACATTTTTACCCAGGATTTTATCTTTTCTCCCTGGAATTTAACTATTGTCCCAGGATTTCTGCAAACTGTTTTCATATATTAATCCTAGGCACCAAACCTCACAATCTTATTTGGTTCAATTCTTACTAATTTTGCTTAAGTAATTTTTAGGCAAAACAATAACTCAGTGGGTAATGCCATCGTTAGATAACCAAAGGCTTTTTGCTCAAGCTCATAAAGTTTTCTTTCAGCAATGTCAAAGGTATGAACTTCTTTGAAATCCCCTTGATCAGTTGGATGTTGATAAAGCTTCGTAATCGGAATCCACAAATCGATATCATTCGTGCTTATGTAAGTAGAAAATCGTTGCTTCCAATTTTGGTAATTCTGCAACTTCAACAACTTGGGAACTTTCTGACTTGTTCCAATTTCATTGTCAAAGTTCAGCATTGTTTGCATTGCATTTTGCAGAGCCGCAAACGCTTGAAATTTTGATATTTTGAAAAATGGAATTCTGATATTCCGAACCTTATCCGAACCTCAATATGTGATCCGAACTTTATCCGAACCTTTACCGAACCTAGCTTAGCCGAACTGTTTCCGAACTCAAATCAATCCGAACTTGAAAAACACTATCTGAACCTTCTCCAAACTTTTCCCGAACCCGAATCTATATGAACCTTGAACGAACCTCAACCGAACCAGAAAATTATCCGAACCTTGACCGAACCCTGGATGAATTCAAACTTTGAATGAACGAACTCTTGCCGAACTCTAACCGAACTTAGACTTCGTACAGGGAATAATAGCCGAACATGAAGTTCGGAGCAGTTATGCCGAACAAAGACACTTCAGTCGAACCTCACCATTTTTTCGCTCAAAATTTTCAAATTTGGACAGATTTTGACGAAATTCGCAGCAGTTGATCAGAAAAAGTGATAAGGAATTATTTAGGAATGAGATTTTCACAAAATACACGACTGAAAAACACTCGCAAAAACACTCAAAAATCACCAAAAAACAACACATTTTATTTCAAAACTCCAAAAAAAACAATCACAGATCAGTAGAATGAACCAGATAGCTCTGATACCACTTGAAAATGCGTGAGCATCGGATCGTTTACTCAATCTAGCTAATTCGGAAGAGAAACAAGTAATTACGATTATTTTATTGATCAAAGTTGAACAATTACAATCAGTAAAACCCTTAGAACAGACTCAGAGAATACACCACAGAAAACACACACTTAAGCAATGATCTCACACTCTCAGTCTTCGATTACAAAGACAAAACTTCTATATATAGCGACTTGCCGAACCCCAGGCGAACCTGAAGTTCGTCTGATCTGAACCTCAGGTTTGGACCACGTTCGGCTGGCAGCTATCTTTGTCTTGAACTTCATCTTGTCTTGACTTGATACTTCACACAACCCACAGATTATGATCCTTTATTTACCATCATGTTTTGGTCCAGATTGTCAATGATTTGACATTTCCTTTATTTACCATAATATGTTATATGCCATGTGGATACTTGATTCTATTGGAATTGATGCAATAAAAATGATGGTAAATAAAGGAAATGTCAGATCATTGAAAACCTGGACCAAAACATCAAAAAACATGAAAAGTCAACAAAACTCAAAGTGACTAGCGGACGGGAGCTCCAAGCGTATCGCGTTCTGCAATTGCATGCGCAAGTGATACGCTTGCTGCATGATTTCCAGCATAAACCCTAAATTCCCACTATTTAAACTAACTTAGACTCGTTTTCCCATTTGTGCCCCTCCCAAACGTCCCATCAGCTCAATTGACATCCCTAAATCATTTCTTACTAAAAGATCTTCAAATTTGGTGCTTTATATCAAGAATTAAGCTCGTATTTCATCCCCGAATGTCGGGAATCGAGAGACCGAGCCAACAATATTTGGATAGATGTTATTAATATTAAAAGACCACTTATTATATACCATCCCTACAACACGGTGAAGACTATGACAACTCAAGACAACACGACTCAACAAAGAAGAGGCTCTAGTGAATATTATTTGTTGTTTAAATATTGTCACTAGTTAGTATTTTACTATTATGCCCTTAGTAAGTCTTGTACTATATATAGTGAGTCTTTCCATTGTGAAAGACATGTATGGGTGTGGAGAGAGTTAGTCATGGTTCTTTGAAGTTTGTAAGGGTTCATGAACTCACCTAGTAAGTTCATGATACCCGGGATGCGTGGGGTAGGTAAAATGTAATCATTCGGTTATCTTTATTTATCTATCATTCCACCTTGTTTATCTATCTATGTTGTTCTTCATCTATCCATGTTTTACTAGCTTTTCTCATCATCATCACATCTCAAACACCATCGTTGTTCATATCCGGGTGTTCATTTGTTTCTACAAAAACGAGTTACACAAAGACTCGATCCGCTTCCACAACCAAGGTATTTGCCCACCACCTCGGTTTTTCAATTGGTATTAGAGCCACGAACGAGATAATGCAACCTCACGGTTGATATCTCAACTTTGTGTTCATATGCTCGTTATTTTTGTAAACAAATGGAGATGTTTTTGTTTTGGAAAAGGTTTTTGAATTTCTCCTCCATAGATTAGTTAAAACCTATTTGTTCTTATTTTATACGGTGTTCTTGAAAATTCCACTGGGTTTTTGTGTTTGAAGTACTCATGTATTTCTTCAAAACCCATTCTACCAGTTCAAATATTTGAATATGTATTTTTGTTATTTAAAATTGTAAATAATTAGATGCACATGATTTGAGTCTTTCAAGACACATACCACATATTATTCGGTGTTTCCTAAATTGTTTCATGTCCCATCTTTTTTTTTCCTGATGGAGTGTTAATGTCAAACTGCTTTTTAGCATTTGCTTTATAGCATTTGACCTACTTCTTGTTTCTCGTGTTCCCCAATATCAACCCTTGTGTCAAATTTTTTAAAGGCACCAAAATTTCTTTATAATGAATAAAGTGCTCAAAGAAACCTTATCAAGTCAACTGCATTGTATACCCTACTACCCTAGAATCTATCTCTTTCACCTTTTACCTTTCTGTCACAGCCGACCAACCTATGTCAAATCACTCCTTTTCTCTTCTACTTTCTATCAATCCATGACACATACTTTCTCTTTTTTTTCTTTCGGAACAAGCAAAAAACCAAGAAAATATAGACAGTTGCACGTCATTACGTAAAGATGTGGATCTGTTAGTGAAAAATGGAAATCAGAAAATGATCTAATACGAGACTACAGCTCGATAGTCATTATGTTTCTGATTGATCTGGGTATTGCGAAGATGTTATGAATCGAGGGTGACGGACTGATGACAGTATCACGTCCGACGAAATCCGGGATTTGGGAGTTGAAAATGGTTGTGATAAGTAGCGGTGTTGATACATGGTTCTAGATCGTCATGTGAAGTATCGAATACAAGACCAAACATACAAGATTGCTGTGGTCCGAACTCTGGCCGAACCTAGAGTTCGGACAGGGCCGAACAGGTCCGAACCTGAGGTTCGGACCAGCGGGTTCTCACTAGTATATATATACATATGTATCTTGTGTTGTATTCAGTAACGATCTTAGAGCTTCCGAGTCATATCTTCTCCGTGTACTTTGTGGTCATCTCAGTGGTTAATACAAGTCTTTTGTATTTACTCTTTGTGTTCTAGCTCGTATAACATTGATTTCATAACGATTAAGTAGATGATCCACATGCTCAAGCAATTTCAAGTGGTATCAGAGCATTTGGTTTGTTCTAATGGTCGGAAATCTCTGTGTTTCATTGTTTTGAATCAAAATTCACGATTTTGCGAAAAAGAGTTGTATTTTTGAGTTCGTTTGATTTTCTCGAGTGTGCTTCACGTCAAAAATTCATTCCTAATTCGTTTCTATCATGTTTGTATGAATTCCTGTCAACAATTCCAGTAAAAAACACTGAAAATCGAGAAAATGATATTGAGTGAGCTTGGTCTCGTTTGTGGTTTGGACAACTTCGGAGTAACCGCTCCGAACTCGAGGTTCGGACGGATTTCGGTCAGTTCTTGGTTCGGTGAGAGTTCGGTGGAGTTCGGTCCAAGTTCGGCGAGTGTTCGGAGCAGGTTCGGACACAGTTCGGAGTAGGTTCGGATGAGTTTCGGTGTGAACAGTAACCAATTTTTCAAAAATGTCCGATTTTCAAGCGTTCGCGGCTAGTCAAAATTCGGTTCGGACTACGATGCAAACGATGATGAACTATGATAATGAAATCGGAACAAGTCAGAAAGTTCCTAAATTGCTCAAATTGGAAGATTATCATAGTTGGATTACACAGTTTGAAGCATATGTTTCTGCAAATGACATTGATATGTGGTTGTCATATTCTGAGCCATATGTTTATCCTAAAGGTGAAGACGGGGAACCAATTCTTCAAAGAAAGCTTTCAGGAGAACAAAAGAAACCGTATCTAGCTGAAAAGAAGGCATATGGTACTTTAACAATGGCATTGCCTACAGATTTATTACATCAATTCTCAAGTAACTACATAGCAAAGAGTTTGTGGGATGCTTTAGAAAAGCGATGTGAAGACAATCACCAATATAAGAAAAGTCGACAAAACATGTTGAAGAAGGAATTTGATAGTTTCAAGCATTATCAAAATGAATCGATTCCAAATCTGATTGCTAGATTTGTTCATTTAATGAGCGAAATGAAGTTGGTGAATCTTACTAAAGACGAAGCTGATAAGAAAGAAAAGATTTTGGAAGCTTTACCAGAGGAATGGGAAAATTATGTGATGATGGTCAATCATGATAAAGATTTTTCAAAATTGTCATTTAATGACCTGATTCAAAGAATCCAAGCAAGTGATATGGAGTTAAAGGTGAATTAGTCACTGCCTGAGCAAGTTCAAAATCCTGCAGTGTATTATGGTAACAATGATTCAACTCTTAATGCTGGAAAATCTAATATTCTTAGTTCTACTCCTCCTACAACATTTCTGGCAGGTAAATCTGAAACTCCAAGTTATTCTTCTGTCAGTTGTACGGTTTCGATTCCTAGTTCTTCGACTCAAAGTGCAGTGTCTGTTCAAACTATCGATGATTTTAGTGCTTTGATGTCTGCATTAGTATCTTCATATTTTGGTGTTATCACTGTGATGTGAGTAATGCTGAGTTGGTAAATAAAGATTACGATCAAATTGATAATGATCATTTGAAGGAAATGGATCTGAGTTGGCAGTATGCTATGTTGGTTCGAAGAACGAAGAAATTTTTCAATAGAACTGGTAAGAAGAGATTGAATCAGGATGGTAAGATTGGTCTGGACAAATCGAAGGTGAAATGTTATAAGTGTTCCGTCTATGGTCACTTTGCTCGAGAATGTCCAAGTTCTGCAGATAATAAAATAAAAACTGGTCAACATGCACATTTAGTTTTTCATCCATCAAATGAAGCTAATAAGGTTGAGAAGAAATCTATTACTTTTGCTAATAATTTGACAGAAAAATTTTGGCATCCAGATGAATTTGCCTGGAATGCAGATTCAGCAGCTAAAAAGAATCATGCTCCATTTAGCATTGCATTGACTGCTCGTCATGATGATGATGACAACTTGTTGACTGATTCTGATTCTTATTCAAGTGAATCCTTGGTACAAGAAGGTTTACCAAAAGTTGCTGATAGTTTAACGGTTGAAGAATCTAAATGTCTTACATGTGTAAAATTACGCAAGGAGATTGAATGGTTTGATCAGCGTTCTAAAATATCAACTAAAGAAATTGTTGTGCTCAAGAAGAGAGTTTGACGATTTTCAAAAGAAGTATTATGAGTTGGTTCATGTTCATGAAGATGCTATGAAGGAAAAGACTCAATTGGCTGAGGAATGTGAGAAGGCCAAAGCTGAAGCTTTAGACGCAGCTCAAGATTTTGAGAATTTATTTTGCGAAAAGTTATCCAGTTCAGTAAAAGTATGAGGAAGCTACTGCTCTTATTGCTAAAACTGCAGTTACTGTTGAGAAGCTTCAAAATAAAATTTCTATGCTTCAAGATGAGAATACTCTTTATCGTGATAAAATTGAGGTATTGACTAAAGATATTGAAAATTTATAAGCAAAAGAGAGAAAATGTGCTTAAAGAATTATTTGCAGAATGTGAGATTCGAAAGCTACAAACATATGAATATGATGATCTCAATGCAAAGTTTATCAAGTCACAAAAAGATGTGTTTCAGGAGAACAAAAGAAAGCGTATCAAGCTGAAAAGAAGGCATATGGTACTTTAACAATGGCATTGCCTACAAATTTATTACATCAATTCTGAAGTAACTACACAACAAAAAGTTTGTGGGATGCTTTAGAAAAGCGATGTGAAGGCAATGACCAATATAAGAAAGGTCGACAAAAGGTGTTAAAGAAGGAATTTGATAGTTTCAAGCATTATCAAAATGAATCAATTCCAAAACTGGTTGCTAGATTTGCTCATTTAATGAGTGAAATGAAGTTGGTGAATCTTAATAAAGACGAAGATGATAAGAAAGAAAAGATTTTTGGAAGCTTTACCAGATGGGAAAACTATGTGATGATGGTCAATCATGATAAAGATTTTTTAAAATTGTCGTTTAGTGATCTGATTCAAAGAATCAAGCAAGGGATATGGAGTTAAACGTGAATAAGTCACTGCCTGAGCAAGTTCAAAATCCTGCAGCGTATTATGGTAACAATGATTCAACTCTTAATGCCGGAAAATCAATATTCTTAGTTCTACACCTCCTACAGCATTTCTGGCAGGTAAATCTGAAACTCCAAGTTATTCTTCTATTGGTTGTACGGTTTCGATTCCTAGTTCTTCGACTAAAAGTGCAGTGTCTGTTCAAACTATCGATGATTTTAGTGCTTTGATGTCTGCATTAGTATCTTCATATTTTGATGTTATCACTGTGATGTGAGTAATGCTGAGTTGGTGAATAAAGATTACGATCAAATTGATAATGATCATTTGAAGGAAATGGATCTGAGTTGGCAGTATGCTATGTTGGTTCGAAGAACGAAGAAATTTTTTCAATAGAACTGGTAAGAAGAGATTGAATCAGGATGGTAAGATTGGTCTGGACAAATCGAAGGTGAAATGTTATAAGTGTTCCGTCTATGGTCACTTTGCTCGAGAATGTCCAAGTTCTGCAGATAATAAAATAAAAACTGGTCAGCATGCACATTTAGTTTTTCATCCATCAAATGAAGCTGATAAGGTTGAGAAGAAATCTGTTACTTTTGCTAATAATTTGACAGAAACATTTTGGCATCCAGATGAATTTGCCTGGAATGCAGATTCAGCAGCTAAAAAGAATCATGCTCCATTTAGCATTGCATTGACTGCTCGTCATGATGATGACGACAGCTTGTTGACTAATTCTGATTCTTATTCAAGTGAATCCTTGGTACAAGAAAGTTTACCAAAAGTTGCTGATAGTTCAACAGTTGAAGAATCTAAATGTCTTACATGTGTAAAATTACACAAGGAGATTGAATGGTTTGATCAGCGTTCTAAAACATCAACTGAAGAAATTGTTGTGCTCAAGAAGGAGTTGGACGATTTTCAAAAAAAAGTATTATGAGTTGGTTCATGTTCATGAAGATGCTTTGAAGGAAAAGACTCAATTGGCTTAGGAATGTGAGAAGGCCAAAGCTGAAGCTTTAGTCGCAACTCAAGATTTTGAGAATTTATTTGCGAAAAGTTATCCAGTTCAGCAAAAGTATGAGGAAGCTACTGCTCTTATTGCTAAAACTGATGTTACTGTTGAGAAGCTTCAAAATAAAATGTCTATACTTCAAGATGAGAATACACTTTATCATGATAAGAATGATGTATTGACTAAAGATGTTGAAATTTATAAGTAAAAGAGAGAAAATGTGCTTGAAGAATTATTTGCAGAATGTGAGATTCGAAAGCTACAAACATATGAATATGATGATCTCAATGCAAAGTTTATCAAGTCACAAAAAGAGGTGTTTCAGGAGAACAAAAGAAATCGTATCAAGCTGAAAAGAAGGCATATGGTACATTAACAATGGCATTGCCTACAGATGTATTACATCAATTCTCAAGTAACTACACAACAAATAGTTTGTGGGATGCTTTAGAAAAGCGATGTGAAGGCAATCACCAATATAAGAAAAGTCGACAAAACGTGTTGAGGAAGGAATTTGATAGTTTCAAGCATTATCAAAATGAATCGATTCCAAATCTGATTACTAGATTTGCTCATTTAATGAGTGTAATGAAGTTGGTGAATCTTACTAAAGACGAAGTTGATAAGAATGAAAAGATTTTGGAAGCTTTACCAGAGAAATGGGAAAATTATGTGATGATGGTCAATCATGATAAAGATTTTTTAAAATTGTCGTTTAATGATCTGATTCAAAGAATCCAAGCAAGGGATATGGAGTTAAAGGTGAATAAGTCACCGCCTGAGCAACTTCAAATTCCTGCAGTATATTATGGTAACAATGATTCAACTCTGAATGCTGGAAAATCTAATATTCTTAGTTCTGCACCTCCTACCGCATTTCTGGCAGGTAAATCTGAAACTCCAAGTTATTCTTCTGTCGGTTGTACGGTTTTTGTCACACCCCCAATAACCACTAACGGAGTTTATACCGTTAAGGGGTGCGAGCAAACCAGGACCACAACCATTAGTTACAAATACTAAACGAATCAGAGTAAAGTCCAAATGTTCATAAATATAACCGTTTCAAAAGTTACGCAGCGGAATGTAAACATAAATATCTTAGCACTAACCGCGTGCTTTAATTACAAAACATGAATTGTTATATAAATTCCCAAGTTAGTTCAGATAAAAGTAAACATTTTCTTGTGCCATGTCAACCTGCTCCGGATACTCCTCAGCGATCTACAAAAGTTAAAACCACGCAAGTGTCAACCAAAAGGCTGGTGAGTTCACAGTGGGCTTGTCATGCATTGGCCCGGTCTCATAATCATTTTCTTTGTCAACATATACATACGTAATATTTGTTTTATGAAAAACGATGCTTTGAAACGTCAATTACCGATTATTTAATATGCGCTTAGTCTTGTAAGAATTAAAGTGCTCAACCGATATCGCGGGTAGCTAATCCGTCATTTCATCCACTAAGGAAGATTGTACCAAGCTGACTATTTACTTTGCGGTGTTCCACCGTCATTTATTTTTATTTGCGGACTTTCGTCACTGCTCTTTTTGCCCTCCCCCCGTGTCCTCCTCTTGGGATCACGGTATCAAATAGGCTGATATTGTTCCCCGTGCACCTCCAGTGCCCCGGAGCGGAGTTTGTCAAACTCCAGTAGATCTACCCAACATCCCCTCGCTTCCACGAATTAATGGCACAATTAATTATGAGGACTTTTTATTTAACCAAAAACATTCCTTAGAAATCATGTGATATCATTTGGTTTAAAGCCTTTAACCTATGCTAGCCATATTAAAACATTTCACTTAGGGTTTCCTTCGAACCCAAAAATCATTTATCAGTTTTATTTTTCGTAAACAACGACTTGAATCCCCCACCCAAGTGTTCCCATAAACACTTTGGTGCAAAACAGTCGATTTTTATTTGTCCGGTGCTCAGCACTCGTAAGTTTTGTCAGCATTGTTTTTAAGTTGTTCTTTCCGTCCCTAACGGGATCGTATCTTGCGGGTTAGTGACACTCACCTTTGGTTGCTCGGCTAGACTTGCTTAATTATCCTTGAATTGATTTCTTAATGAAGACCTATAATTCATTTAGGTCTTATATATTAGTCTTGTGTCTAATTTATTTCAAACAACGTTCACTATGGCCCATAACATAGCACGTTAAACTAAGACACGACATATCAACACACGACACCGATGGTTGATCGTAAACAAGGGTTCATATACATCAGAAGTCAAACGTGTATCATCATAGCATAATCATGTAAGTCATGGCATAACATTCAAGTAAATTGCACAAGTTTAGATTCTGGTCACAGTTTCGCTAGCCTAGTTTCGCTAGGCAGTTTCGCTGTGTACACGGGCAGCACTTTCGCTAGGCAATGCCCGATGACACAGTTTCGCTAGGCTAGTTTCGCTCGAAACTGTTGGCACAGTTTCGCTAGCCTAGTTTCGCCCAAAACTGGTTTGAACTTTCGTTCAGGGAATTTCGCTCGGTAGATTCGCTCGAGCTGGTCTGGTTGGTTTACCCGGCGACACTATAGTTTCGCTACATAGTGTCGCTGGATGAAGTTATACATAATTTCGCTGGACAGTTTCGCCCAGAGAACACGACAGTTTCGCTGGTCGCGAAAAACACATAAATCAGCCTAAAAATCAATCTAACAGCTTCCACATTGCATGCAATTCATTATCTAGCATACATAATCATTTACCAACATAAATCAGTAAGCTTTAACACCTTAAACATGCATTTTCATCATCAAATCACTAAAAACACATTTTAACCTAAAATGACCTAATCTAGCATAAATCTTCAACATGGATGGATTTCACACGTAAAGTTACTGACTTTATGATAGATCTAGCATTCCTAAGCAACATATCAGAAGACCAAGTGATTTCATGGAGGTTCAAGCATGCTTTTTAAGACAACACATAGAAAACATAAAATTGGTGGTTTTGGGACTCACGGTTCGATCTCTAAGCTTGATGGATGATGGTTCGGGGCTGAGATCTCGATGGCTCGGTGTGAATCTCGACTGATCAGGTTTCCAGGAGAAAGATGGAGTGTGTGTGTGTTTGTGTGTAAATGAGGCAAATAGGAGAACTAGGGTTTATTAAGATTATTTATATCAGGGGCTAGTTTCGCTGGCAGTTTCGCTGGACAGGCGAAACTGGCTCTGATCTCGAGTGAGCCAATAGACTGCCGGGCGACATTATAGTTTCGCCCGGTAGTTTCGCTGGTTACCCAAAAGTGGTCAATTTCACATTCTAAGCAAGATAAACACGATTCATAGATTGTCATGCTATTCTCAATACTAAATCATGTATTTAAATCACATTGCACGTAATGACAATAAATAGTTAAGCACATAACACATATGGACGGGTTCGGTGATCAACCAAAGGACGTGGACGTACTCGGCCTAGTTAAGCATTAGTTACTAAGTTAACACTTATAACGTAACTAACGGAATTGTCTAACGGAAGTAAACCTTGAAATTCTCAGATGTCACATCATCCCCTTGTAATTGGAATTTTCGTCCCGAAAATTATTCTTGCGTCGTAGCGTCTGCAACCTCGGCTGTCGTCGCTGGGGAAAGAAAGCAAAAGTTTTAAGGTTGCCACATCCTCCTCCTGTTAAAGGAATTTTGGTCCCCAAAATTAAATCATACCTTGAGTTTCCGTGGACGTTTGCTCGAACAAGTGAGGATACTTTTTCTTCATTTGATCCTCTCGTTCCCAAGTATATTCAGGTCCACGCTTTGAGTTCCATCGCACCTTGACGATCGGAATCTTGCTACGTTTGAGGGTTTTCTCCTCGCGTCCCATGATTTCTACCGGTTGCTCGATAAATCTCAAATGTTCATCGATTTCCAGTTCCTCCAAAGGAATTACTTCAGTGTCTTCAGCCAGACATTTCTTTAGATTGGAAACGTGGAACACGTTGTGAACTCCATCGAGTTCAGCAGGGAGTTGCAATCGATAGGCCACCGGGCCTACTTCCCCAATAATTTCACACGGACCAATGTAGCGAGGATTCAACTTTCCACGCTTCTCGAAGCGTATCACTCCTTTCCAGGGAGATACCTTCAACAATACTTTGTCACCCACCTCAAACTTTAGAGGTTTTCGGCGTTTGTCGGCATAACTCTTTTGTCGATCACGCGCTGCAGCTAGCCGTTGCCTGATTTGAATAATTCGCTCGGAGCATATCTTCTAAGGTTTGAATGGTTCGTTCCGATTGATCATCTGTTTGTGGGTGATAGGCTGTACTCATATCTAGTCGGGTTCCCAACGCTTCTTGCATTGATTGCCATAGCCGGGAAGTAAATCGAGGATCTCGATCAGAAATGATAGTCTTAGGTACACCGTGTAGCTTCACAATTTTGTCGATGTACAGTTTTGTCAATTTATCCATATTATCACTTTCCTTCATCGGAATGAAATGTGCCGATTTGGTTAATCGATCAATGATAACCCAAATCGCATCCGGTTGATTCGATCGATGAGGTAGTCCCGTTACAAAATCCATGGAGATGTCCTCCCATTTCCATTCTGGGATCTTTGGTTGTTGCAGTAAACCAGAAGGCTTTTGGTATTCAATCTTGACTCTTGAGCAGGTTAAGCATTTAGCCACATATCGAGCAATGTCGGCTTTCATATTCGGCCACCAATAAAGATTCTTCAAGTCCTGATACATTTTATCTGATCCAGGGTGCACCGAGTATCTTGACTTGTGAGCCTCGTCCATCACGAGCTCACGGAGATTTCCAAACAAAGGAATCCAGATTCTGTCATTATAATATGTGAGTCCATCAGACTTAACTTCAGAATGGCCATCTACACCACGCAGTGCTTCAGCTGCGAAGTTTTCTGCTTTCAAAGCTTCTTGTTGGCAGTCGCGGATCCGATCCGGTAATCCTGAATGTATTGTAAGTTGAAGCGCTCGTACCCGTCGAGGCTTTTCTTACTCTTTTCTGCTTAGGGCATCTGCCACCACATTTGCTTTTCCCGGATGATATTTAATTGCCAAATCATAATCGTTCAGTAATTCAACCCACCTCCTTTGCCGCATGTTGAGGTCTTTCTGATCAAAGATGTGCTGTAAGCTTTTATGATCGGTGAATATTGTGCACTTTGTTCCGTATAGGTAATGTCTCCAAATCTTGAGTGCATGAACAACGGCTCCCACTTCCAAATCATGCGTTGTATAATTCTTTTCAGTATCCTTTAGTTGCCTGGACCCATAGGCAATCACTTTGTCTCGTTGCATCAACACGCAACCGAGTCCTTGGATTGATGCATCGCAGTAAACCACAAAGTCGTCAACTCCATCGGGTAACGCAAGAATTGGAGATGAACATAACATATCTTTAAGCGTTTGGAACGTGCGTTCTTCTTTCTCACCCCATCTGTATTGCACTCCTTTGTGCGTTAAGGCTGTTAAGGGTTGAGCCAATTGAGAGAAACCCTTAATAAACCTTCGGTAATATCCGGCAAGTCCCAAAAATTGTCGGATTTCGGTTGGTGCTCTTAGGGTAGGCCAATTCTTAATAGCTTCCACTTTAGCTGGGTCGACGTGAATTCCATTCTGATCAACAATGTGTCCAAGAAAATGGACTTCGCGAATCCAAAAATCGCATTTCGAAAACTTGGCGTAAAGCTGTTCCTTGCGGAGCAATTCCAAGATAAGTCGCAGGTGCTCCTTGTGTTCTTCTTTTGTCTTAGAGTAGATCAAAATATCATCGATGAAAACTATCACAAACTTATCGAGGTACGGCTTGCACACTCGATTCATCAGATCCATGAATACGGCAGGTGCATTAGTTAGCCCAAACGGCATAACCAGGAACTCGTAATGACCATACCGAGTTCTGAAAGCAGTTTTGGGTATATCCTCATCACGAACACGAAGTTGGTGATATCCGGACCGTAGGTCAATCTTTGAAAAGTAGCTTGAACCCTGTAGTTGGTCGAAGAGATCGTCGATTCGAGGAAGAGGATACCGATTCTTGATCGTAACCTTGTTGAGTTCTCGGTAGTCGATACACATGCGGAACGTTCCATCCTTCTTTTTAACAAACAATACCGGAGCTCCCCACGGAGACGAACTTGGACGGATAAATCCCTTGTCGAGTAACTCTTGAAGTTGTGCGGAAAGTTCGTTGAGTTCACTTACCGCCAAACGGTAAGGTGCGCGTGCTATCGGAGACGCTCCAGGAACTAAATCGATTCCAAACTCTACTTGTCGAAATTGAGGCAAACCAGGCAGATCTTCAGGAAATACATCTTGGAAGTCGCGGACTATCGGGTAGTCGTCGATTTTACGCTCGGGAAGTGTCGAATCGGTGACGTTTGCAAGAATCGCGAAGTGACCTTTACGAAGGCACTTTTGAGCTTTGAGAAACGAGATAATTCCAGTGACTGTCCCACCTTTCTCACCTTGAACTGTTAATACTTCACCTCCTTCGAGTGGAATACGAACCACTTTTTCTTGACATAAAATTTCGGCTCGATTTTCAGATAACCAATCCATTCCTACTATAACATCAAAGCTACCAATCGGGAAAGGCATAAGATCGATTCCTATCGTACGGCCAGCTAGTTCTAACTTACAGACCTTAACTATCTGAGTCGTATCATGAAGTTTACCGTTTGCTAGTTCTACCACATACTTAGCATCTAAGTTAACTGGTTTAGCGTTAATTAGTCTAGCAAACTTAGTGGAAATAAAGCTTCTTTCAGCACCAGAATCAAATAATACGGTAGCAAAGAAACCATTAAGAATAAATTTACCGTTGATCACGTTGGCATCATTGCGAGCTTCTCCTTGGCCCATCACAAAAGCTCGGCCTCTACCGTTTCCACCATTTCCACCATTGCCATTGCCGTTCCCATTGCCATTGCCGTTTCCATGGCCACCGTTGTTTCCCTGGTTGCCATTTCCTTGTCTTCCCAGTTGAGGGCAATCTCTCTTCATGTGGCCTTGGGCACCACATTCATAGCAACCATTGTCATTTCTTCTTGGGACTCCATTGTTACGGTTCTGCCCATTGTTATTCCCGTTTCCCCGATTGTTACCATTGTTGTTGTTGTTCTGCCTCATCCGATTTTGTTGTTCAGGAATGACTGCCCAACAGTCGTTCGCCACGTGGCTTTTCTTACCACACCTTCCACAAGTTAAACTTTTTCTACAGACTCCCGAGTGATGCTTGCCGCAGGTGTTACACGTGGGCAGGTTCTGACCATTTCCGCCCTGGCGGTTGTTGCTGCTATTGATACCAGATCGCTTACTTTGACCTTGGGTGTGATAGGATTTCCCAGAGCTGTTGGCCACACTCTGCTGATTCATTGACACCTCAGGAACCTCATTTTTGGCCTTTCTTTTGCCACTCAAGGCTGTCTGCTCAGAAGCTTTCGCAGGAAGAGTTCCCTTCTCAATTTCTTGGTCAGTCAACTTATGAGCTAGACGAATAGCTTGTTGCACAGTTGCTGGGTTACTAGCAGTCACCATTCCTTTAATTTGAGGCGCGAGGCCTTCCAGATAACGCTCGATGCGTTTAAACTCAGCATCCACCATTGTGGGGCATAGTACCGCGTACTCGTGGTAACGCGCAGTATACTGCTCGATTTCAGACCCAGCCATCTTCAGATTCAAGAATTCACCCTCTAGCTTCTTCACTTGGTCACGGGGACAGTACTCATCCATGATCAGTTCCTTAAATGCTTCCCATTGCATGTTATTAGCCGCATCAATCCCAATCATCTGGATCTCGGCGTTCCACCAGGAGAGTGCAGCTCCCTCAAAGGTACCAGTAGCAAACTTCACCTTGCTTTCAGCCGGGCAATTACACATGGAGAAAACCTTCTCGGACTTCTCGATCCACCTGAGGAGTCCTACCGCTCCTTCTTCGCCGGAAAATGTTAGTGGCTTGCAGTCCATGAAGGACTTAAACGTGCAGTGGTGGTTTCCCTGAGCGGCATATGCAGCTTGGACGGCTGCCACCGCGGCTTGCACGTGTTCATTAATCATCGCTTGCAGCTGTGCAGGCGTCATGTTGATGTTGTTCCTTCCGTGTCCTCTTCCAGACATCTTGCTGAACAGTTAAAGTAGCCAGTGTTCAGTCACAGTTATACTTTATACATCCCATAATATGTGTATTAACCATTCCCCGTTATCCCTCTATTAGTCCAGAAAAATTTTCGTGCAAAAATCGAGGCGTCGTCGGAGAACGTCGTAAGTCGTAAGTAGCTATCGTCAAAAGTCGGCTTTCCCATAAAAGTCACCGTCGGCGTAGTCATTGTAGTAGAAATCAGGACGTAGCGTGTAGCATCGTTTCGTTGTCGCTTTCCCCCGAATAGTGCGCGTATTATCGTTCGCGTTTCGTATACGTGTGTGACATTTTCCTAAGGTTTTTCCGTTAGACTACTTAGACACGGTCTATATATATCTATATATATATATATATATATACGTACGAAGCGTTTACTTACACAGCAGAGCGAGTATCCCAGGTTGGCACGTAAAAATTTTGTTTTGGGAATTTATTTGTTCGTTTGTAACTAAGGTTTCAAGTTGCAGTTTCCAAATCGTTTTAGAATATGATTTCAGTTCTCTGCAACCTATGGCTCTGATACCAATCTGTCACACCCCCAATAACCACTAACGGAGTTTATACCGTTAAGGGGTGCGAGCAAACCAGGACCACAACCATTAGTTACAAATACTAAACGAATCAGAGTAAAGTCCAAATGTTCATAAATATAACCGTTTCAAAAGTTACGCAGCGGAATGTAAACATAAATATCTTAGCACTAACCGCGTGCTTTAATTACAAAACATGAATTGTTATATAAATTCCCAAGTTAGTTCAGATAAAAGTAAACATTTTCTTGTGCCATGTCAACCTGCTCCGGATACTCCTCAGCGATCTGCAAAAGTTAAAACCACGCAAGTGTCAACCAAAAGGCTGGTGAGTTCACAGTGGGCTTGTCATGCATTGGCCCGGTCTCATAATCATTTTCTTTGTCAACATATACATACGTAATATTTATTTTATGAAAAACGATGCTTTGAAACGTCAATTACCGATTATTTAATATGCGCTTAGTCTTGTAAGAATTAAAGTGCTCAACCGATATCGCGGGTAGCTGATCCGTCGTTTCATGCACTAAGGAAGATTGTACCAAGCTGACTATTTACTTTGCGGTGTTCCACCGTCATTTATTTTTATTTGCGGACTTTCGTCACTGCTCTTTTTGCCTCCCCCGTGTCCTCCTCTTGGGATCACGGTATCAAATAGGCTGATATTGTTCCCCGTGCACCTCCAGTGCCCCGGAGCGGAGTTTGTCAAACTCCAGTAGATCTACCCAACATCCCCTCGCTTCCACGAATTAATGGCACAATTAATTATGAGGACTTTTTATTTAACCAAAAACATTCCTTAGAAATCATGTGATATCATTTGGTTTAAAGCCTTTAACCTATGCTAGCCATATTAAAACATTTCACTTAGGGTTTCCTTCGAACCCAAAAATCATTTATCAGTTTTATTTTTCGTAAACAACGACTTGAATCCCCCACCCAAGTGTTCCCATAAACACTTTGGTGCAAAACAGTCGATTTTTATTTGTCCGGTGCTCAGCACTCGTAAGTTTTGTCGGCATTGTTTTTAAGTTGTTCTTTCCGTCCCTAACGGGATCGTATCTTGCGGGTTAGTGACACTCACCTTTGGTTGCTCGGCTAGACTTGCTTAATTATCCTTGAATTGATTTCTTAATGAAGACCTATAATTCATTTAGGTCTTATATATTAGTCTTGTGTCTAATTTATTTCAAACAACGTTCACTATGGCCCATAACATAGCACGTTAAACTAAGACACGACATATCGACACACGACACCGATGGTTGATCGTAAACAAGGGTTCATATACATCAGAAGTCAAACGTGTATCATCATAGCATAATCATGTAAGTCATGGCATAACATTCAAGTAAATTGCACAAGTTTAGATTCTGGTCACAGTTTCGCTAGCCTAGTTTCGCTAGGCAGTTTCGCTGTGTACACGGGCAGCACTTTCGCTAGGCAATGCCCGATGACACAGTTTCGCTAGGCTAGTTTCGCTCGAAACTGTTGGCACAGTTTCGCTAGCCTAGTTTCGCCCGAAACTGGTTTGAACTTTTGTTCAGGGAATTTCGCTCGGTAGATTCGCTCGAGCTGGTCTGGTTGGTTTACCCGGCGACACTATAGTTTCGCTACATAGTGTCGCTGGATGAAGTTATACATAATTTCGCTGGACAGTTTCGCCCAGAGAACACGACAGTTTCGCTGGTCGCGAAAAACACATAAATCAGCCTAAAAATCAATCTAACAGCTTCCACATTGCATGCAATTCATTATCTAGCATACATAATCATTTACCAACATAAATCAGTAAGCTTTAACACCTTAAACATGCATTTTCATCATCAAATCACTAAAAACACATTTTAACCTAAAATGACCTAATCTAGCATAAATCTTCAACATGGATGGATTTCACACGTAAAGTTACTGACTTTATGATAGATCTAGCATTCCTAAGCAACATATCAGAAGATCAAGTGATTTCATGGAGGTTCAAGCATGCTTTTTAAGAAAACACATAGAAAACATAAAATTGGTGGTTTTGGGACTCACGGTTCGATCTCTAAGCTTGATGGATGATGGTTCGGGGCTGAGATCTCGATGGCTCGGTGTGAATCTCGACTGATCAGGTTTCCAGGAGAAAGATGGAGTGTGTGTGTGTTTGTGTGTAAATGAGGCAAATAGGAGAACTAGGGTTTATTAAGATTATTTATATCAGGGGCTAGTTTCGCTGGCAGTTTCGCTGGACAGGCGAAACTGGCTCTGATCTCGAGTGAGCCAATAGACTGCCGGGCGACATTATAGTTTCGCCCGGTAGTTTCGCTGGTTACCCAAAAGTGGTCAATTTCACATTCTAAGCAAGATAAACACGATTCATAGATTGTCATGCTATTCTCAATACTAAATCATGTATTTAAATCACATTGCACATAATGACAATAAATAGTTAAGCACATAACACATATGGACGGGTTCGGTGATCAACCAAAGGACGTGGACGTACTCGGCCTAGTTAAGCATTAGTTACTAAGTTAACACTTATAACGTAACTAACGGAATTGTCTAACGGAAGTAAACCTTGAAATTCTCGGATGTCACAGTTTTGATTCATAGTTCTATAACTCAAAGTGCATTGTATGTTCAAACTATTGATGATTTTAGTGCTTTGATGTCTGCATTAGTATCTTCATATTTTGGTGTTATCACTGGTGCTGTGAGTAATGATGAGTTGGCAAATGAAGACTACGATCAAATTGATTTTTATCATTTGGAGGAAATGGATCTGAATTGGAAGTATGCTATGTTGGTTTGAAGAACGAAGAAATTTTTCAATAGAACTGGTAAGAAGAGATTGAATCAGGATGGTAAGATTGGTCTAGACAAATCGAAGGTGAAATGTTATAAGTGTTCCGTCTTTGGTCACTTTGCTCGAGAATGTCCAAGTTCTGCAGATAATAAATTGAAAACTGGTCCACATGCACATTTAGTTTTTCATCCATCAAATGAAGCTGATAAGGTTGAGAAGAAATCTGTTACTTTTGCAAATAATTTGACAGAAACATTTTGGCATCCAGATGAATTTTCTTGGAATGTAGATTCAGCAGCTAAAAAGAATCATGCTCCATTTAGCATTGCATTGACTTCTCGTCATGATGATGATGACATCTTGTTGACTGATTCTGATTCTTACTCAAGTGAATCCTTGGTACAAGAAGGTTTACCAAAAGTTGCTGATAGTTCAACAGTTGAAGAATCTAAATGTCTTACATGTGTAATACTACACAAGGAGATTGAATGGTTTGATGAGCGTTCTAAAACATCAACTGAAGAAATTGTTGTGCTCAAGAAGGAGTTGGACGATTTTCAAAAAAAAGTATTATGAGTTGGTTCATATTCATGAAGATGCTTTGAAGGAAAAGACTCAATTGGCTTAGGAATGTGAGAAGGCCAAAGCTGAAGCTTTAGACGCAGCTCAAGATTTTGAGAATTTATTTGCGAAAAGTTATCCAGTTCAGCAAAAGTATGAGGAAGCTACTGCTCTTATTGCAAAAACAGCTGTTACTGTTGAGAAGCTTCAAAATAAAATTTCTATACTTCAAGATGAGAATACTTTTTATCGTGATAAGAATGAGGTATTGACTAAAGATGTTGAAATTTATAAGCAAAAGAGAGAAAATGTGCTTGAAGAATTATTTGCAGAATGTGAGATTCGAAAGCTACAAACATATGAATATGATGATCTCAATGCAAAGTTTATCAAGTCACAAAAAGAGGTGTTTCAGGAGAACAAAAGAAAGCGTATCAAGCTGAAAAGAAGGCATATGGTACTTTAACAATGGCATTGCCTACAGATTTATTACATCAATTCTCAAGTAACTACACAACAAATAGTTTGTGGGATGCTTTAGAAAAGCAATGTGAAGGCAATCACCAATATAAGAAAAGTCGACAAAACGTGTTGAAGAAGGAATTTGATAGTTTCAAGCATTATCAAAATGAATCGATTCCAAATCTGATTGCTAGATTTGCTCATTTAATGAGTGTAATGAAGTTGGTGAATCTTACTAAAGACGTAGCTGATAAGAACGAAAAGATTTTGGAAGCTTTACCAGAGAAATGGGAAAATTATGTGATGATGGTCAATCATGATAAAGATTTTTAAAATTTTTGTTTAATGATCTGGTTCAAAGAATCCAAGCAAGGGATATGGAGTTAAAGGTGAATAAGTCACCGCCTGAGCAACTTCAAATTCCTGCAGTGTATTATGGTAACAATGATTCAACTATGAATGCTGGAAAATCTAATATTCTTAGTTCTGCACCTCCTACCACATTTCTGGCAGGTAAATCTGAAACTCCAAGTTATTCTTCTGTCGGTTGTAGGGTTTCGATTCCTAGTTCTTCAACTCAAAGTGCATTGTCTGTTCAAACTATTGATGATTTTAGTGCTTTGATGTCTGCATTAGTATCTTCATATATTGGTGTTATCATTGGTGCTGTGAGTAATGATGAGTTGGCAAATGAAGACTACGATCAAATTGATTTTTATCATTTGGAGGAAATGGATCTGAATTGGAAGTATGCTATGTTGGTTCGAAGAACGAATAAATTTTTCAATAGAACTGGTAAGAAGAGATTGAATCAGGATGGTAAGATTGGTCTAGATAAATCGAAGGTGAAATGTTATAAGTGTTCCGTCTTTGGTCACTTTGCTCGAGAATGTCCAAGTTCTGCAGATAATAAATTGAAAACTGGTCAACATACACATTTAGTTTTTCATCCATCAAATGAAGCTGATAAGGTTGAGAAGAAATCTGTTACTTTTGCAAATAATCTGACAGAAACATTTTGGCATCCAGATGAATTTTCTTGGAATGTAGATTCAGCAGCTAAAAAGAATCATGCTCCATTTAGCATTGCATTGACTTCTCGTCATGATGATGATGACAACTTGTTGACTGATTCTGATTCTTACTCAAGTGAATCCTTGGTACAAGAAGGTTTACCAAAAGTTGCTGATAGTTCAACAATTGAAGAATCTAAATGTCTTACATGTGTAATATTACACAAGGAGATTGAATGGTTTGATGAGCGTTCTAAAACATCAACTGAAGAAATTGTTGTGCTCAAGAAGGAGTTGGACGATTTTCAAAAAAAAGTATTATGAGTTGGTTCATGTTCATGAAGATGCTTTGAAGGAAAAGACTCAATTGGCTTAGGAATGTGAGAAGGCCAAAGCTGAAGCTTTAGACGCAGCTCAAGATTTTGAGAATTTATTTGCGAAAAGTTATCCAGTTCAGCAAAAGTATGAGGAAGCTACTGCTCTTATTGCAAAAAATGTTGTTACTGTTGAGAAGCTTCAAAATAAAATTTCTATACTTCAAGATGAGAATACTCTTTATCGTGATAAGAATGAGGTATTGACTAAAGATGTTGAAATTTATAAGCAAAAGAGAGAAAATGTGCTTGAAGAATTATTTGCAGAATGTGAGATTCGAAAGCTACAAACATATGAATATGATGATCTCAATACAAAGTTTATCAAGGCACAAAAGGAGGTGTTTGAGGGTCAACAGAAGATTCTTGATTTGAAATTGGAGATTTTGGAGTTGAAGAGGCAAGTGAAGAATTGCAATTTGTCACCGACATTGCTAAATTTCTTATACAAGCAGGATAAGATTTCGGAGAATTCTAAGGCAGATGATGTTCATTTGGTACCTCAACCAGTGGATTTAATTGAAGTTACTTCTGCTCAGATTGATCCAAAAGATGAATTGCATGATTATTCCAAGTTTGCCACTCCACCCAAGAAGAACAAGTCTAAGTCTAAGAAGAAAGAAAAGTCTTTAGGTGAAGCTCCAAAATTTGTGTCAAAGTCTGTTTTGTTGGAAAATGAAAATGTGTTTGATAAGATTGCTTCGAGTTCTTCAAAGAATCAAGGATTCAAACACACAGGCTTGGGTTACGAAGTGAAGGAAGACTTGGTTCAAGTTAAGAAACCAGTGAAAACTAACAAGGTTTCTATAGTAAAGGTTGCAAAGAAATCACCATCTCGGAAGGAATTTTCTTATTATTCTGGAGAATCGTCATCTTCCAGGAGTCCATCTCCTAGGTATGATTCTTCTGATGGTTTCTTTGATAATTTTGATTCTGATCATTCCTATGGTTTTCAACACTCAAAACAATTTTCAAACATTTTTAGAGAACGACTTTGTTATGTATGTCGTCAACCGGGACATCTAGCTGCTGATTGTCCGACGACTGCATATATCCACAAAACTGCAAAATATGTGAATAACAAAGGTCAAATTTTTGAAGAACCCTGGTCTCCAAAGATTAAATCAACCCGTAACTCGTCTTGGTCTAAACCAAGTACGTCGGTTGAATCTGAATCTGGTTCTGATAAAAAATTCAAAATTTTACAAACATGGAAACCGAAAGCTGTTTCCATGGCCAACAGTGACTAGGTGGAAGACACCAGGCGACCCGACGCTGTTGAATCGTGTAACACCCCAAAATTTTATGACTTAAATTATATACGTGTGCTATATATATACGTGTGCTATATTTATTAAGTAGCTGTAATATACGTGATATATTATATATACGTATAACAGAGCAACGCCACGATTCGCATACGCTGATTAGACGCGCTTTTTACCGCATAGTTAAATGAATATTCAACGGTTTATGTTATGACCGAAGAATAAATATAATATTTATATTTATTGGACCCCCGTAATATTTTAGATGTTCGGGAATTTTTATAAACCGTTTAATATTATTTTATGGGTTTAGATTACGGGCATAATACCTACTCATTAAATATTATACCATATTAAATTAAAATACCCTAAACTTGCTTGTTCCTTACTTCTCATTTTCCTCATCATTGTATTGTCTGTCAATTGAGAACAAAAGAATCTATGATTCATCGATTGAAAACCTTAGTCACCATACTTACGTGGTTAGATTACTTCGTTCAATTGTTTTGTTGATTCCTTCACCTTACGTACTATATATATACACAGAACATGCACAATGAACTCACAATTCAAAAATCTACATACACACATTGGTATACGACAAAAAGAAACAAATATGGAAAGAAAGAGAGAGAGAGAAGAAAGAAAGTGTGCAGCCCTCTCCCCTCCCTCGTTTCTTCTGTTCCGGCAACGAAAACCCAGCCCTCGCTTTTCCGATCGAGGCTTCTCCGACGGAGCTCCCTCCCCCTATCTTCGACCTCCTACTGCTCCATTCGTCCCCCTGCAGCCTCCCAATCCTGTTCTCCGGCAAACCGAACCCCATCACTCGGCGAACCAGCGGCGGCAGCACTGCGCCGTAAACCCGGCGAGCACCATGCACCCTTCTCCGACCTCCCTCTATTCGTGTTTCCGGTGAAGCACACCAGGTCGGAACCCAGCTCCCTTCGACTCCTCCTCTGTTCGGAATAAACCACAGGTGGTGAAACCAGCAACCCTCGATGAAAGATGATGAAGGTGATGATGTTCGGTGGCGAGAAGATGGTAGCAGTGAACCGTCGGATGGCTGCTGGAGGTGGCAGCAGGTGTTAGATGACGAATGGTGGTGGTTGTTGGTCGATGGTGGAGATTTGAATGAAACAAGAGTCGGGAACGAACTCGGTAAACGACACCAACTCGGTGATGTTCGGAGTGAGTTTCGGTGGCGAGCGGTTGACGACGGGTGATGCCGGAAACGGTAGTTAGCTACCGGGACGGTGGTGAATGGTGACGGTGATTGGCGGTTCTTAACGTCAGTCGTAGGTGGTCGCGATTCGAGTTAGAAAAGGAGGCGACGAGTTAACCCATTTACACTTTCGAACGACGTTTCGGTGGCGTAACGAGGTCCAAACGACAAACCGATAACGGGGAAATGCTCGTGGCAAGGAGCTAGTCGGGATGGAATATTTATTTGTCCAAATCAGACAACATTATTATTCGGTTATTTTGGACTCGTTTCACGACCCGTTAAAAAGGTAATCACGTTATATATTTGTTGTTATTACAAATATTATTGTTAAGTTAAAGTTCATATTAAATCATCATAGAACAAGATAAATGATATAAATATATATATTTAAACCGAATAAATATATATATATATATGATTATTAATCAGTTTTATTTAATAAAATTGATTTAAAAGGATATTTTGTAATTAAATATTAAATATATATATAAATATATATATATATATATATATATATATTTAATATAAACGATAAAGTAATTATCGGATTAAAGAATATGTTTAATATATATTTGAAACATATTTAAAATATGTTAATATATATTTAAAAGTGTTAATATTGAAATTAGGGTTTCCTAGCCGCTGTGCTATCAAACCCGAGTAAACGGTGATGAACCAAGCTTTGAAATTTTAAAGCATGTTATAAAATGTTATAACGGATAATACCCTAAGTCAGTTTTGAATTAAAATGAGTTTTGATAAAGAAATGAGAACAACGGGAAATTAGGGTTTCCAAACATGATTATTTAATATAAAATAATCCGGAGGGTATGGAGACTTGATTTTTGGTATGGTAACACGTCTTTATACATAATAAGTATAATGAAGTTAAAATGGATAAATGGTAAGGTATTTAAAATACCGAGTTAATCGGATATTTAGAAGTTCGCGCGGACCGGAAGGGTAGACGCCTGTACACTAGTGTTTCTGGCAAAAGCGAGGGTGTCGCATAAATCCCAACTGGGAAATGGCATCCCTCACTGGGCGATCCCGGAGTGAGCGTTTACTTATAGGAATGCGTGTCTTCATATTATCAACAAAAGAAAAGGATAATCGCCTAAAGGGCATTTTGGTCATTTTGACCTTTTAAAAGGAATGAACTTAATAATAAAATATTATTAAGATAATGAAGTATTAAAATAAACATAGGAAGTGTTTATTATATTAAACCTTGCGTTAACGCCGTACAATACGCGATTAGGTTTAATTGGAAGGCATAACGGAAGTTTTCTCTGAATTAAATGCTTAAGAGAATAAGGTGAGTTCTATGTGCCCACTTTTAAATGTTTTAAATGTTTTAATGTTTTCGGGCTGATATACATGCAATGATATATATTCAACTATTTACTTGAAAAATATTTGAGATGCCTTTACTTGTTTTGTGTTGATACACATACGTGGAAAAGTTATAATACTTATAACTGTTTTAAAGTTATTATTACCTGTTATTACTTTTTCGGGAATGTTATAATAAACGGGTAATATAAAGAATGAAACTTTTATATAAAGCTTTGAGAAATGAAAAATGCGAATGTTTGGTCTAAGCCTATGTATAGGACTAAGTGTCGGGTAAATATGATCTTATTAGCCTTGTTATGCAAGACCCATAACATTATATTTATGAAACGCTTATATCCATATACGGGTGATGGACTGGTGTTGAAATGGTTATGAGTCCAAATACAAGAGTTATTTAAATGGACTTTTGAAAAAGATGAAAAGGTTTAAAAGGTTGAAAATGTGGAAAAGGTTGAAAAGGTTTTAATCTAAGCAGATATTGTCTAGTGAAAAGGGAAAAGGTGGTTGTGCAACTAGAAGCGGGGAATGACGGTTCCCCGGGGTAACGACGGTTACTCTATGAAAGGTTTCGGGTGGCGACGGTTGCCCGAGGAGCTAACGTGGTTCCAATAGACAATGCTTAGTAGAATGAATGGTTAAATGTTTTGGTATAATTCTGTTATGTCTTATACCTGATAAAGGATGAATGATTAAATGTTTTGGTATAACTCTGTCATGTTTTATACCTGATAAATGTTTATAAAGAAGGGGTCGTTAGACCCTAGTGTTTGAGGTAAATCTTTCAAGGGAAGGTAAATGTTTTAAATACTTAGAACTCACCAGCGTAAGCTGACCTTTAAAAGCATGTATGTCAGGTATCGGTGATGTTTAAAGTAGCAAGGGAAGGGCTCTAGCAAGGGCTGATTAGATGGGCAAGCTATCAGGAATGACTCGGTAGTAGACTGGCATAGCTATATATAAGATCTAGTTATAGATTATGTTATTATCTTCTTGTACTATTGTAACTCGTTATATATATAAATGAAAAGTTTTTAATTTCCGCTGCTTATTTATCTCTGTTGTACCATGTGTTCATGAGTAAATCCGACACGTGACCCCTCCTGGAGCCAAGACTGGGAGTGGGCGTCACAAATCGGGTCAATCCCAAAGCGACTAATGATTTATTTGTGTCAAGCAGGTATTTCAGGAAGCCATTTCGGTGATTAAAAATTGCTGGTTGTGAAATATCTGTGCTAACTTAAACGAATTTTCAAAATCAAATTTTGTATTCAAAATGCTAAACTAAACGTATTCGTGTTGGTTGATCAAATTTTGTATTCAAATTTTGTATACAAAAATAGTGTCTTGTTTTTCAAATCGTAAAAATGAAAATCTATAAATAGAGTTGTCATTTTTATGGGGAGAAATTTGGAAAAGACAAAAACATTGAAAAATGCAAAAAGCCAAAAACATTGAATAATGAGAAATTGTATCCGACATGATTGGGAAATGATGGTACATTGGCTGATATTGTCTGACTCATGGATAAAATTGATGATAAAGCCATAAGACCATTTGATCGGTGTGTAAGGTAGGCTCGGCAAATCAGAAAGTATTCAAATGTGATCTACACTAAATCTGATGCTTGACCTAGTGGACAACATCTTGATGCGTATTTCATGACATATCAAGAAAAAGATATGTGAAAATAAAATGAGAAGTCACTGTGTATACATGTGTTCATTTTGCAAAGATTTAAACTTGTTTGATTTTCTTTATTTTTTCAAACGATCGGACTTTCTCTGCGTGTCCACAAGACCGACCTGATCGTTGTTCGTTTGACGTTCTGCTTTATTTTCTTTGGTGTTTCGTATAACTCATCGGACTTTCTGCGTGTACGGGAGTACCGACCTGATTGTTGTTGGGTTATACAATTTCAACTTGTTTTATTTTCTTATTTTGTTAAATCCAAGGCCTTATCTGCGTATCGAAATATCGACCTTAAGGTAGATGATTTAACGTTCTTATTTCTTTTTGCATGGAACACATTTAACTTCAGAATCACTTGTTTCAGATGCACTTATTTGAGATTCAGAATCACTTGATTCAACTTGCATATTAGCCATCAATGCATAATTTTCTAGAGAATGAACTAGAAATGCAGATTCATCCGAAAAATCTGCAGCCCAATCATAACCCTCCTCAGCCACTAAAGCCTTTGCATCTTTATTATGATTATGACTATCTGAAGTACTTGGTTTAGAAGAAGATTGGTTGCATTCTCGAGCAAAATGTCCTAATTTAGAACATCTATAACATTTCAATTTAGACTTATCTAAACCAAGTTTGCATCCTTGAAATATAGAATTCTTGCCATGTTTGTCAATAAACCGTCTTCCTTTTTCAACAGTCATAGCAAATTGCCAATCCAAATCTAATTTATTTAGCTGATTATCATCCATCTATTTTGGATCCTCCGGAACCAAACCAGAATTACCAGTTTGACTAAATATGGATCCAGATGAAGATGATATGAAGGCAGACAACAAAGCAGCTAGATCTGCAGTTGCTTGATTAGAAGTAGACTTGCTCGATGATCTATCAGGAATAGTAAAACTGCAACCCAAAGAATAACCAGTATTCTCAGACTTTCCAGCAAGAAATTCTGTTAAGGGTGGATTACTGCTTGAAATAGAATGTGATTTCGTTTTAGCATGTACTGTAGCAGGGTACTCTCCAAAATATACCTCAGGATTCTGAACAGATGGAGTTGCTGACTTTTTCGCAAGTAATTCCATTTCTCGAGCTTGCAATTTGCTTATCAGCTGATTGAATGTCCAACTTGAGTAATTTGGATCATTAGACAACATCATCACAAAATTCTCCCACTTTTCGAGTAGAGCTTTCAGAAATATCTCCTTTAATTCATTATTTTCTTTCTTAACACCTACAATGTCAAGTTCATTGATTAAATGTGAAAACCTTGCAATCAAATCTGTGATCTTCTCATTCTCACAAAGCCCAAAATTGTCAAATTCTTTCTTCAAAACTTTCTTTCGAGTATTCTTGTACTGATCATTACCCTCACATCTTTCCTTAATAGCATCCCATAAATGTTTCGAAGTTGGAAAATTCTTAAACTAATGCATCAAATCTTTTGGTAATGCCATCGTGAGAAAACTATAAGTTTTCTTTTCTCTTGCAAATACCTTCTTTTCTTCAGGCTCAAAATCACTTATCGATTTTGGTAGAGTATTAGCAATCAACGGATACTCATATTGTTTTTCAATCGGAATCCAACAATCAACATCTTGTGAGTATATGTAAGATTCAAATCTTTTCTTCCAGTTATGATAATCTTCCAATCGAAGTAATTTAGGAACTCTTTGAGTTGTTCTGATTTCATTATCATAGTTCATCATGGCCTGCATCGAGGTTTGCATAGTTGAAAACGCTTGATAATCGCTCATTTTGAAGTTAAAAATTGAATGTCAAAACTTCGAACACAAAAACGAAGGTCTTTCAAGCGGATATTGGGGGTCAAACCAGGGGTAATGGCCATTAATCTAGTAAAAGTATAGATCTCGTCGAGACGAACGTTTTGGCTGGTATTAGCTCCTGTAACTCTTAACGGTTCTCAAGTTACGTCAGTTTTAGTGAAGGTCACTTTTCTACCAACGTACCAAGCTGCGGACCAAGAAAATCAGCGTACCAAATACCCAAAGCGGACCAAAAACATACCAGATCTTCAGCATACCACCCTACGGACCAAATCAGATCAGTAGACTAGAAAACTCAGCGTACCAGTTTGATCAGCGTACCAATTTGGTACGGCGTAACTGCCAGCGTACCAGAAAGTAACCATCGCGGACCAAACTTGAAGATTGTCTTCCGGACCAGATTTCAGCATACCAGAAGCTGATGAAGATATCCGTGCATACTAGAAGCGTACCAGAGGCGTACCAGCTCTTCTTCGAGCGAACCAAACTGAAATTTTGGATTTTCACGAACTTTGACGTTTTGAGCTGGAAATTGGAGCAGGAAGATGCGAAAACACTCTAGGAACACTCAGAAATAATTTTTATCCTCGGAATCACTCAGAATTGTGAAAATTTGATGAAAAATGCACCAAACCCAAGCTTTCTCTCTCTAAAACTCGAAAATGGACCAAATCACAGCAGTAGAGCAACCAAATGCTCTGATACCACTTGAAAAACCACGGAGGGATCTTACTACTACATGATTCGGTAATACAAGAATGCACACGATGTAAATAAAGCTTTGCTTTATTGATTTCACTTAGAGAATATACAAAGTCTAGAGAGAGAGAGAACACACTCAGTTACACACACTTAAGAGTAGAGAATGACAGAACTAGTTCTAACTCTCTCTAACATGAACTATTTATAGGTAGCAACTTACCAGCGTACCACCTAGCATACCATTTGGTACGGGCGTACCAATTGGTACGGTGTACCATTTGGTACGGCAACTTGGTATGTTACAACTATGACTCACAAAGACGCTCTAGAATAGATATAATACACGAGACACACGGTAGCATAGGAATATGCTCTAACATGAACTGTGTTTGTAAATTTTGGTACAAAACCGTTAATTAATTTAGTGAAAGCTTGCTCTCCACTGGTTTAAAACCAATATCCTTGAGCAAAGAAGAACCATCAAGCCTAGCTTGATCATGTTCCTCACCCTGGTTATCTTGGCTCTTAGGATTCACAGACACATCTTCATTTACCTCGGGCACCACTAAAGGTGCCTTTGGGTAAGAGGATGGCCTAGTTTCCATGAATTGGGTCTCATTTATGTTACCACTGTCCACTGGTTCCAGTGGGGAATCTAGTGTAGTGGCAGTCCTCTTCTCATCAACCATGTCTATACTCCTATGGCTGAACTCCTTACCAAAGTGTGGTTCGGGTGATTTTTCCTTGAGACTCTTCAACACATCTCCTGCAAATAAGGTTTCTGGAGATAGTGTATCATAAGAAGTACTGAAAATGTCATCACCTTCACTTTGAGGTGTAAATTGGCTTGGTCTTGCTGGAGTTTTACTAGTGAATGAGGGATGTATATTCATACCTATAGGGTCATCTCCTTTTGTAGAGTCACCTTTTGCTTGGCTATCCCTTTTGGCTCTTTTATGCCTAAGAACTTTGTCCTTGGCAGGGCTTGAAGCTTGGGTGGCTATGGGTTGCATAGGTGGAGTAAACCTTGCACCCTCTTTCTCAAGATTTTCTAGATCATTGGTAGGGGATGAAATGGCTGAAATATTGACAAATTTTAACTGTCTCTTCCTCTTTTTGAGTGGGAGTCGTTTGGAAGAGGAAGGATTTGCAGTTGGGGGTTCAACCTCTGCTGGTAACATAGAGTTGTCAACTGGAGCACTAAGCTTAGGATTTTCCTGTGGTTACACCAGTGGTGCATCCACTAAAGGTCTAGGCACAGGTATGGGATGGTCAGTGTCCCTGCCTGTATACCCTTTATTATTTTCATTGCTTGATAAATAAGAAAATAATTTTTCATTTGGTACCCTCAACTATTAAATTTTATCTGATTTTTTTTTAAGTTGGGTATTGTAAGGGAATAACTTGTGGCTTGTGTATTAAATCATCACTTGGCGGACTATTTTGAAGGCCTATGTGATAAAATAGGTGGAGATTAGCTGGGTTATGGTTATATTGGGTCACTGGGCCAATTTAGATGTGGTTGGGCTCAATGAAACAATGTTTAGAGGGAGTTTAGTGGGCCTATATGGTCAAAAACGGGAATTAGTGGGTAATTAGGGTTACCAAAGATAGATTAGCTTGTTTTCCAAGCTAATCTCCCCCTATATAAAGATAGCTAATCTAGGGGATTAGGGCTGCTGATTTTGGGGTGTTCTTGGTGTTTTCAAAGAAGTGTAATCGAAATTCTCCCATAGAGAATTTCAAACCTCAAGTGTGTTGCAATCAAGTTTCAATCTAGTATTCTCAATCGGTTTGTGTGTTTCATTATTTTCCTAATCGTTTGTTCTTGTTTATGTCGTTTATACTTGATTCACTCTAGTGTTTGGATTCCGCACACTCACTAGAGATCGTGATATCGTGTTTGGGTTCTTTTCGATCCTTACAATTGGTATCAGAGCCAAGAAACGCAAGTTTCGAGGCTCTCGCGATATCAGATTCAAGTTTTAGGTGACTAACGATTTGAGTTTGTTGGTGATTTTCAGCTTTTAGCACGTTCGGAAGTAGTTTTGCAGGTTTCAAGTCAAGACATGAGCTTTCGAGTTGCTTAATTCGTGATTTGGAGACTTTTCGACCCTGTTTCTACACTTTTCGATCGACCTCCTGATCGAAAAGCCTTTTCTGTCGCGCTGGTTCGATCGAGAAAGTCCCCTTGTGACTTTTCGATGAGCCATCTGTCGATCGGAAAGTCCCCCTTGTGACTTTTCGATCAGCACATTTCGATCGGAAAGTCCCCTTGTGACTTTTCGATCAGCCATCTGTCATCGGAAAGTCCCCCTTGTGACTTTTCGATCAGCACATTTCGATCGAAAAGTTCCCCTGTGACTTTTCGATCAGAGCATTTTGATCGGAAAGTCCCCCTTGTGACTTTTCGATCAGCACATTTTGATCGGAAAGTCCCCCTGTGACTTTTCGATCAGCTCCGTTTCGATCGGAAAGTCCCTTCGTGACTTTTCGATCAGCTCTGTTTCGATCGGAAAGTCCCTTCGTGACTTTCGATCAGCTTCGCCTCTCGATCGGAAAGTCCCCTTCGTGACTTTTCGATCAGCTTACACTTTTCGGTCGAGCCGAAACTCTGCCCGATCGAAAAGCTGTCTTTCCGATCCAGTTGAGACTTTTCAATCCGATCATGGCACTCATTCAACCAGGTAGCACTGCATCTACCAACAACAATGAGATATGTTGTAATCCTAAGTGTCAGGCTATTTTGAATGAATGTAAAGACTGGGAACGTAAGTTTACCAATGAGACCCTAAATCGCGAATTAATTACTAGAGACCTTAGGGAGTCCAAAAGTAAGACCAGAATATTTAGAGAGAAACTTGAGGCCATTCAGGTAGATGTTAAGAGTCTTCAAAAGTCAGGTGAGCGATAAAAGCACCTATCTTAGGCTTCCTAACGCTAAGGTAGAAGAGCTAACTAAGGAGGTGGAGGAACTAAGAACCAAACTTGACACTTCCCAATCTGCCCTTGAAAAACATCAAGTTATTCAAAAGAAAATGATGGACTCTCATCATGTCTTATTCAAATCAGAAGAGCGACTCGAGCAGGTAAAAGAAACATCTGGCCTCGGGGATGGAAATTTTCCTCCCCCATTACAACATGAATACATCAAAGTGCCCCAAACTGCAGATGAATTGTTGAAAGAGTCCTTGAATGAAGCAACCATGGTATATGGGCCTCAATCAGTGAATAAAGATGAAAAGACAGCCACAGAAGCAACTCAGTCAAACAACACTACTAAGTGTACTGGCTCAAGCTCTAGTGAAGTGAAGAAAGCTTATGAAGAAAAGTTGACTCCTTATCCAAAGATCGAGACTCCTTATTCCAAAGTGGTGGATAAGGTAAAGCGGAAACGAGTGGTGATGACTACCAGACCCAATGGTAAGATATTCATGACATCTAGGTCTATGTTTGACCAAGAACCAGATGCTGGCTATGAACTACCATCCTTCTCCACTAAGTTCAAAGGCTTGGGTCATGATGGTGGTTTATCATCTCACATTAAGAGCTTAAGACCCAAGATCACCATCAAGCCTCCAACTTCGGTTCCTATCAAGATTGAAAGGCCCAAGATAACAAACAAGTCTCCAGTTTCATCTGTAGGCTCATGCAATTGTAGTTGCGGAAATGCTGCCTCGACATTAAAGAATACATGGAGCACAAGAACTGAAAAAATAGATTCAACTCAAGCTTCGAGGAACCAGTCTACAGTTAACACAAGATCTGCAAACGGGTGCAAGATGCAGACACAAACAAATGGTGCTCCACCTCAGCAGCTAAAGACAAACGGTTACACGTCTGACTTCTATCTCAAGAAGCAGACGTGCTTTAATTGTGGCAATCCTGGTCACATTGCCCGAAATTGTCTCTATCGCCCCTATGAGCCATATTATCCAGGAAGTCAAAGTGTTTCATCTCAAGAATCAGTTAAGTCTAAGCCAATGAAGGTGCAACCACCTAAGGCTATGAAGACTATTTCTTCTAAGATAAAACCCTCTGATCAACATTGGGGCGCTGCCAAAGAGCAGAGAAAAATTTCAAATCAAAAATATGCTTTTCCAAATTATGAAAATTTTCATAAAAAGGTGAAGAAACCAATTTCAAAACAACACAATGTTAAAAAACCTAAAGTTGCCCACTGTTTTGAGAAAGAAACCTGAAATGAGAAAGATTGAAAAACCTAAAGTCACTACTCCAAAAGTGACTAAAACAACTCATAAATCACCTCAAATTTGGAAACTTAGATCTATGGCACCCACAACTCCAATTCCTGATTTTACAAAGGGCATGTGTTTAAAAGAAGTAACTTTCGTTGATTCATCAGGTCTACCCAGAACCACTATGGCCTGGGTTCCATTGGCTTACTGATCTCTCACCTTGTGCAGGAACAGTCAAGGAGGATTTTCATTAACCTTGTTTGCTTGTTTGTGATAGTGATTGTTCCAGGAACAGAAAAGGAGGCATCTCTTCACTTCATGACATGCAGATCTTTATGGGGGGTATGTCTCCTTATGAGAGGTAAATCTGAAAACATCCGTAGAAAAAGGTAACACTGTCTTAATTGTTTGTTTCTTGGCTAATTTGATGTGAAGTCTGGTAGTGCATGAAACAAAACCCATTTCTGAATTTTTTTCAAAAGATAAACTTTGAAGGTTAGCTTGGCCAGTTTTAGTAGATATTTAGTGATGTGTCTGTGTGTGCATAAAAAAAATAAAAAATAAAAAACATGTGTGTTGATTTTAAAAATCAAAAAGAAAGGGGAAGAATAGATAAGATGAAATAGTTGACCCCTAAAAAAATGTGTTTTTTGATTTTTAATCTTTTGTTTCCTTTAGAAGGTGGGAAGTGAAATAAATTTCCGTTCTCAGAATGACTGACACGCGTAAGGCAAAAGTGAAAGACATAATCCAAGGTGATGTGCTTGGTAGGCTCGGTTCCAAAAACAAAGGTATGGGTCACAACACTTAAAGATAAAGTATGTCATTTGACGGGAAACTCACACTTAGGTTAAGTGCTTGTTCTATTTGACTGCGAAATTGGTTCCCGATACACACGCCGGACTCCAAAGTGTTGAATCGAAAATCTCAAAAATTCGGCGTCCCCTCTGTTTTGTGTGAGCAAAGATCTGGGGATGTCAAAGCCGTCAGTCAAGTCTTGCCTTTGCTTTGCGTGAGCATTGACCTGGTGTAGAATGGTTGACGTGTTAATCAGATTTTCCTCTGTTTTGCGTGAGCAAAGACCTGGTTAGTCTGGATTAACGTGCTTGCAGATCACTGTATATAATTTACACCCCAAAAGATGCCAATGTGCACAACAAAAGAGACCCTCTAGCGTCCAAAACCCTTTAGCCCTGACTTTGTGACTAGGCTTATGTGTATGATGAAAGGTTACCACCTGACTGATAAACGCCTCTGAGTTGAAATCATACAAGTCTTTGTATATTATTCCTATCTCTTTTATGATTTATTCTTTCTCTTCTCAACCAAGTCTCGAGAAAATATTGAAAACTCTGGATATGGGAATGTGAAAATATGTGGTAGGGAATGATCAAGCTTCATAGACTGCACATATTAATTACCTAGGATTTGTGTGTGACTGTCGGATGTTCATAATTAATGCACCTAAAAGATAAATAAGTGACAAACAGCCAGGAAAATGAGGAACATGGGTTTAAGAAGGACCAATATACTGGTAATCGCCTGGATGTGTTCGAGTAACAGATGCTGAAAGGGTTCCTCAGTTCAGACAAAGACGGTTTGATCCCAAAATAAAACCTTCTCGTTTAGTAATTTGGTATGTTTGTTTTGTTTCTTTTGTGTTATCTTAAGTTTATGAATTGGCCAGGTTGATTTGAGAAGTTTAAATAAATTTTTTATGGGTTTTATGCAAGAAAGTTTGACCCTCCCTCAGAACCTTAGGAGGAGATAATAAAAAAGATTCCTCGGGTTCAGGGAAAGTTGTTTGGTTATGTAATGCTAACCCGATAACCAGTCATCATTCTCTGGTTAGTGTTTGTTCCATGTTGTGCTTGACAGGTTAAGTGAAAAAAAACAACTCATGGAAAAAAAATCAAGGACTCAGTTGATCAAAGCAAGAACTCTGCTGCTGATCAAGTTGAAGAACCAGCCGGAAAAGGACTTACCTTATGCTTAGGGGAAGTTTGTTGGTTGTTCAAGAAAACCTTCCAAAGACTCAAAAGACAATGTTCACGAGTTGAGGGGAAGCTAAATGTCGTCAGTTCAAAGATCTACAATCAAGAATGCCAAGATAGAGGTTTTCAAAATTTAGCCTCTGAAGTTAATGGCAAGTCAAGACAGTTACTGATGATTCAGCAAGGACTCAACAGTTTTCAAGAAGGAGCAAGTATTTGAGAATCCTCTTCTCATTACATGTTCGTCATTTGAAGTCCAAGCTAATGCTGATGGAGAGAGCACTCCCTAAAGTCATTTCTTGTTGCTCAATGAAGATTGTTAAAGAAAGGAATCTTCACCAACCCATGCTCAAGCCAAGGTGAAGACTTCAAGTTCTGAAGATTGGAAGTAGAAGACATTTAATATCACAAGCCAAGGGGAAGATTGTAAGGGAATAATTTGTGGCTTGTGTATTAAATCATCACTTGGTGGACTATTTTGAAAGCCTATGTGATAGAATAGGTGGAGATTAGTTGGGTTATGGTTATATTGGGTCACTGGGCCAATTTAGATGTGGTTAGGCTCAATTAAACAATGTTTAGAGGGAGTTTAGTGGGCCTATATGGTCAAAAACGGGAATTAGTGGGTACTTAGGGTTACCAAAGATAGATTAGCTTGTTTTCCAAGCTAATCTCCCTTTATATAAGGATAGCTAATCTAGGCGATTAGGGCTGCTGATTTTGGGGTGTTCTTGGTGTTTTCAAAGAAGTGTAATCGAAATTCTCCCATAGAGAATTTCGAACCTTTTAAGTGTGTTGCAATCAAGTTTCGATCTAGCATTCTCAATCGGTTTGTGTGTTTCATTATTTTCCTAATCGTTTGTTCTTGTTTATGTCGTTTATACTTGAATCACTCTAGTGTTTGGATTCTGCACACTCACTAGAGATCGTGATATCGTGTTTGGGTTCTTTTCGATCCTTACATGTATCAAGCATCTTAGAATGTGCTGCAAATATCTAGGATACATGTGAAAGAAGTGAAATTTGTTTGGTTTTAAGTTGTCCACCATGCCATCCAGCACCATTCTTGAAAAATTAAAATTCAAACCTTGTACTTGGCATGAAAAGCTAAGGTCTGCAATGAAGAGAGTTCATCAACACTCTTCTTTGAGGACAGATTTGCCAAAATTACATGAGCCAGAAATCTCCATTTGAATGGCACTTGTTATTTCTTTATCTTCTTATCAGATTCCCCATATCCTACAGCCCTTAAGGTGGCAAGATATTCAGAGGATGGCACATCTTTGAAGCTTCCTAAGTTATTGAACTTAGGGCTGAGCAAAGTCGGGAAACCGAGCCTCCCGACCTGTTTCCCGACCCGACCCGATTCCGGACTTTGCCATAAATTTTAACTACATCCTGACCGAAAGCATGGATCGGGTATTCGGTCTTTTACATCTCGGGTTTTATCGGGACATTATGATTTCCCGCGACCGCTTTCTAGTTTGTAAGCCCAACTTTGTAGTTTATGAGTTATAATTTATAAACTTATAATAAGCATGGTTCGGGTATTCTTCTTCAGGCCCATTTTTTTGGTGTTCATTTCATCAGCCCAACTTTGTAGTATTGATACTTAACCATGGACGTTGTATATTGATACTTATAATAAAGCAAAAACTTACAGAAACCATCAATAATCAAAATCAATTTAATGTGCTAACACAATGTGCTAACAACCGGTTATTCATAGTGTCAATTAAAACCAAAAACATCATAATGTCATAAAGTAACAAGTTTCATGGCTCCATGCCAAAATAGTATATGGAAAACCACAAGTCCACCAAAATCACAATCCAAATTAAAATATAATAACGTCATAACATATTAGTCGATATCCATCCCCTTGTTCGCTTTATTTGGTTCTAACCTCTCACATAAATCTACAAAAAAATAAAATGATGAACGAAGTTAATATAAATGAAGTAAATAATAAAAAGAAAAAACACAACTAGTGTAGTTTTTTTTACCATTTCCAAGCTCGTCAAAATCAGTCAGATCTTCAGCATCCTTAATAGCTTTCTTGGACTTACGGATCCGGTCTTGAGTGCATATTATGCCTCTACAACCGGAGGGGACAATGAACTCCTGTAAGCAACCATAACTCTTTCGCCCGTACTGAAAGCCGATTCTGAAGCAACACTAGAGACCGGAATAGCCAGTATATCTAAAAAATAGAAAGAATCCACAATTTAAGTTTTTATCTATAATTACATAAATATAGAATAAATATTAAAGTACTCATACCTTTTGCCATTCGGGATAAAATCGGGTATCTAGATGCATTCGATTTCCACCATTTCAATACATCAAAGTTGTTATCCCATTTTTCTTCATCATCGTCTAGATACTTTTCCAGTTCAGACTTAGCTTTATACGATGATGATCCTCCACACTTGAATTTAGCCACAAATTCATCTTCCCCGTCCAATGGCATTTGACTACTATGTTCAACATTTGACGAAGTTGATGTACTCTCCAACTCATGGTCTAACTCGTACTCGCGATAGACTGCCTGCATTGCATCTTCAATCTTATTCAAAATAACTTCCACCTTTTCTTCAATGTCTTTCTCCTTTTCTTGAGCCTTTTTATCCATCATTAATACTTCCTTGTAAACACACATGGATCATTCTTGCTTTCCGTCTTGGGTCCAATATAGTTGCAAAGTAAAGCAACTTGTTTTCAAATTTGTCTTCTCCCCAATACTTGTTAATTTTAGCATCCATCAAATTTCCCATTTCTTTATTGATGTAATCATTAGACTTCTGCAACTCCTTAACCTTTTTTACAACTCCCATTACCTCTCTGAAATACTGATGCACATTCACATATGTTGAAGCAGATGCATATGTGGTCTTTTTCTTGAAAAGCTCTAAAATTTGGTTTTTCTCTCTAGCACTCTCCCAATTTGAGGTGGTTGGGATCCCATTCTCCAACTCTTCTCTAAAATTTGGTTCATCTTGATCATAAGACTTAAATGCAGCTTCAAAATTATCATCCCTACTAAGAATCTCATATGTCGAGTTCCATCTCGTTGGGCAATCCAAACACAACAAAGCTTTGCTAGTAATCTCTTTTTTTTTTGTGCACACTCCCTAAATTGTTGCAACCTCTTCGGTGATATTCTTATGTACCTGATGGCATTTTGGATACGCTCGATGGCACCTTCTCTACTACTTAGAACATCTTTCACAATCAGATTAATAATATGTGCCATGTAACGGAAGTGTAAGTAACGGCCTTCAAGAATTAGGTTGTCTAAATTACCTAAAAGATATGAAACATAAATGAAACTAGAATATTTAATGTAAGTGGTAAATGAAATTATTAGATTAATAATAAATGTACCTCTTAGGTATGTCATTGATGTGTCATTTGAAGAAGTGTTGTCGGTTGTAATGGTTAGGACATTATTAATATCCCACTCCTCCAAGCACTTCTGCAAACTCCTTCCAATCGCGTCTCCTTTATGAGAGTGAATAGGTTTGAAATTTATGATTCTCTTATGATAGACCCAGTTCTCATCAATAAACTATGTTGTGAGGCACATATAGTTTATCCTCTGAATGGAGGTCCACGTATCAGTAGTAAGACAAACCCTTGTCTTACTATTCCCAAAGAAAGATTTTAAGACCGCTTTCTCCTCTAGAAAAAGTTCCCCACAATCTGTTGTAATTATATGCCGGCTTGGAACTTTAAAGTTTGGGCATACGGTCTCCATAAGATTCTTAAAGCCTTCATGCTATACCGAGGAAAAAGGTAACTCATCTAGAATTATCTTCTTAGCGATCGCTTTACGGGTATTTTCTGCACTAAATTTCCATGTCTTTATCTCAGTAGGACCCCCCTCATCACCATCATTTTTTGTTAGTTGGATCTTCGCTTGATCTTTCATCTTAAAATCAGGATTGTTTTCGCATATGTGAGCATGCCTTTTCAATCCTGATGTTCCGTTTGTGTATGACTCAGCAGCTAAAGTCTTTGGGCAATATTTGCACCTAGCTCGTTGCAAACCGGTTTCCTGATCAATGTACTTATCGTAATATTGCCACCATGTAGATGTTGACTCTTTTGCCGTGGCCTTTTTCTTACCAGTTTCCTTCTTCTTTGAAGGTTTCTTCGGAACACGTGGTGGCTTTCTTTTCTGTCCTCGTCCTCCTTGCGACTCATCACTTGATAAATGTTCAACTTGTTTCTGTGTGTCCATCTACAAAACAGAGAATTTAACATGTAATCCAGTAGATATCTTTCCACAACAGTCGACAACATATACAATAAATTTAATCACATAATATAGCACGCATTATTCTTTAAGTTACCTATTTGAGACTAGATTAATTTTTTAGTAGATCACATTTGCAAATTCATACATGAAATCGATACAATGATTACCATCAACTCATAAATGTGGTAGTGCTAACAACTAAAAGTCTCAAACTTAAATACTAACTTTTCATGTTCACAATACTAATTTTCATGTTCACAACAATCAATTCAACTAAACAAACCTAAACAATTGTCAACTCTAGATGTTTTCAAGTTTTCTACTTCCATCGAGAATGAAGATTACCTTCAAAATCAAGAAAGAAAAAAAAATCCACTTGATGCTTGTTGCTTGATCCACAGTCAATGAAGATTACCTTCAAAATCAAGAAAGAAAAATAAATCCACTTGATGATTGATGCTTGATCCACAGTCGACTAACCTGCAAAATCAAGAAAAGTAGAAAACACATCGATTTATTTGGTACTTGATCCACATAAACCGTCATTGATGATGAGAAAATAGGCTTACCTCGTTCGTTCTTCTAAGAAGTTCGCAGAAATCGTAAGTCTTCTGTCGTCATGTAGCGAACATACAATTTTTATGTTAATTGTGAATTGTGGGTTACCGAAATTGGGTTTTTTAGTCCATGATGGGACATTGGGCCTGGGACATTGGGCCGCTGGGAGATTGGACCGCTGGGAGATCGGGATTAAAGTTTTTGAATGTTACTTTTGGGTAATCCCGATCCCGATCCCGAAACCGAGGTTATACATATTTATGAACCGATGAAAACCAAACACATCTCGGGCCGGGACGGTTTTCGGGTTAAGTTGGTCCGGGAAATCGGGATTTATCGGGATCCCATTTTTTTGATCAACCCTAATTGAACTTAAGATGTGTTCTTATGACCTCTTCAGTGATTTTTACCTTGTGACCTTGAACAGTTGAGTGTACACCACTTTGAATATGTTTGGATAAATTATAAGAGCGTGGTGAATGTGTGATTCTTTGAGAAAGTCAATCATCTCATGAAATACAGAGCTTTTCTCTGTTTTTGACAGGAGTGCCACTGTGTTATGGTCAGCATGGAATAGAGCATTCGCCTCAGAGGATGATTCTCCTTTCTTTGGTTTAGGTGCCATTTGTGTTTGATGTGGGTATTGAAAATGAACAGAATCAAAGAAGTATGAGTAGGATGTGGAGAAAGTGAAGGTTTGGAAGTATATGAGAGTGATGGTGATTAACGATGTGCAGTTAATTTGTAGAATCGTGGGTTTTAGTTACCGCAAGTCGCTTTAAATTAGGGGTGTGGAAGGGACGGTTATTGTAAAAAGCACAAGTGAGTTTGGTAAAAGAGAAAAAGGTGGGTTGACGTGGCATTTTCTTCTTGGACCAACGTTTGTCCCATCGGACAACTTGCATAGATATTTATATTTAAGAAGAAAACCTTTTCTCAAGTCATCAGGTAAAAAAACTTATCTCGGGAGGTAAGTCTTACCGATAACCTAGATAAAACTTATCTCGGGGGAAATTACCTCGGAGGAGGTTTTCACGAGAGATAACTCTTTTATTCTCTTTTAATTGACCTGGTGAGATTATCTCGGAAGAGATGACGTCATCCGATATAATTAAAGTTACCTCGGGTGTAGTTATCTCGAACGAGAAAACTTTTCCTAGGTAATATTATTTATTCCGGATGATGTTATCTCGGGTGAGATTACCTCGGAAGTACTTTTTACAAGAAAAGTTATGGCTTAAGGACTTTTCAAAGGTTTTGACCCGGGATAAGTTATCTCGGGCAAGCTTTTTACCAAAAAAAAAAATCTTTTTCTTTTTGTATCAAGAGATGGATCCAAAATTTAATTTTTATTAGATTTGATAAGATTTTATTTATTCAAAATTCAACATGCCTATGGCTGTGATAAGATAGGAGAATATAGCCTCATCAAATGCTTTTGTAAACAGGTCAGCCAATTGGTTTTCAGTTGGAACATGATGGAGTTTGATTAACTTCTTTTCAACACAATTTCTAATAAAATGATACCTGATCTCAATGTGCTTTGTCTTTGAATGTTTGACTGGATTGTTGTTTATGCCGATGGAACTTGTGTTGTCAGCATACATAGGAGTTTCCATGAAGTTTATGCCATAGTCCATCATCTGATTTTGAATCTAAAGTACTTGGCCACAGCTTGCTGAAGCTGCAATGTACTCTGCTTCTGCTGTAGAAGTTGAAACACATGTTTGCCTTTTGCATTGCCATGATACATGTGTCTGTCTCCTAGAAATTGGCATCCACCAGATGTTGACTTTTTGTCAAGATTGCATCCTCCATAGTCATTATCTGTAAAAAGCTTTAAGATTGAAGTCTTTGTTTTTAGAATACCATAGGCCAAGCTTTGGTTGTCCTTTTAGGTATCTGAAAATTCTTTTTACAGCATTTAAGTGTGATTCCTTTGGTCCTGCCTGATATCTAGCACATAAGCAAACACTAAACATGATGTCAGGTCTGCTGGCTGTTAGATACATAAGGGACCCAATCATGGCCCTATATGTGTGCTTATCAACTGGTTCACTAGTTACATCAAATGTTAACTTGTGTGATGTTGATATTGGAGTTTTGGCATTGGAGGATGACAGCATGTCAAACCTCTTTAGCATATCCTGAATATATTTTGATTGATTCAGGAAGATGCCATCTTTTGTTTGCTCTAATTGAAGTCCTAAAAAGAAGGTGAGTTCACCCATTGAACTCATTTCAAATTTTGCTTGCATTAGGACTTCAAACTCCTTGTACAGAGCATCTTTTGTTGAACCAAAGATTATATCATCAGCATAGATTTGTACCATCAAAAGATCCTTACCAACAGAGTTTTGTCAATAGCTCATCTTTTGTACCCATGTTTAGTTAGATAGCAAGAGAGTGTCTCATACCAGGTTCTTGGTCCTTGTTTAAGACCATACATATACTTCTTCATTTAGTAATATACAAAAATGCACTTTTGACATCCATTTGGTAGACATGAAAGTTCTTGTAAGAAGCATATGCTAAGAATATTCTAATTGCTTCTAATCTTGCTACTGGTGCAAAAACTTCATCATAGTCTATTCTTTCTTCTTGAGCAAAGCCTTGAACTACTAACCTTGCCTTGTTTTTTACCACAATGCCCCTTTCATCTTTCTTGTTTCTGAAAACCCATTTTGTTCCAATTGGTGGTGATGCATTTTTTGGTAGATCCACCAATTCCCATACTCTTTATTTGTTGATTTGAAGCAGTTCTTCTTGCATAGCCTCAATCCAACTGTTTTCTCTCAAAGCTTCATTTATATTCTTTGGTTGCTCCTGTGACAAGAAGCATGCATGTAGACAAATGTTTGCTTCACCTGATTTGCTTCTTGTAAGTACAGGTGCTTCCACTTCTCCTATAACATTCTCTAGAGGATGATTTTTTCAAAAATCTAGAATTATAAGAAAGTGGGAATTCATGATGACAATTAGGCTCAGAAAAGTTTAATGGAGTAAACTCATTCATAAGCAATAATTCATATATTTCTATTGAAGAGGGTGATTCTTGATTTTGTTAGACAACAGGCTCAACGATTTCTTTATCAATATCATCAACAGGAGTAGGTGAGCTGAACCCTTCAGGTAAAGTGGAGGTTGAGTTGCTACAACCCAATTGATTTGGCACTGATGCTTATGATTGTATGTTCAGATCATCTTCATTTCTTGAGTTTCCAAGATTGATAGTTGTATGTTGATATGTTAGCAGATGATCTTCAGCTAGTTTTTCTTAATCAATTACAATTTGAGGATTAGGTGTCCCTTCTGAATTGAGCTGAATAACATCTCCTAGAGTCAAGTTCAATTTTTTTGTTGGAACAAAAGGTCTTGTGCTAACAAATGAAAAGAATGGAGGGTCAACACCTTTGAACCTTACATTTACAGCATCTTGAGGTACTTCGGTCTGCACATTTTCACTAAAAGGCTTATCAGTAGTTATATTAAAAGCAGTGGTTAGTAAGTCAATATCAAATAACCATGAGGGCTCAGTTCTAAAATTGTTCTTTGATTTTTCATTAAATACCACATTTATAGTTTCTTCAATAATCTTAGAACTGGTGTTGTATACTCTGTATGCCTTAGAGACACCAGAGTATCCCACAAAATAACCATCAACAGCTTTTTTAGCAAATTTTGACAGTTGCTAATTGGTTATTAGTATTATAACAGGACAACCAAATGATTTAAGAAAATAAATATTTGGTTTTCTTTTTCTCCAAATATCATAGGGTGTCCTGTTTTGTCCTTTTACAATCAAAATCCTGTTTTGCACATAGCATGCAGTATTTACTACTTCTGCCCAAAAGGTTATAGGCAATTTTGATTCAGCCAACATAGATCTTGCAGCCTGAATTAAAGTTCTATTTCTTCTCTCAATAACACCATTTTGCTGAGGAGTTCTAGCTGCACTGAATTGCCTAGTGATTCCTTTGTCTTCACAGAAAAACACTTGATTCTTAAAATTTGTACCATTGTCACTTCTTATTGTCTTGACTTTTAAATTAGACGGATTTTCAAGTTAAATAATTAAAGCTTTTAAAATCTCAGGGGTTTCATCTTTGGTTGAAAGAAAGAATACCTAGGTGTATCTTGAAAAATCATCAGTTATAACAAAGCAATAAGACTTTTTCGCTAAGCTCTTTACCCTTGTGGGACCAAACAAGTCCATGTGTAACAAATCTAAAGGTTTTGAGATAGAGCTTTCCAATTTGGGCTTATGAGAAGATTTGTGTTTATTACCTTTTAGACAAGCAATACATTGTGTTGGGTCCCTTGAAGGGCTCTTTAGAAATGTTGGCACAATTTGATTTAAACAAGATAAATAAGTTGCAAAAAGTAAATCAAATTGGAAGACAAAAATTCATAAAAGGGTTATTCTGTATATCTCAAATGTAAATAATGGTTTACGCGAGTTTATAGTATGACTATGTATCAACAGAAATAACTTTTCTATGGGAGTAATGTTGAAATTGCTTTGAGAAGATATTGAGTTGTATTCTTGATGTCTTGCTTTGTTTGGTGACGTCAGCTTGCTATTTATAGGCAGATGTAGCAAGTTATATTTGGATAAGGTGGTTGAGGACGGTTGATGTTGGAGTGTGTCAGAGTATATAGAGATAAATTTAACATATTCAATTTATCTCTTTTTCAACTGTCTTCAACTGCCTTCTTGATTAATGCCAAGTTAACATTCATTTTGCTTGTTCTCCACACAAAGACAGAAATTGTTCTTCTCGTAATAGTTATCTTCTGATAATCCAGAACTCCTTCTGGACTCTTCTTTGAAGACTTTTGATGCTTCCCTTAGAAGCTATCCACAGAAATTAGGATTTCTATAGATTTTAGTCTGTACAGAACTACTTTGGAATTTTCGGAGTAGTTCTGTATGAATACATAAATCATGCAGAAATCCGTAATTAATACAGACTTTTGTATCCTTTCTCTTCTAAGGATGTGTCTTATCTTTTCTTCTAATACTTGACTGTTTTGTGTTACAATTACATTGTGTTCTAACAATCTCCCCCTAAGTATTTGAAGAAAATAACTAAAAAGAGAAAGTAAATTAATCATAGATTATTTTTGTTGATCCTTTCAAGGAATATGAAAGACGTCTATTCTGTCATAATTTGAAGATTTACAAGTCTTTTTTAATTTTTTCCCTACCAGTGAGTGAGTTAATTTCAAAGTTGTATTCTTTAGTACTTTCTTCCAGTAGGGTCTTGAAGACAGCTCTTTCTTTCATTAGTGCATTGATTTCTGACTTGATGGTTTCCTTGATGCTGTTTTTTTGGTCTTGCATTTCTCTGAAATGAATAGGAAGAATTCTAAGGCCAGATTTGTATATTTCTACTTTTCTTTTAGCCTAAAGAACCTTCTTTCTTCAGAGAGATCTCTGAAGCATATACCAGAGATTGGGCTGAGAAATGTTGTGTCGGATCCTCTCCATGAGATTTCAGGAGGGACAATCTCATTTGGTTTTGTTAAGAGCAGTAGAGGGATGTTGGATTCTTTTGCTAATTCGACATCCACATGTGCTTGTCTTCTAAACATCCTTTTACTGGATTCAGTTCCTTGGTATAAGGCAGTGCTTACCCTTTCTGTTTTTGAGGGTTGAGTTGAGAAGTACCTTAAGAATGACACCAATTGTATTGGGTTAAATTGTTATAGGTCTTTATCAGTGAATTCCCTGAAGATTTCATCTTTTGTTTTCACTGTGTAACAGTTGAAATGATCTACCCAAAGATGTTTTGTTAATGGTTGTGCCTTGATTTTTATGAACTCAGTGATTAAAGGCATTGTGTAGTTTGGATCTTCCTCAACTGGTGTTCCGGTTGACCTGTCAAAGGCTTTTCTTGATAGAGGGCTCTGTGGGCCTATCTTCTTCACTTTTGAGCAGTTTTTCTTGCAGTTCTTTGACTTCTTCCCATATGACTCTTTGCATATTTTGGTTTTCAGAGTAATCGTCTTCAAAGGCTGATCTAGATATGAAGGATGCAGCTAATTAGGATGATTGTATTTGAGTCTGCTTGGCTGAGGTTTTCTTTGCTGCTCCGGTGGAGAGAGGTTGAGAGATAGTTGTTTTCTGGGCAGTTTTTGTTGCTGGCTTAGGAGAAGAAGGAGGTGGCATTCCTTTATAAGCTTCAGTTGAAGATTTTCACTTCTTTGAGTTCTTTCTCTTGAGTTGTTCTGTTTCATCTTCTTCTTCACTTTGGTTACTGCTTTGAGGTCTTGTCCTCTTCATTGGAGTTTCAACAGAGATTGTGATTGGCTTTCTCTCATCTGTTTCTTTTACTTTTTGTTTCCATTCTCATTCTATCTTTCTCATCTGATCTTCTTGGAAGGAGTGTTTGATCTCCAGGTTTGCAGAGGTCAGTTGATTTCTTGTCAATTTGCTTCTGACTGATCTTACTTCTTCTTGTGCCTTCTTTGCCTGATTTTTGCCCATATCTTCAAGAGTCTTTTTGTTGTCTAATAATTCTGCAGAGAGATTTTTAATGATTTGTTCATCGTTACTTATCTCTACAACTTGCAAATTTTGAAGACTTTTGCTGATATCTTCAGAAATTTTATTAGCCTCATTGCTCAGTTCTTCTTTCTAGGTTTTCAGCTTATCTACCAGAGTGTTTAGCTGTTTGGTGTTTTGAGTTATGCTTCTTTCCACCTTCATGAGCTCTTCTGAGTTTGAGTGTTTGAGTTTTTCTAGCTCATGAAGGTCAGTTTTCTGATCTCTTTTGCAGTTGAATATTTTCTCTCTGATTAATTGACAGAACTCTAAGAGATCAGATTTGAGTAGGATACTGGGTAAACTTGGAGTTGGATTAACAGATGATCTTTCTCGTTCTAACATACCAGTGGACAACACATGTCCAGCAGTTTTACTAACATTTTCTCTGTTGAGAGTTTTGTTAGTGCCTAGAATACCAGAAATATCTGATGTTCCTAGGTCTTCCACATTCATTGTCTTTATCCTGAATGATTCAGACTCATATGTTATTTGATAATTCTTTTCAGAATTCTCATGTGTCGAATCCTCAGGGAACCAATCCCCGTGGGTTCTTTCCAAGTTTCCTTGACTCATTGAGTCTCCACTTGTTGGTGCTTGCTGATGACTCTCTGAGTCATCAAACAAGCTGGGCTTGGTGGCTATTTTGGGAATGTGGATCTGAGGGGGGTAAGCTTTAAAGGCCAAACTAACCCAGTCGCTTTTTTGCAGCCCTGTGGAGTCAAGGCGAATCGAATGGTCAGGAAGCAAGCAATTCGGACAGAATTAAGAGGGCTTGAAAGAATAAGATACGGTAGAGCGTGAACCAAGGTTCATAGGCGGATCAAAGTCGAAAGGCAAAGCTAGAGTTTGGTGAACTGAAGTTGAATTTTTATAGGCTGAGGTGGTGGAATGTGATGTGGGAGAGTCTGGTGAATTCTTGTTTAGATTGACTGATTCAGAGAAGTGAGATGTTTGTGGGCTTTGTTTTGGGGTTGGTTGTTCTGGTTCAGATGGGTTTTGTTCTTGTAGCTCTATTCCTTCTTTGTATTTCATCAAAACTAGGGAGCTATCAGGTATATTCAAAAACAAAGAAATAGGTACAGAGGAAATAGAGTGTGTTGTACCTAATTCAAACTTTTTCAGAATTTTCAGAGTGGTTGACCTATGTTTAGCTCCCTTAATAGCCAACGATCCTTCCTGACATTTTTTGAAGATGAGTAGAGAAAGAAACCTTATGAATGGAATGTTGACAGTTTCTTTCTTCTCCTTTTATTTATCTTCAATTCTTTTCACTAGATTCCTCCACAGTATAACTCCATAATCTATTCTTTTATTTAGGATTATAGCAACCATTATGGAGTATACTGATTCACTAGCTTGATCAGATGAGCCGACTTTAGCAGTTGGGCTGTAAATGAGTGTGTGCATCATCGGTTTCCACTTTCTCTCTAGTTGATTAATGTTTATGCCTGAGATTGTGGTAAAGCTTGTTCCTTTGTTCAAGGAATTGATGGTTTTGAGGATCTCTGTTTTAGTTAGGGGTTGAGCAGGATTTTCTGGTGCTGTAAGGTCAGTAACTTGTCTGAAATCTTCTTCAGAAAACTGTAGGGTTGATGTGGATTGATTTTCATTTTCAATAAGCGCTTTAATCCATACCTTGTTAGTTGCAGTTTCAGTTTCCACTTTTATTGTTGACCAGACATTCATAAGAGCCTCTTTACTGACTTCTTCATCTTCAGTGAGAGCTGTCATGAGAGGTGAGTACCTCAATGCTTCTGTGATGATCTGAACATCGCTTGAGTAAGCTAGTGGATTTAGATTTGCTCGCATATTGCTTTGCTTGGTGAGGATTGTGATTTTGTGAATGGTGTTTGATTTTGTGAATGAGTGAGGATTTTATAGCATGAGAGAGATTCTAGGGTTTTAACGGCTCGTTTTCACCGATTGGATTGACTGGGTGGTGAAACGGATGTCCATTGGATCATTGATTTTCCTCGTAACTGAAACAGTTACCGTTCCTATTTAATTGGAGCATTTGACGTCTTCATTGTCGGTTGGGATTTCTTGGTGAAGATTTGTTCTGCCCCCGAATTTGATGAGATCAAATGTGTTTTTCTTTTATCAACTCTAAATTTTGCAGACCCTTTCTATGGTTCTTTGTCATTCCTTCTTTCTTCTCCTTTCCCCCTTTTTCCCTTTTTGTTTGTGTGTGTGTGAGAGAGAGAGAGTGATGATATGTAAGAGATTTTTATTTTTTTTGTTTTTCAATTTTCTGTACAGAACTACTTTGGAATATCCGGAGTTGTTCTGTATGACCAGTTTTTAGTGTGAATGATCAAGGGCATGTGTTTGATGGTTCTTTTTGTTGCATATTGACATTCCTGCTTTTTTCCAGAATTACTTTGGAAATTCTGGAGTACTTCTATATGATTAGATCCTTAATGATGAAATACAGATTTTTTATGCAATTTTTACCTCTTCTTGCAACGTCCCCAAAAGATTATATTTCAACAACTATTTATAAAACTGACACCTAGTACAGATCTTTATTTAAACATTAAGTTTAAGTGAAAACGTGTAGTTCTACAAGTACAGGGTAAGATGATTCTGGTGGGTATGGGAGGATGTGCTTTGGCTTCAAGTTGGAGAGGAATGTTGTTATGAGATATGGGTCTCAGGTTCTCCTCATCTTCCTCTATAATGCCATTTGGAAGCCCAATAATATGAAGACCAGAAACCTTAGGGAGGGTAGGAGTTGGGTGTGATATTCACGAGGAATTCCTTCCCATTGCTTGGCTTGGCAGATTATACTCGTCACAAAGCGAGGATACAAAATAACTCTCTCTTCTACAGGCAGATAATAGTTCTTTTTTCATGTTTTGTAGAAGATAGTGAGAGAAATTCATGTTTAGGCCGTGAATCAGAGCATGCATGACCATTTAAGTATCAAGGTCAGCAAGATGATGATTATTGACTTTGGATGAGAAGCAGAGTTGAATTTGAGTGAAGAAGAACTGTCAGATGGGGGGAAGATGGAATCTGTTGGCCTGTTCTTCGAGAAATTTTCCATTATACCTAATGTCGATGAAGGTTACAATGACTTGGGCCCTACTGAAGTGGGTGGCCCCATTTTTTTCATTCAGAAAAAGGGCAGAGCGAATGAAGTCCTCAGTGACTTCAAAGGTAAGTCGGTTCACTCGTGTTCTTATGGGGCTCCCTGGTAGGCTGGGGTCAGATCTTGCATTCACCCAAAATTCCCTCAGAAATTCATATGTGAAGGGGGTGTTTTGAGTGAGTGCAAGACCAATGGTGCAGGTTTGCAGAAACCTCATCATTCTGGTAAAGGTCAGCTAATGGTTAGATGTGTGAAGGCACAGATTGTGAGTTTGGTGAAGAGGGATTTCAAAGGCTTGTCTATCTAATAGAGCTTGAAGGTCCATTTTCTGATGAGGGTTTGTTTATATGAGTACATGGATGATTCGGGAGAGATATCCATCTATTTGTAATCGGGAAGAGTTCAGAGGTCTGGAGATTTGGCAGTGAGACTTTTGGGTTTCGTCGGCTGCTTAGGCTCCTGACAGAGGTAGTTGGGATGATTTGTGAGAGGGAATTAACTCCATTTTTCATCATTCTCCTAGTTAGAGCTATATTACCCCTTTTAGATGCCTTAACTTATAAAGATTTGTTTCCCGATATGCCTATTACCTTTTAAATGTGTGATTTGATGGGCATCATTTCGCATCAGAAAGAGAAAGTCAAACCTTTTTAAAGAGTTATGGATGCCTCCTTTTTTTTTTAAATGCGAGAAAAACCAAAGGTAAAGAACTCCCCCTAGATATGTGCACGGTGGGAAGTTCTTGCCCTCCCCCCCACCCCCTTTTTTTTTGTTTTTGGAACCCTTTTGTTTTTGGAACCCATTTGTTTTTGGTTTTTTGTTTGTTATTGTAGTGACTTCTTTTCTTTTTATATTCGTAGATTTGGAAGATACACTCAAAGGAGTGTTTGAGTGCATTTGTTTTATGTCGAAGTGTCTTCCGATTCGTTTTACCATTTCATTGCACATGCAGTGCTTGTAAATGGTACTTTCCCCCTAAATTTCAAGATTTTGACTTGAGGAGCTGGATGACTCAGATTTGGCTTTGTTTGAGTCATCAGGGCTAGTCAGAGTTTCAAGAACTGGACTTTTGTTTTTGGAATTGTTGTCCAGTTGTGATTCATTTTGACTGCTACTTTTTACAAAGACAGTCTTGGAACCTTTAGTTCCTTGTATGTACCCGATTCCTTGTCCATAATTTCTTGGTGTGTTTGTCATTTTTTCAAGCTGAAGATGGGCATTTATGAGACCATTTATTTTGTTTGTTTCCACGTGCAATTTTTGGTATAGAGTTGCACGTTCAGTCTCATAGTGATCAATTTTGGCTTTATTGCTCAAGTTTTGTGTTTCTGGTTGCCTTAATTTTAACAATTCTTTTTCTCTATCCTCTTTTAGTTGATGAAGTTCAGACATGAGAGAGTTAATTTCTTCTTCAAAAGTTTTAAAGTTGTTTTCATTTAAAAGTTTTTTCTTTCAGAATTTTCTTGAAGAACTTTATAGTTGACTGACATGCTATTGAATTGAAAGATTAGATTAGTGTGAGATGAGCTTACCTACTTTTCATGTGAGATTCCGGATAGATCAGTTGAGAGAGATTCAGCGTTTTTCATAAAACATTTTTTGGATTGACATTCTTCGTCTGATGATGACTCAAAGTCCCAGTTCTCAACTTCAGCCATTAATCCCTTTTCTTTCTACATGGCTTGTTCATACTACTTTTTGTAGTATGCAGCATCTTTGAGTCTTTTATTCTTTCATTCTGAAGCATAGTGTCCCATTGTTCCACATTTGAAGCATCTTATCTCACTCTTGTCAATTTCAGGTTTGGTCTGTTCAGATGACCGATTTCTGTTTTCTTCATTTTTAGAAGAATTTTTTTTGGTTGACCATGAAGGATTCTTTTTTAATCTTCCAAATTGTTTGGTCAGTAGAGCCAATGATTTTTCAAATGACTCATTTTCTGTCTCATACTCAGAATATTCATTTTCTGAGTCACTTAGTTCTTTTCGTTTTAAGTGGCTTGGCCCTTGTTTGATGTTTCTTTTTCTCTTTTCAGAGTAAAGGGCCAGTGGATCCACTTTAGATTTTGAGATGTCCTGTATTTCAGACTCTTGAGAGTCTAGAATGCAGAAGAGATCATTAAGATTTTTTTCTTCTAAATCCAGGGTTGATTGAAGAGTCATGGTTAGACTTCTCCATTCATGAGGCAGACTTTTGATAAATTTGATGTTTGTTTCCTCATTAGTTTTAGAAACATTGAACTTCCTTAGATTGTTTATTATTGTAGCAAAGTGATTGTAAGTGTTTAAAAGTGACTCGCTTGGAAGTGACTTGAAAGATTCATATTCATTTAGAGCTTTTGTTCTTTTGTTTCTTTTCATTTGATCCCCCCCCCCCCCCATTAAAGAGTTTCTCAAGGGCATCCCATATGCCTTTGGCTGAGGTGTTGCAGTCAACTTGACAGAATATATCATGAGGAAGAGCCATGATAAGGACTATCTTAGCTCTATCCTCATTTATCTCTTTGGTTTTGTGCTCTTCACTCCACCATTTCCTTTCTTTAGGGATGGTGCAAGCGGGCACACCGGCTGAGGTTTCAGTTTCCTTTATCTCAGGAATGTCAACTGTGGGGCAATGGGGTCCTTTGGTTATGCATTCCAACAGGGAGTTATCAACTTCTTTTAGGAAGTTGGTAATTCTGATTTTCCACTGTCGATATTCCTCCCTAGCAAGCATAGGGGGTTTTGCCAATGAGCCAAGAGATTTTCCATTGTTCCAGTTTGAAGACATTTTGAGGGAGAGTTAAAGAAAAGATGTTAAAGAGCAGGAACTTTGAATATTGATTATTCAATCTGCTCTGATACCAATTATTGGGTCCCTTGAAGGGATCTTTAACAATGTTAGCACAATTTGATTTAAACAAGATAAATAAGTTGCGGAAAGTAAATCAAATTGGAAGACAGCAATTCATAAAAGGGTTATTCTGTATATCTCAAATGTAAATAATGGTTTACACGAGTTTATAGTATGATTATGTATCAACAGAAATAACTTTTCTATGGGAGTAATGTTGAAATTGCCTTGTATGCTTGATGTCTTGCTTTGTTTGGTGAAGTCAGCTTGCTATTTATAGGCAGCTGTAGCAAGTTGTATTTGGATAAGGTAATTGAGGACGGTTGATGTTGGAGTGTGTCAAAGTATATAGATATAAATTTAACATATTCAATTTATCTCTTTTTCAACTGTCTTCAACTGCCTTCTTGATTTATGCCAAGTTGACATTCATTTTGCTTGTTCTCCACACAAAGACAGAAATTGTTCATCTCGTAATATTTATCTTCTGATAATCCAGAACTCCTTCTGGACTCTTCTTTATAGACTTTTGATGCTTCCCATTAGAAGCTATCTACAGAATTGAGGATTTCTGTACATTTTAGTCTGTACAGAACTACTTCGGAATTTCTGGAGTAGTTCTGTATAAATACAGAAATCATGCAGAAATCCGTAATTCATACAGACTTTTGTATGCTTTCTCTTCTAAGGATGTGTCTTATCTTTTCTTCTAATACTTGACTGTTTTATGTTACAATTACATTGTGTTCTACCACATTGTTCAATACATGTGAATGTTTATTTAGTAAACCTTTGTCCAAATCAACTTTTACAAGTTTGTTCATAGTTTTAATGTTCACGTGACCTAATCTGTTGTGCCATAAATCCGATTCATCAATAGAAGCCTTGGATATAAGGCAGGTGATACCATCCTTAGATGTTGTATGTGCCATATCCAGAGTATATAGACCATCCTTTCTAGGTGCTTTAATTAAGATCATTTCATCATTAATTTCAATACCTGGTTTAAGGATGATAGCTTCTTTTTCATTAAACAGAACATTCAACTTCTTGTCACACATTTGCGAGACACTTAGAAGATTGAAGTTAAGCACATCAATGTAATTTACCTTATCAAAGGTAAGCTTCCCATTTGTAATGTACCTTATCCAAAAAAATTTCCCCTCAGTGCTTCCAAAAGTAACTGGTCCTCCATTAACTCTTTTTGTATTTTTAATAGATCTTTATTTCCTGTCCTGTGGCAAGAACATCCACTATCTACGACCCAGATGTTGTTCTGAGATTTATTGGATGTGATTTGCACATATTGAGACAAAATATGAGTTAATTTCTAAGGGAGACCCAGGCCTTTGTGGTCTTGGGTCTTCCCATTGCATCATTGTATTTATACTCTTTGAGTACAAGAGTTTGAGTCACTTCTCTTGTTTTTGATGATTCAGCTTTTAACTGATCATGAGTTAAATAATTTTGACTCCCTATGGGAATAGACAAAGAGTTTATTTCAGACTGAAAGTCTACTGCCTTTTGTTTTGTGACATTTCTTCTTGATCTACATTCCCTTTGTCTTATGGCCTTTGCTTTTTCAGAATAGTCAAATTTGAGAGCTGAAAATTTTCTTTGAAATACCTGCTTCTTTTGGCCATTTGAGACAATTTTATTTTGATTAGGACAAAAATCTTTGTTGAAATCTTTGCTTAAAATCTTAGAGTTCTTTCCGGAGTAACCTCTGTTGTCCGAGGTAATTTTTTTACCTCAGGCTTGTGAAAATGGTCTTCAATAGGTAATTTTTACCTTGGGTGCTCTTTTCCTCTCGTTTTGATGCTTTCCATAGTGATTTAGTCCCTTTGAGGTAACTTTTACCTCGGGATACTGAATTTTGCCTTTTGGGATACTGAATTTTGCCTTTTGAAGAGGTATCTATGGATGAAGTAAAGGAGTTCTCAGCAGAGTAAAACATTTCTTTTGCCATTAAAGCATGATTGATGGGAGAGAAATCTTGCATGATTTCTTCCGAATCAACACAACTGGTTTGATTAGCATGAACAACAGTTGCATGGCTTTGTGGCTTTAAGCTTGATGAGGGAGCAGTGGGACCTTCGGTAGATGCATTTGAAGTTAAAGATTTTGTTCTTGAGACTGTTTAATTAGTGGGCTAGGTAACTGGTGTGTATGCATTGTGAGGTCTCTGTTATTTGTTTCCTCCATCTTGGCTTGTGTTCTCTCTTCTAGGTTGCTTGCATTCCCTAGCAAAGTGTCCTAATTGGTGACATTTATAGCATTTAGCTTTACTCTTGTCAAACCCAATTTGAGCATTTCTATCTCCATTGAATTTTCTGCCAGATCTTTTGTACAACCTTTGTGCACGTAAGGAGATCATTGCTAGTCGTGTGTTGATGTCCATCTCTTCTAGATCATCAGTACTGAAGCATTCTAGATCTGATCTAGTGAGCCCACCCTGACTGTTTTCTGCCATATGAGCAAAGTTGTTATAGAAGAGAGGCATGATTTCATTACCTCTAGGTGATGTAGGATAAGTGATCAAAGGAGCCTGTTCACTGTAGTGACTTCTGTCTTCATGAGCAGTGATGAGTGCAGTAGAGGTTGGAATGGTAAAGTTTACTGCTTGTTTAGAAAACCTAATTTTTCATTAATTTTCATTTCATGTGAACTGAGCATCCCGTGAAGTTCACTTAACTTCAAAGTTTTGAGATCTTTGTTGTATTTGATGCTTACAGTATATATTGGCCAGACATCAGGAAGAGATCTCATAAACTTTCTGATCACATCGCCGTTTTCCATCTTCATATCATTTCCCTGTAGTTCATCAAGAAGTTGAACAAAACGTAGATACTGAGCATTCATACTCTCACCATTTTTGTGAGAGAAGTTTTCATATCTCTGTTTTAGAACATCTTTCTTATTTTCTTTCACTTCATCAGTTCCTTCGTACATTTCGTTTAAAGCTTTTCATAAATCAAAAGCTTTTTTGCAATTTTTGAAACCTACGAGAACAGAATTTGGAAGTGCTGCCTGTAATGCCCATAAAGCTTTGTGATCTCCCTCAACCAACTTGTAGTCATCATCGGAATAGTCAACAACAGCTTTTTCTATATCTACACTTGGAGTAGTAGCAGATTTTGTTACAGGAATAGTAGGGTCATACATAACAGATTTCCACATTCTGTAATCAGAATGATGAAGATAACCTATCATACATAATTTCCATGTATCAAAATCGTCGGGCATGAAAGATGGTGGTTTGTTTGAACTACCATTTCGTGATTCTCCCATGATTAAGAATGAAAATGTGGAAAGAATGACTTTTTACTAAAAACAGAGTATGTGGGTAAAACAGAGTTTTAAAAACTGATTTTGAATTCAAGTTTTAAAAACACGAGCGAAGGTTCTGATATCATTTTTAGGATCGAAATCTGGTTACGGAGCTTAACCAATTACAAGGTTTTACTTAGAATTAACCAGGTAGAAACAAGTTAATTCTTATGCTCTGTTTGAAGTAAAGTAATATGAAATCGAATACAAACCAAGTATAACACTGATATGAATAAAACTGGGCACTATATTATAACTTGATGATTCGAAGTACATATGTGAGTGATTTATACACACTTGCTATCACAAGTAGATTACAAGTGTCTATTTATAGTGCCTTAAGGAATCAGGCAGAGCCCTTGATTCCTCTAACGATCATCTAGATCGTCGAGTAAAGATACATGAACTAGAATAATATTAAACTAGCCTAGAAGATAAAAGTGTCAACTTCATGTCACGAGAAGGGCAGGAAACTGGATTAGATGTGTCAGAGACAAGTGGAGCTGGTCAAGTTGATGTCTGAAATAACTCGCCTTACCGAGGTAACTTGAGTTATCTAGGATGTGTCCACTATCCGAGATAAACTATGTTTCCGACGTAAAAAGGCTTTCCGAGATAACTATAAGTTATCTTGGGCAGTTTGTTCTTCCGAGATAACTTATCTCAGGTCTTCTATTCTTTCCTAGATAACATATCTTTAGCTGATCAGCACCATTTCTTTAGGAGAAATAATTCCTTACAAACGGTCAAGATGATTGTATGGAAATCAATGGCTATCATTGATTTCCCTTAGCACTATATATAGCACAGTTAGCTCTCAACATTTGTATGCAAGAGCACCATGTAATATTGTTGAGTTAATGCAAATAGTGCCGAGTAATCTTTACTTCGTGTGTTACTATATTCGTGCAAACAACTAAAATTCACAAGTGTTGCAACTAATTAACACGCCAAGTAGAGCGAAGATTAACTACAAGTAAATCTTGTTAACCAATCTAAAACAGTTTAGATCTCAATCCAACACGTGGTATCAGAGCTTTGGCTCTCACTTTGAAGATTCTAAGTGCTCAAAGTTGATATTTACTTGTCAACTCTACTGCACAAGCTTTTCTTCTCTGAAAATTTTCAAAATGAATGATCTCAGTATTGTTTCTTCAAACGGTAGCACAAACAAACAACCCATGTTCACTACTGATGATCTTGGTACATGGAAGCTTCGTATGGAGGGGTTTGTTCGAAGTTTAGACCATTGTATTTGGAAGTCACTAACTATTGATCCAACTGTAATAACCATACCATCTGCTGATGATGAAAACATTAAAATTCCAAAACCACTTGACAAATACACTAAGCTTGAACATAAGGCACTTGAGCCAGACTTCAAGGCCTACTAGACCCTGCAAGCAGCGCTGCCCAATTCCATTCTTGTTGGATTTAAAGGGTACAAAAATGCATTTGACTTGTGGAATGCTCTAAATGAAATGTATGAAGGTACAAGTGAAGTTAGGGAAAACAAGAAAGACATTTTGAAACAAAAATATGAAAATTTTAGCTATAAAACTGGTGAATCTATGACAAACCAGTATTATCGTTTTGTTTCCTTGCTTGATGAACTGCAAAGGGCTGGTGTTACTCTTGAACAAGCTGATGTTAATAGAAAATTCTTAAGGTCACTTCCCTCTATGTGGACTATTTACATGGTAAGCATAAGGGAGTGCAAGAATCTTAAGAAAATGAAACTAAGTGAACTTCATGGCATTCTATGTGCCTATGAAATGGAAATTAATCTTAAACAAAACTCAGTTTCTGAACCAACTCAGCTATAATCAACTGCTCTCATCACTACTGATTTTCAAAACCAAAGAAAAGTGACCACCACCTTTTCAAATCAGTCACCCATAGTCAGTTTTCCAGAGACACCTAGATGTCAAGAGATTGTTTCACATAACTTTGAAAACTCTCACAATGCTTATATTGCTACTGACTCACATTACAGCTTCACTCGTGAAGACCTGGAATGCATTGGTGCTGATGACTTAAAAGAGATGGACATTCTCGCTCAACTTGCAATGGTCTCTATAAGAGCTTAACGCTACTATAAGCGTACTGGGAGAACTTACAAAGGAGCCAAGAATGCTCCAATTGGGCTTGACAAGAGCAGGGTTAAATGCTATAATTTTCATCAACTAGGACACTTTGCAAGAGGATGTCCAAGCCCTAGAAGAGAAAGTCAGTCACAAAATCAAACTCATGAAAAAGCTCATGGAAGCTATCAACAAAGCAGTAATAACAACAAGAGCAACAACATACATCCTATTTCAAACTCACCACCAACTCAACCAAAACCAAGCGGAAGCAACAACTCTACTGCAGATCTGGCTAATTAAATGGAATATGTTAGTTGTTTGAACCAACCATGCCTTGATGGAAAAGGAGGAGTCTTCATCTGATCAGGTAAATTCTATTCCTGAGAAAGTATTAGAGCACTTGTGCACTCCTGCATGTGTTGAACAGGTTGACAGATATAGAAGTCATAACACTGAGTTAATTGAGGAAGTGTCAAATCTAAATGAGTTAAAAGAATGCTTTAGAAAAACAAAAAAAAATACATTTTCAAAAGTCACAAACCTCAATGAAGAGATTGAGTAGTTAAAGCAAAATAACTCAAACTTAGAAACTCCCATATAGATGATTTGATAATAACTGAATACTTTAAGAAAATAGACCCAACATGCTAAGGCAGATGTGTGTGTTCTTGAAGTAAAGTTAACTGAAGCTCAGTTTACATCCGACAAATTTCAATAGGCAAATGAAAAAGTTGAGAAACTATGGAAAGGGACAATGTACGGAAAAACTAGAATTGGTTACACATCTGTTAATCCACCTAGTGATTATTCATCTGTGATTGAACCAATGCCAGCTTTGAAAACTGAAAGCACTGTTAGCTTAGTTGTTGATGATGTTACTTCACTATCTGTTGTTGAAAAAGCATGTGAATCTGATAAAACTGAAATCACTGATGCAAGCGCTTTTGCATCAACTGATCAACAAAAATTTTGAAACCAACATTTGTTGTTCCTCCACCCACTTTCTATGAACCTAAGGATTCAAGAGCCGGTGGAAATACGTTGAGATAGTCAAAATCAGATGTTTGGGAAAATGATTTACAATCAAGCTAACAAGTGACGAATCTCCTAGATACACTCAATCCTATGATTCAACCAGGATTCCTGAGTGTATAGTTTGTGAAAAATTTGGTCACTTGGCAGCGGTATGCTACTATAACCCACTAAACAAAAATTAATCTTAAAAATAAAAAAATTGTGAAAAATCAAAAGTCTAACTTGTCAAAGAAATTGACAGGGAAAATTTCTCCTGTAAGAAGTCACACAGTCAAATATTTTGAATCTGATTCAAATAGAGTTCTTGTTGGAAATGAAAGAAATGGAAGTTTTTTAGTTCTTAAACAAAACAGCTTTCCAGCAGAACATTAAGCGGAACATTTTTTCGCTCGAACCCAAGTTCAACCGAAAAACAAGAAAAATTCCAGATCAGTAATGCTTCAAAATAAATACCATCTGTTAAGTTCAGTGATAATTTTGAACTCTTAGAAGGACAAGGAAGGAGGAATCTGTTGGTCCTCACTGATCTTAATCAGTGCTAATGATGGTGTTTTGAGAAGAAAACTAATCAAACAACAATAGATGATGATTTCCAATAGCTAAAATGGGTTTCTAGTATTGAACAATCACAACATCAACCAAAAGAATGATAAGAGATGAACAAAAGGCTACAAAGATGTTATAGAAAGCTCCTAGCCGTCACCAAACTTACCAAATATGCAGAAATCTGTATTAGGGTTGAGAATGTTGCAAAAGTTACAAATGAGAGCACTAAGGCTACTATTTATACACATCAGTAGACAGTTTCGCTGGTAGTTTCGCTGGCCAGGCGAAACTGTCACTGAGACCGACTAATCTAGATACCGAGCGAAACAACAGTTTCGCTCGGTAGTTTCGCTAACTACCAAAATACCAAGATTACAATTAACCTAATCTAAACAAGTAGACTTAACAAAACTATGAATTCCTCCCTACATTGATCTTCAATATTCCCCCTAGGGAGGGATTCAGCCTCATGATCTTCATTCTTCAGCTCCGGCTTCAGTTGTGCTTGGCTCTTTGTTCAAATCTGTAGTCTCTCATTCCCCCAAAACAGTTGGCTCGTTAGCAACGGGGACATCTGCCTCTGATTCCCCCAAAACAGTTGGCTCATTAGCAACGGGGACATCAGCCGACTTTTCAACTTGTTCAGATGATTCTCCAATACTGCTCCAAGATTTGTTCATCTGGTTTGCCAAATCCCTATCTTCTTCCATTCTGTCTTCATCAGCCCTTACCTTTTGTGCTAAATCCTTGATTTCTTTGACAATTCCCCGGGCTTTGTTGGCAACTCTCATAAACAGATTTGCCTCTTCAGCTGTGTCATCTCCTGCCCCACATCTAATAGGATTCTCGCACAAGGTCTTTAGATCATCGTTGCTGAATGAGAAGACTTCCATCGGGTAAAACAGTCTAATCTCAGCATCTTCTCCAATTCTGATAACTGCCTCACCGGTTTGATTATCATAAAACCATTTCTTGAATAACTGCAGCCTTGAAAGTTGTTGATCTGGAATTCTGACTCTGTTCATAGTTTTAGCAGGTTTGAACTTTAAGTAAACTTTGGGCTTTCCAGTAGTTTCATCAATTTCAGTCCTTGACTTCTTCCTTTCACCTTTCATATACCCAAAGGACACAAAGTCATCTTTCGCAGCCTGTTGCAGCATCTTTTTCAAATTTATTGCCCTTCCACTTTGATCTTCATCAATCAAAGGGAGCTCTGCCAACCTCCTCAGATCCCATCTGGGCAAGGTTTTAAAACTATCGCGTTTATGTATATATGAGATACTGCCCCCTCTCCTCTTGATCATAAAGGCATGAATAGCTGCATTGAATTTCCAGCTTATGATGTGACGATCAGACTCTTTTCTCCTCGGTTGTGAGATATTTTGAAATAAAGGAGTCTGATCTTCAATTTCAGGCTTGGTGAACCATTCTTCTCTTCTCAACTCAATTACTTCTTGACTGACAGAGCTGATCTTCGCTTGATAAGTCAGAGAATTTTCAGTCAAAGAGTAGTTTTCAGGCTCTGAAAGATCACCAATTTCAGCCTCTTCATCACTTTCATCAATAAGGTGGAGGAATTGTGCTTGGACGATCTCTGGCTGTTTGTCTGTTTCAAAACTATAAAGATTTACATCACTCACATTGATTGCATCAAGATCTTCATCATTTACAGCACCACTACCACCAGCTTCTTCATTACCACCATTACCACTTCCACCTGCTCCTCTAGATCCACCAGTACCACTACCACCTTCTCCTCCTGTTGTAAACTTTGAAATGTCAGTCATGGAGTCAATCTCAGCTTCGCTCATCTGAATAGGTAGACCCAGATGCTTCTTAATCTCATTCATATCTATCAGCAGGGATTTAATCATTGAAGATTGCTTCACAATAATCTCATTCAGTTTCTGGATCTGCTTATCCTTCTCCTTTTCTCTAATCTCAGAATTGACAAGCTTGGTCTTGATCATCCCTAGTTCATTGGCCAGGGAGGTATTTACACCTCGAATGACATCTTCATCTAACTCTGATCTGGGATCAACCTTTCTTTTCTTGGTTGCCCTCATTTCTTCATCAGCAGTGGCACTCTGTTTTTGCTTTGACTTCTTTCCTTGTTGTGCCAGATTTTCAAGCTCGTCTTCAATTTCATCAGCCGGTTCCTTTCCAGAGCTTCTTACATATTGTTTCCTCTTTCCTTTAACGTTCTCACTTTCTTTCCCGTTATTTCTCCTTTTGTTCTCAGATTCAATCAGCTTCTGAATATATTCATACCTCTTCTCAGGGTACATGTGCTTCATCAGGTAGGTGGTATACCCAGAGAAGTCAGGTCTCTTAGCAGCACAATCTGATAGAATCCTTGGGTGCATCGGATTTACAATGAGAGTCGCACCCATCTTTGGCAATTCCGGCTCTAAATGTTCAATAATCATTTGCAGAAATCTCGGATACAAGAGCCATCTTGACTTCTTCAGTGCTTGAATGTTTGAAACCATTGCATCAAAGATTCTCTGAGGAATGTTGGCTTTCTTTCCTTTACAAACCAACAGCATGGCCTCGGCCCAGATCAAGTTCAAACCATCAGAACCACCTTTTCTGTCATCCAAGCAGGAAATGAAGACATGAGCGATGTATCTCCATTCCTTAGACATCAAGGACTTCTTAATCTCTTTCTTATTCTTCCATGATTCGCCTCCTTCGTATCCCATATCTTTCTCAAATCCTTTCAAAACATCTAGTTCCTTCAGCTTTGTTACTTCACCAACATCATCTTCGAGTTTAAGAGCTTCAGCTATTGTCTTCATGGTGATCACAATATCCTTCTGCATAACTTTAGCTCGGATGCATTCTGGTTTGGCCCTAACGTCATATTCAGCCGTGAGCCAGAATTCTTTGATATGTCTTTCGTCAATTATCGGCATATGTGAAACGGCATGAAAGATGCACGACTTCTTCAGCCATGCAATACAGTCTCTAAATCCGAGGGCCTTGTCTGTTCTATCATCCAGAAATGCAGTTACGTTACTTCGAGGCTCATGCTTTAAATTTGACATTATCTGCGTATGTAACCAAGATTTTGTGAGTTAAAAAGAATTTAAAATTAAATTGAATAAATAAAAAAATTGGTAATTTCGCTGCGAAACAGTAGTTTCGCTAAGACACCATCGCACAGTAACACGGCGAAACAAATAGATTCGCGAGATTGGACGCAGCGACACTGACGAGTCAGTTTCGCCGAGAAACAGCAGTTTCGCTGGGAATCACGGCGACACTGTCAACGAAATTAGGGCATTATCGCTGAACAGTTTCGCTCGTGATTTTGAACTTTCGTTCAGTTTCGCTTAAAGAACTCGTAGTTTCGCTGGACGCGACCTTTGAAATTCAAAATTCCGGAAAACGATTTTAAGCCCCATTTTTACATTTAAACCAACAGTAAACATATATATCATCAACAAAAAGTACATTGATGGTTTAAAACAGTTTTTTAACATCAGTTTAAGGTGCCGAGAACTTCTTGACGCCGATTCACTCAAAAACCCCCAAAAGGATGATGTTTCGGATGCGATAAACCAGATAGATGACCAAGAAACATGTATACCTTCAACCGATATCGGTTTAATTGATGAAACAGTTTGGGCGAAAAAGAGTTTCGCGAGTGGTTATTTGGTTTGCAGATTTTTCGATTAGGTTTTCAGAAAAAAAATGACCGAGATTCTCGATGAAGGGTATAAGTACCTGGGCAGTTTCGCCCGTAGTTTCGCTCGGGCGAAACAGCAGTTTCGCCGAAGCGAAAGAGCATATTCGCTCGAACCTATTGATCAAACAGATTAATTTCGCCGACAACGAAAGTATAAGTTCGCTGAGTGCGTGTACGGCGAAACTAATCAGGCGAAACAGTAGTTTCGCTGAAACCCTAAAAATTCAATTTTGACTCATTTAAGATTTTGAAATTCTTGAAATGCCGACAAACTCACACAAGCATCATACACTTCACAAAGTATCGATCTTAGGAAAAATAACGCAGAAAGAAAATCTTTTTGAGTTTTCCAGTAAGAGATGTAAAACGACTATACAAACAAACTCAATTTTAATTTTGAGAAAGATCCAGACCTGAGATCATATCAACTAATACGCATCATACACATTTCAATTTCAAACTTAATCAGCATGCAAGTCAAGCAGATCCCGAATGCATCACATTGATTTTAAGCATGCACTAATAGTATTTATCACTTTTGGATATGCTTAAGGTGTATTAATCATGCACTGATCACCCAGCCTCACTCTATCAAAGAAGTTAACAAATCATCATATTCATCTTGATTTTTCTTTTATCCTTTTAAAATGAGATATACGTTCATGATGTTTCATGCAAAAATAAAGTAGAATCCTAAGTGAACAACGATCAGGTCGGCCGCAAAGCACGCAGAGAAAGCCCGATGCACTTAGGAAAATAAAAAATGAAAAATAAAGCAGAAGACGTATATATCAACAACAATCAGGTCGGCCTTATCGGCACGCAGAGAAGGTCCGATGATATATACTAAACACCAAGAAAATAAAGCAGAAACTCAATCAGCAGGTGATCAGGTCGGCCGCCTAGGCACGCAAAGAAGACCCACTGAGTTGAGTGTAAAAATGGCATAAAGCCTTATTTGCAAAGCATGCGTACATCAGAACATCTCTTAATATCAGAATCATTGCAACACTTATTAAGAAATGAAAACTAGAGTATATCAGGCAAGCTTTATGTTTATATCCTACTCATAGATATCATATTAGGCATACACACCCAAAGATCATACAAGCACAATACAGCTTTTATTTCTACTCTATCCATGGCAGATAACGCATGTTGATGTACTATCATTTCTCACTTGGTCGGATCAATTTCTCATTTTTTGAAATTATTTATTCTTCCCCCAAAATCCACAAATACTTTATTTTTGGATTTTCAATAAGAAAACTAAAAGCAAAACAAAATGATTCGATCGATACTTGACACAACTTTGAAAAACGCTTGAATGGAGACACTTTCGAAGAAAATATTTTGACAAGGAATCCGCTCCGAATGCATGAGTGAAAGGAGATAATTTGAGAAATATTTCATGAGATTTAAGCGGGTTTAGTGTGATTTACCCCCAATTCCCCCACAAGATAGCAATAAAGACATCAATAGCAGTTATGAGAGAAATTGCAAGGTAAATGGAACTTAAATACTCCCTTGATCATATTTGAGTGACGATTGGCCAGAAATCATTGGAAGGTAGATGACGTGATCATTGATTTCTTGATTTAGGAATTCGGTCAATCAACATGCTTAAAGGCGACATCCACCTGATTCAAGACAAAGTGAATTTAGTATGCAGGTCTGAATAAAACAAACTTAAGATAAAACAAAGTGAAAAGAATATGTACAAAAATTCAAGACAAAATGAATTCAAAAATTATTTATTTATTTATTTATTTATTTATTTATATATATATTTTTTAATTAATTTATTTATTTAAAATGAAATCATGCCCAGCATTTTAATAAGCTCATAAAAGCGGGGTTTATCAAAGGTTTTGGTATAAAAATCTGCTTTCTGGGCCTTGGTTTCAATGGGAATAACATCGATAAACCCTTTTTCTTGAGCGTCACGGATTGCATGAACCCTGGTTTCGATGTGCTTCGTTCGTGTATGATGAATCGGATTCTTGGAGATTCCAACAGCGGCTTCATTGTCACAGAACAGCGGTGTATAAAGGAAGTTGATTCCATAATCCATCATCTGGTGTTGAATCCACAGCACTTGACAACAGCAACTTGAGGCGGCGATGTATTCAGCTTCACCTGTGGATAAAGAGACAATTGTTTGCTTTTTGCTTTGCCATGAAACCAAGCATTCCCCCAGAAACTGGCATCCTCCAGAAACTGACTTTCGATCGAGCTTGCATCCTCCGTGATCACTGTCGGAATATGAGTTAAGTTCAAAGCTTCCACCCCTAGGATACCAAAGACCCAATCTTGATGAACCCTTCAAATAACGGAAAATTCGCTTGACGGCCTTTTCATGAGATTCCCTTGGGTCAGCCTGATAACGAGCACAGTAGCATACGGCAAAAGTGATGTCCGGACGACTGGCTGTGAGATACATAAGAGACCCAATCATTGATCGATAATACTTGGGGTCGACCGGCTTTCCTTGACTGTCGGGAGTTAAACATGTCTGAGATGTGAAAGGAGTGAGTTCAGCAGAAGCGTCGTTCATCTTGTATTTCTTCAGAATTTCCAGAATGTACTTCTCTTAATGAATGAGAATGCCATCTGGTTTTTGTTCCACCTGCAAGCCAAGAAAGAAACACATTTCCCCCATCATACTCATTTCGAATTTCTCCTTCATCAATTCTTCAAACTCGCGACACAGCTTCTCATTTGTTGAACCAAAAATGATGTCGTCTACATATACTTGAACAATCAGCACTTCACTGTTGACCTCTTTTTTATACAACGTCATGTCGATGGATCCACGTGTAAAGCCTTTACCCAAAAGATATTGCGTCAAAGTCTCGTACCAAATTCTGGGAGCCTGATGTAGACCGTAGAGAGATTTGTCGAGCTTGTACACTTTGTCAGGAAATTCATGATCTTCGAATCCTGGAGGTTGATTCACATAGATTTCTTCATCAATATCCCCGTATAAGAAAGCATACTTAACTTCCATTTGAAACACCTTGAAATACGAATGGCCTCAATGCGTGCAACAGGTGCAAACACTTCGGTATAGTCAATTCCTTCTTCTTGATAAAAACCTAGAACCACGAGTCTTGACTTGTTTCTAATCACAACACCTCTATCATCTGGCTTGTTCCGGAAGACCCACTTTGTACCAATTGGAACCTTGTTCTCTGGAAGATCCACTAGTTGCCACACCTTCAGCTTTCGGAACTGTTGCAGCTCAGACTGCATAGAGTCCACCCAACTTGGATCTGCTAAAGCTTCCTCTACATTTTTAGGAACGATCTGAGACAGAAAACACGCGAACAAGCATTCATTGATCAATCCAGACTGATGACGAGTCCTCACTCCATCCGTAATAGAACCAATGACGAGGTCATGCGGATGATCTTTTAAGGTTTTGAAATTTGAGTCATGGTTGAGGGGAGCGGGTTCGGAGGTTTGATGGGATAATTCATGAGAGGAAGATGGACAGTCGTGTTGATGCGTAGGCTGTGAGGATGAGGATAGGTTTTGTTGTTGAATTTCGGAGTGAGGGGTGATAACGACGAGAGGAGGATTATCATTTGCTTCAGCAAGGATAGGAAGATTGAATGACTTGAACAGAGTATCTGAATCATAAAACCATTCTGGTCCAGACCCGGTGTTGGGAGTGTTTGATTCTTGCCAGTCAACGTAGTAGGATTCCTGCACAATTCGAGTACGATTGTTATAAACTCTATAAGCCTTTTGAGAAGAAGAATACCCCATAAAGAAACATTCGTCAGAGACGACTCCAAATTTCGTAATTTGAGCTTCGGTATTCAGCAATGTGCACGAACATCCAAACGGCTTAAAGAAATCAATCAGTGGCTTCCTTCCATGATACAGCTCATATGACGTCTTCATCTTATCTTTCACGATTAGGACACGGTTCAGCACATAGGACGCACAGTTCACAGCTTCAGCCCAGAAGATAATCGGCAGCTTTGATTCAATCAACATTGTACGAGCAGCTTCCACGAGTGTGCGATTCTTCCTTTCAGCAACTCCATTCTGCTGCGGAGTTCTTGCTGCACTGTATTGTCGAAGAATCCCTTTGTTTGCGCAGAAAGAGTCAAAGATCTGATTACGAAATTCAGTTCCATTGTCGCTTCTGATTGCCTTGACTTTCTTACTTCTTGAACTTTCCACGGACAGGATAATGTTCTGTAAAGCTTCAGTCGTGTCACTCTTTTTCTTCAAGAACCTAACCCAAGAGTACCTGGAATAATCATCAGTGACAACAAGACAGTAAGACCTTTTACCCAGACTTTGAACACTAATAGGTCCAAATAAATCAGTGTGAAGCAATTCTAAGGGACTCGAAATAGAATTTTCCACTTTTGGCTTATGTGGCTTTTTATGTTGTTTTCCTTTAGCACATGAAAGACATTTTTCAACAACAGAAAAATCTTTGAATGGAAGACCTCGGACCAAATTGTTTTTGACAAGATTATTTAGAATTTTGAAGTTTATGTGTCCTAAACGTCTATGCCACAAGAAGCACTCAGATACAGAAGCTTTTGAAAGTAAACAAGTCATGGAGGAAGAGTGAGATGCAGTGGATTTCATATTCAGCAGGTATGTGTCATTGATGCGAGGTGCACGCATCGCCACCATCTCTTCGGGCACTTTGAATTCAGGCTTGAGAAACAGACATTCATTTGATTTGAACAGCACAGGTATATTCTTGTCGCAGATTTGTGAAACGCTTAGAAGATTAAACTGCAATTCAGGAACATAGTTGACTTGCTCCAGAGTAAGAGACCCATATGACACATCTCCTTGACCAACCATTTTTCCACCTCTCTTATCAGCTGCAAAAGAAACAAACCCACCATCCACGATCCTGTAATTTGTAAGCAGGTCTTTCAACCCTTTCATATGCCGAGAGCATCCCGAATCAATATGCCAATAGCTATTTGTAGAGTTCTTCAGGAGTGCCTGGCAATACAAGACAAGAAATTACTTAATAACGGGTACCCAGACTTTTGCATTTCCGGGATTTGTAACTTTCTGTTTTCCCCCAAAGAATTGTTTTACAAAACTGGTTACCTTGTGGCCAAAGGATCTATCATGGTTTGTTCGATTTAATTTCTCTTTGCAATGTTTAACAACATGATCATCCTTACCACATCTGAAACAGTGAGATTTGTGACTTGTGCAGGAGGAAGTTTCTGAAAACCTTTCCTCCTCACAATCTGATGTGTTAGAATCAGAATCACTGTTTGTTTCAAAATCCATCTTTGTTTTATCATTTGAAATCTTTGCATTATTAATTTTGATAACGGTTTTGGCAGGTTTAGTTTTCAAAGATGATTTCTTTTCTTGAGAAACATGATTTTCGGTAGGTTTTGAAATTCGTATTGGAGTGAAAGAAGGAATTGGATTAGAAAGAAATTTGTTGAAGCAATTTTGAGATGTACTAGCATGACATTGATCATTTTCATTTGAAACAAAACTTTCTTGATTAACAGACACGGACTCATCACTACTACTATCTAAAGATGAACAACTACTAGCTATACTACTGTCTATGCTAGACTTCTTGGAATTAGAACTACTACTTGAAACAGACTCCTTAGAATTAAGACTACCGCATCCAAGCCCACTTGTGTTACCATATCCATTATCAAAATCCTCCCTGATCTCCTTATGGTTCACTCCTTCTAGACATGCATGCAGACTGTTAGCATCACTAGGAATTAAATCATTTAGAGGATGAGGTTTCGGAGTAGGTGAATAACAATTCGTGCTTGGAGGAGGATAAACTTTAGGAAACATGTTCCCATTGTCCTCCATACCTATTCCGGTTTTTATTCTAGCTCCTCGTTGTTTAACGAGCATCTCTTCAACTTTCATTTGAGAAATGGTCCATCTATCTAACTTAGTCTGAAGTTGAGAGGTTTCAAATTGGGCTAATGTAACTCTTTAAGAAAGCATGTTTAACTCGATATTTTTAGCAAGAAGAGTTTGTTTTAAATGTTCATTTTCATGCATTGCCTCATTTAATTTCACAAAATATTTTGCTTCATTTTCCTTTAATTGGGTGTTCATTGTTTTTAATTCATTGTTGTTGTCAATCAACAATCGATTGGCCTTGTAGATGCCGAACAAACAAATTCTACAAGGATGAGAGCACATATCTTGAACAGATTCATATGAAAGATCCATTATAATCTTTTCTACAGCAAGAGCTTTCTCACATGTGCACGCGGGTGTGCTTGCCGTTTTCTCATTCGTCTTCTTCTCAGCTTCTCCCTTCTCACAGCTGTTAACTGTGTGGTCATTGCTTTGTTCATGAATTTGAGCTGCAAGAGCTTGATTGATGGCTTCCTCAGCTTCAGAGACCTCCGAACTCCAGTCAAAGTTAGTCAGAAGAGCCACTTCTTTGGTTGGCTTGGCTTCAGCTTTGTCGGTGATAGGGATGACTCGAGTTGCAGGCTCAGAAGTCGGTTCAGTGACAATTGGACTCGGACATTCTCTTTTGAAATGGCCAAGTTGCTTACAGTTGTAGCATCTTAGCTTAGCCTTATCGAATCCAACTCTTCCATTTTGATTCTTGAAGGTGTTTCTCCCAGTACGTTCGAAGAACTTTCTAGCACGAACATTCGACATGGCCATTTGCCATTTTAGGTCTGTTTCTTCCAAATCATCTGGGTCAACTTGGTACATATCCTCAACAGTCAGAGTCGAACCTTGGAGTTCTCCAGCAGCGAAAGCTTGATAACTGTTAGTAAACAATGAGAACAATCCCGTGTATTCGGGACAGATCTGGGATGTTTGCTGAGCAGCGGCAGAAGCAGTTGAGGATGAACCAGATCCAAGATAGGCAGATTGAATTTGAGATGAGGCTCCTTTGGGTGTAGCAGTTGAGATGAGAGCCGAATTCGGAGAATAAACTTTAGCAGGACCCATGGTTTGATTGTACTCTCTCCTTTGAACATCCAACTCAAAAGACTTAAGCTTGTTAATTACATCCATAAGCTTGTAATCGGAGAAACCCCTCTCTTGTTTCAGCATACGAACCTGAATGCTCCACTCGGGTGGAAGAGCATCCAGCAGCTTCTTGATTTGTTCAGAGTTAGTGAGTTTTGAATCATACTTCTTCAGATTGCTTGACACGGTCAGAAAACGGTTTGTCAAATCAGTTAACTTTTCATTCTTCATGCCGGTGAACGAGTTGAATTCTTTAGTTGCTTGGGCTTCTTTGTCCTTCACAAGATCTTCATTACCGTCATAAAACTCACAAAGAGCATCAAACAAACTTTTTGCATCAGAGTGCTCAGCGAAACGATTGTAGATTTCTTGCGACAAGCAGAGAGAAAGAGCACCAAGAGCTTTTTGATCTCGATCAATAAGTTTCAAATCCTTCTCAGAAAAGGAAGACGGATTGGTGTTGATCTGTGTTACTTCACCAGTAGTGATGGTTGGAACATGAGGTCCGTTGACGATCGACAACCATTAATTGTAATCGGTGTACAGAAAGAACGATTTCAGACATCGTTTCCAGTCTTCAAAGTTGTCTCCGTTGATCAGCCTCGGGGGTCGGTTTGGAGCAATGCTTTCAGTGTCAGCAACATTGGTACCTGATGCCATCTTAAATCAGCCTGAAATAAGAAAGACACAAACAAACAAAGAATAAGACAATTTGGTTAGTTTCGCTGGGAGAAGTAGTTTCGCCAGCAATTTCGCTCGGAAATCCTGATCAGATGAATAATTTTGCTGGAACTTATAATTTCGCCAGCAGGTTCGCTTGGGAACACTGAACCAATTCAGCAATTTCGCCAACTAGTTTCGCTGTATGCACGGGCAGCACTTTCGCTCGGAAATACCCGATGACACACAGTTTCGCTAGCTAGATTCGCTGGAAACTGGTTTGAACTTTCGTTCAAAAATAATGACTAGTTTCGCTTCTCTGGATTTAGGGCGAAAGAATAGTTTCGCTCAGTAGTTTCGCAGAGAAACTACAAATTCGCTTGATAGTTTCGCTGTCTGAAGGCACAGTTTCGCTGAATAATCAGCAATTTCGCCCAGAACAGAAAACCCTCTTTTTGAAGAAGAAATGATCAAAAATCAACCCAAATCACTATTGAGTAATGATCAGTTGATTGCATATGCTTCAGGACATCAAAACGCACAATATTCAACCAATTTTCAGTCCAAAACAATCAGATTTCAGATTCAAATAGATTTTCAAAAGTTTTACCAAAAACACTCAAAAACACCAAAAATCAAGAGCACAAAGGCTCTGATACCATATTGTTGGTCCTCACTGATCTTAATCAGTGCTAATGATGGTGTTTTGAGAAAAAAACCAATCAAACAACAATAGATGATGATTTCCAATAGCTAAAATGGGTTTCTAGTATTGAACAATCACAACATCAACCAAAAGAATGATAAGAGATGAACAAAAGGCTACAAAGATGTTATAGAAAGCTTCTAGCCGTCACCAAACTTACCAAATATGCAAAAATCTGTATTAGGGTTGAGAATGTTGCAAAAGTTACAAATGAGAGCACTAAGGCTACTATTTATACACATCAGTAGACAGTTTCGCTGGTAGTTTCGCTGGCCAGGCGAAACTGTCACTGAGACCGACTAATCTAGATACCGAGCGAAACAACAGTTTCGCTCGGTAGTTTCGCTAACTACCAAAATACCAAAAGATTACAATTAAGCTAATCTAAACAAGTAGACTTAACAAAACTATGAATTCCTCCCTACATTGATCTTCAGAATCCTTCGCGAGGAAAAGTTCATTCTTGTAACATGTTTCAAATTGGGAAAAGTTTTGGTCAAAATGGATCTATGTCTAATTCAAGCGGAAGTTCATCCTTTACGCTTCAAGGTGAAAAATCTCTTCGAAGAAATTCCGTATCTCAAAAATTTGCCTTTTCACCTAAAATAACTAGAACTTCTAGTGAAAATCAATCTTCAAATGAGTTTTTAAAACTGAAACAAATAGAGAAAATTCAGAGAGTTTACAGAAAGGAAAGCTCTTAAGAGAAAAACAAAAATAGGAAGTGAGAGATCTCATTAGTCAAGTCAAGCACAAGATTTGGACTTTGAAGCTGATAACTTGTGTGACACCTCGTCCGAAAATCCAGGTCAAACCGTTTACTTTCACTTTTGTTTAAGTATTAATTGTGCTTTATCTGATCTGATTACTGTTTAAACTGTTAATTATTGTGCCTTACTGTTAACTGATGACGTAAATCAAATCCCGCGTTTTTACTAGAAGCGTATATCCGTTAAACGCATAGAGATTTCATGTATTAATCATGAAACTTCAATAATAAGAAAATTAAATATAAAAATATATTTTTATATTTATTCGGGACTGGTGTCAAGCGTTTATATAATCGACATGGAAAACTGATAAGCGTTTGTATGTGTAAAACTATTCGGTTTTAAACAATCTGGACGGTCGAGCTTAAAACTTTCACGAACCGACAAACTAAAAACGTTAACTGTAACACGTGCGAAAAACTGGAAAATATAACTGATTTCCGAAAAACTGTTATAACAAACTTAAACATTTTTTTATGAACTAAAAACGTCACAAACTGAAATTGTTGTCAAGACTTAAGCCAAACCCCAACCGATCACCCAATTGGTCCCGACCTGGCCCAATAGGCCCAGCCCAATAAGCCTAAAATAATGAAACTGGGCCGAAAACTCGACCCGTTACTCAAACTTCATGAACCAAATGATCATGGCGATCCGAGAACCCAACCGATGCACAACGGGCGCGGGCCTCGAACCGGTGCCCCGTTTGAACCCGTACGGCCCAAAACCGATAAACCAGCCCGAACCCAAAGTTCCTTTAAATGATTTTTGCCCAATATCAAGCCCAAATCCAATCGGTTTATTTTTATTATATTGGCCCATCAACATTGCATTTTTTTATATATAAAAGATTGCTACCACTTATTATTTTTTTATAAAAATTTTCATGTACTTGTATATCTTTTATTACATTGTTTAAGTATGAAGGTTGTGGAATATTCCTCCTCAAATAACCTTATGCTTTATAAACATTACAATACACCACATATTTTTATAAAACATGACAAGCTTATAATAAACCAAGATTTGCTTTTATAAAAATACAGTCACCTACTTACTCAAAATTTATAAAAGAAAAGAGTAGGAGATTGTTGGTGATTTGTGATGATTAAATAGAACACATCTTCTCCTACTCTTAGGCCATCATCACAAATAGTTGTAGGTGACTTGCATGTCACATTCACCACTACTCTTCACTACCAACTTCTCTTACAACACATCACCCTCATCAACACACAACACACTTTACTTCTCTCTTCTTCCTTACTCACGACCAACTCCACCTCCCTCTCCCCTTCCTTTTTTTTTATGTCGAAGACAACACAGCCCCACCACCTCCTTTAGCTACTGCCACCACCATGAACCACCATGAAAAAGCATATACGGATCGGTTCTATGGTAGATAATATCGAGAAGGAAGTTTTGTCATATATTGTTTGATTGATTACATAAACCGAATGAGTATACAACAATTAGGGTCCGGGGGAAGTTAGACAGAACCTCCCCTCTCAACACTTGATCTGGACAGACTCTAGACAGAAACTTACAATGAATTACAAATACGAAACTATTTATACTCGTGTAATTCTGTCCGAACTGAGATCCATCCGAACCCTATCCGAACCTTATCCGAACTTCAGGTTCGGATCACCTTCGGACACACCTGAACATCAAGTTCGGCTGGGGTTCGGATCCCAGTTCATGTCCTAGTTAACTCAGTCTATTTTGTCTATTTTGACAATTCGAACAGTAATGACCACACAAGGTTCCTGTATCAACACACCACCATCTACCACAGCCGCCAACACCATGAACCACCACTCCCATCCCTTTTCTTCGTTTTCTTGGTGAGCAACCAAGCCACACCACCACAGCCTCCCTTTCCCTTCCTCTCTTACCGGCCAGACAGCCCTCTCACCACCGCCGCAGGTGGCTGCCATCACCACCACCGCAGACCGCCTCCACTCCTCCCTCTTCCCTTTCTTGGCAGCCAAAAACAACCACCCCCGCCACCTTTTTCCTCCCTCCTTCGTGCGCGACAGCCCCTGGACCAACACACACCACCACTGCCTTCACTGCTGTTGTTGTCCCGCCGATGGGCTGCTACCTGCCGCCGTCGGACTTACTGTTGTTGTCCCGCCGATGGGCTGCTACCTGCCGCCGTCGGACTTGCTGTTGTAGCCGTGAACCACCACAAACGAGCCACCACCTTCTCCTTTTCTCACATTTTCATTTCCTCTCCATTGTGAGTCTTTCAAACCATTTTTTTCCTATGTTTTCCACACTCAAATCCACCCAAATGATCCTCAAGTCTTGACAATCTAATCACTAAAACCTTAAGTTTTCTAATGATCATGATCATCTAAGTATCTTTACTTTCTTTTCTTTGATTTTCTTAAACCTTAGAGTTGTAAGGTTTAAAAATATGGTTAATATGTGGTGTTCATCCATGAAAATCTAGAGAACTTGAAGTTATTAACTTGCTAATTTAATGGTTAAACTTGATCATATGATGATTATATACTTTGCATGGTTTACTTAAATCAATTGATAATTTTATGATGTTTATATATATTAGCATGATTAAATGTTGACATCATCATATGTTAATATGTTATAAATGGCTAGACTTGTTATTTATGATCTTAATTGTTAATCATCTTGTTAATGGATTTATATTTGCTAATGACAAATTATCATTGATTATATTTGGTGTTTAAAGACATTAGTGGACTAATTTGGACATTAGGAAAGTTATATAAAATGTTTGGACATAAGATGATACCTTAGAAACATTTAAATGAATTTTCATGGTTAAATATTTAAGTTAGTAATTTTATAAAATTACTTGGACAATTTTATAAAATTACTTGGACAATTTTAAACACAAAATCTCACCATGGAATTTATTATATAAAATGGATACATTTTATAAAAATATAATTTCTAGAAACACAAGGCTTAAATGCTTGTTTTGGATTTTATAAAAAAAATAAAACGAATAAAAAATTACAAATATATTTTTTACGTCAAAAATGGTAAAAGATCATAATTATGACATTTTCCATAAAAAGTATAAGTCTTGGATTTTTGTACAAAAGAGGAAATATTTTATGTCGTTGAATTTTCTATAAAAGTCTTTAATTAAAAACCTTAGCTTTATTTAATAAATAAAGTTAATTAAAGATGATTTTTATAAAAAAGAAAATCAAAAGACTTATAGAAATTATGAACAACATATTTTATACATTTTTGATTATTTTAAATAAATCAAAATAATCAAAACGTATTAACTGAACCAAATGTTTTAATTTTAAAACGTTTGACATGAAATGAAATCTTTAAACGATTTAAAAACGTTTTACGACGTAACGAATCGTAAATAACTATTTTCAACAAATAATTATTCATATGGTTTTAAAAACCCTAAGTTGAGTTAAAACTCATCCTAATTGTTAATATTAATTATTTTAATAATAATTATATTTATATTAACTTAAAACCCTAATTCTCATAACATAAGTTTAAATATTAAAATAACCGTTAATATTTATCTACTTGTGTTTAATCATTTAATCTCTAACTTTTAATAATTTAATGAAGTTATTTCGAAAAAGTTAAATAATTATCTAGACAATAATTATGAACCTTAGTTATATATTATAACTTCACGCGAATAATTATTCAATCGATCGAGTGAACGTAAAAATAATAATAAGTATTATTATTTAAAACAATGTTCAAGACTTGATTGAACTGGTCTTCATGATACGTTATCACATGTTCGTTACTTGTATTCAATTTACCTAAATGTTTATATACATGCGCATTCGCATTTACTGATATTGTAAACGAATTAACTAACGGGTTTTTAAACGCTACAAACGGGATTATACGTCAAGATTTGAGCGGTGCCATTTGGGTGATGTTCGTTACTCAAATGATTATGTGGACCCTTATGCATGTTGTCTTATGTTTTATTAGGATATCACTTGCTAGTTGCCACTCAGCAATTCATCATCATTGAAATCAAGTGAGTTTCACAACCCCTTTCTTTATAATTGTTTTACACTTATGGAGGAGAAATCATGAACTGATAAAATGTTTTAACTTAGTTTTATGGTCTACTGTTAGCCGTATGATTATCTGTTCTCTTACTGATTGCCCACAACTAGTACTTTTATCGTTATAAACGTTAGTACAACTGAATCCCACCATTAGTTGATTTCAATTAGTTATGCTCCAAACGATAGCTAGTGAATAGATCTATTTGGGTTGATAACCCTGCCCTAATTGGTAGCTCCAATTCTGACTTCCGGATATTGTCTTGGGGTGCACGTCAGTTATTCTGCTCTGTTCGGTATCTCTCCGGCGAGGATACCATGGGTGGGTAAACCGTTAGTATTTAAAATCAAGGTTAAGGTGAGATCATGCAACCACAACAGTAAGCCAACGTAACATTTTAGTTTTCTGAAACAGTTTTACAACCTTATTATCGAGTCCTAAACCTGTGAACCTCACCAACTTTATGTTCACCTTTTAGACTCATAATTTCTCAGTTAATTATGCTGATCATGGAAGCCGTGCAAATAGGACTTCGCCTTTATATTCAGACCTGCTTCGTTGGAGTCCTAGACCCTATCTATCCTAAATAACTACTTTATGTTTTCAATAAATGAAACTAGACTTTTAAAGTTCAAATGTAAGAAAATATCGTTTACCACTCTTTCCGCTACAACAATCAATGATATTATGTTTTAATTCACGTTTGAATTTAGTAGTAGTTGTTCTGTATTTCTGTGACTATGATTCCATCTCGCTCACACCCAAACCTTTGACCGGGGTATGACAACTTGCTTACAGGACAACCTGTTTTAAATTCTTTAGTGCTCAAGGAGTATAAGTATAATGATGCTTTAGGCAAACCCAAGACCACTAAGGCTTGGGTCCCCTACAAAAATTAACCAATTTTTTATATGTGCAGGTGCAAAATAAAATTCAAGATCGAGTGTGGATCGTTGACAGCAGGTGCACCAGCCATATGATAGAAAATAAGCACATCTTGGTAAATATAAAAATACACAACGGAGGATCAGTTTCATTTGGAAGCGCCAAGGGGTACGTCTCAGCTCAAGGAGATGTTACAAATGGTTTGGTAAGCTTTGACAAAGTCAATCTTGTTAGTACTTTAAATTTCAACTTGCTTAGTGTCTCACAAATGTGTGATAAAAGTTAAATGTTTTGTTTAATGAGAGAGAGGCCATCATACTTAAATCTGAAATAAAAATTCTCGAGGAAATGATTTTACTTAAAGCACCCAGGAGAGAAGGTTTGTATGTCTTGGATATGTCAGTTGCTGCACCTACCACTGGCACTGCATGTTTTATATCCAAAGTCTCTTTTGATGAATATGATCTTTGGCATAGAAGGCTAGGACATGTGAATTACAAGAATATGAATAAAATTGTAAATCTAGGGTCTTCCTGTCAAACAATTCACCTGTTCTGAGCACTGTGTGTCTTGCCTTAAGGGTAAGCAACACAAGTCATCCTTCAAACTAAAAACTGAAGTTCTATCTCACAACCTTTAAAATTGTTACACATAAAGCTTTTTGGGCCAACAAAGGTGATGAGTTTGGGGAACAAATCATATTTTTTTGTGATTATTGAAGATTTTACCAAATATACTTGGGTTTTCTTCTTCAAAACAAAAAATGAAACAACATATTTGTTAAAATCTCTTGAACAAGTTGGAAAATCAATCAAAATTGAAAGTTAAAACAATAAGGTGTGATAATGGCACATAATTTAAAAATTATGTTTTAAATTCATTTTGTGAGCAAAAGGGGATCACTAGACAGTTTAGTGCCCGTAGAACTCCATAACAGAATGGAGTTGTTGAAAGAAGAAACAAAACACTAATTGAAGCTGCTAGAGCAATGTTGGTTGATTCAAAACTCCCTGTTATATTTTGGGCAGAGGCAATAAACATTGCTTGCTATGCTGAAAATATAATTTTGACTGTTAAAGGCAAGAATAAAGCTCTTAATGAACTTTGGAGAAATAGGAAACCAAATATCTATTTCTTTAAATCCTTCGGGTGTCTTGTAATAATTCTTATAACCAATGAGCTATTGCCAAAATTTGCTGAAAAGGCAGATGATGGATATTTTGTTAGATATTCTGGGGTGTCAAAGGCATACAAAGTATAGAACAGGAGAACCAAAGTTGTTGAAGAAACTTTAAAGGTTTTCTCTAATGAGAAATCAAAGAACAACTTCACTTCTCAGCGCACCTGGTTATATGATATTGATGCACTAACCACTGCTTTCAACATAACTATTGAGAAGCCTATGAGTATCTCTTCGCAAGAACAGGTAATCAGAACCTCAGCTGATGAGCATTGGAGAACGAATAGAAAGAACTTCATTGTTGACCCTCCATTCTTTTCATTAGTTAGCTCCAAGCCTTTGAAGCCAACTATTATCAACAACTCTATTGAAGTCATTCAATTTAAAGAGGATGTTATTCCGGTTTAAGTTCAGGCGGAAGCCACTTCACTTGATTCTCCGGTTCAACTTTAACTTGAAAATGGCACTTCAGGTTCCACTGAGAACTCAGACCCTGGATTTACAAAGCCTTCAACTCAAATGATTACACATCAAATGAGCTAAGTTCTGAACATGAATCACATGAGTCAATTCCTAGTTCTCAATGCAACGATTAGCGATCTGTTGGTCCAGAAACAACACTCGTTCACTATATTATCTAATCTAAACGTGCGGAATCCGTTTAGACTAGTGATTCATGAAAGAGATGAGAAGAAAACTAAGAATACGATGAATATAAACGATAAAAACCTGATATTGCACACAAGATGAACTTGTCGGGTACAAAATCGTAATCGTAAACTAGCTCCTCTCGGGTTTACGATCGTAATCACCAATGCTCCTCTTGGAAATCGTAATCCAGCAACCCTCATGATGGTGAACTCATGGGGTTTATATAGCCACCCCATGAGTTTACAATTGGGCCCTTAAACCCTAATGGTAAACCCAATCTTAAACCCCAAGCCCAATAGTAAACCCAAGTAAACTAGTCTACTAAACTAAATAAACCCTCTAAGCCTAGCCCAAACTATTTAATATTACAAGCCTCATAATCTAGCCTCAACAATCTTCCCCTGGGCTTGTGATATTAAATGTCTTCAATTTTTGAAATTCTTCTTCTTGACTCGCTGGCATAGATGTTGATGAAGATTCTTTCCGCAAAAATCTTCAATGGGTTTCATGACGGGCACTTGGGACTTCCTCTTGATCAGCATCAGCTTGAACTTCTTGAAATGAACAAGCAATGAAATGGAGGACTCTCATTGACTTGCTTTTCTTGAAAGCACTGGTTCTTGCTGAATCCTCGGTAACTGTCTTGAATCTCCAAAAATTAGAGGGTAAAAATGAACTTGAAACCCCTAACTTTGGAGAACTTGATTGTTGATCTTGGATCTTCATGATCTCTAATTGCTCTCTGCATCATTTTCTTCATCAAAGATCGACTTGAAATCTTCAGCTTCCCCTAAACATGTGAACATCTTATTTGAAGTTCTTTTGAAGCTTTTGAAAACTTGTAAAGACACCAACAACTTCCCCTAAACAGTTGTTTATCAGATGGAAGTCTTGTCCGGCTGATTCTTTAACTTGAGCAGTAGCAACACCTTTCTATCATCAACCTGTCTGACACACATTTGAAAAAATATACTCCACCAGACATTTGATGACTGGTCTTTAGGTAAGAGGATAATTAACATTGTAAAAACCCAATTATCATCTGTTCAGTTGATGATAATATGTATTTTAACCAAAAGCGCGAAGTTAATTATCATCTGTTCAGTTGATAATAATTAACTTCCCCTGAACCCAAGACCTCTAAAGACTTCCCCTTAGCTGATAACTTCCCCTCAGCTAAGGACTTCCCATGATATAATACATCTTATCTTTGAGTTCCCTTCAGATACTATGTATTATGGAAGTCTTTTCATTAAATAATAAGTATCATCCTCGAGTTCCCTTCGGATAATACTTATTATCCCCTCTCCTTCCCCTAAAAATTTGTCAAGATCTGCAGGGGGCATACTATCATGCATCAAAATCCATGAAAACACATTTTGACTTCTCAAATTAACCTGGCCAAGACGTAAACACAACCAAAAAGAACTTAAAGACTCACACATGAAAGATAAAAATAAACAAATACTTACCAATATCAAACATGAGAATGTTTACAAGGGATCAAACCGTATGAATCTGATTGAGGAACCCTTTTCAGCTTCAGTTACTCGACTAGTCCAGGCGATTGCCGGTATGTTTGTCTGTTTTAAACTCAGACCCGTTTAAACCCAACCAAATGCATCATGCTTAAAAGATTACTAATTACCAGCATGTTTAATCGTTCCCACACCCAATTGTACATAGCAAAACCTACCCAACCTCAGAGTTTATTGAGGATTCACAAACCCCCAACTTGAGGAACCGTGTAACACCATTATGACTACCACTTATTTCATTAATCATCAGTTGGTGATCAGGTCGGCCACATAAGCACGCAAAGAAGACCAAACTGAATGATTATTTTTCATTTTCCTTTTATTTTTCTTTTCTTTTTCATTTCTTTTTATTATGTGGTGTAGTCATAACAGCATAAACATTGCGTGTGAGAGAGTGAATACTAGGCATAATTACCACTCTCAATCCGTTTTTGCTGGGACTCAGTTTTTTTAAACCATGCAAACTCAGATGGGAAACTAAACATATATATATATATATATATATATATATATATATATATATACTAGCCGTGTGTCCGCGCGTTGCGGCGGCGACAGTGTATAGCGTGTTATTCGTCTTCTGTTCACACGTTGCAGCGGCACAACAAACTACAACGCGGTATTTGTTTATTTGTTCGCTTGTTATGGCGGCACGACAATTTACATCGATGTATTCGCTTTTTTAGAACTCAAACAAATAACAACAAACACCCGAATTGAAATATATATTGGTCACAAATATAGTAATTTAAAGCCAAATAAGTTGTAAGATATAAGTGATCAATATAGATTTAAGATATCAGTAATAACATAGTACTTTTTAAATCAAAATCTGAGGGTCAATGAATTCCATAGTGAGGAAGTCAATCCGTGTCGTACGTCATGGCGACAACAACAATTGTGTATAATTTTGCGAGGGCGACAACAATTAATCAACGTGATACTTGTATTTTCTTAGTTTACCAATCATCTCGTGATATATTATATTATATATTTTGTTAGTTTTCTCATTATAATGGTAAATATAAGGTGCATATTAGCGCGCTTCGCACATGAGGGACTTTTTAGAATTAGGCGTTGGTCTCAGTTGACATATACTATTAACGTTTGTAATCAAAATCGTTTGCAAATAAAAGCTCCCATTCTAAATGACATTTTTCCCCAAAAGTTATATCGATAATCAAGATTCTTTTTGTTTTTTTCTGCTTCTTTTTTTTGGTAAAGGGTATATAGCCCGATAAATTTATTGAACACCATTAAAATTACATACCTAAGAGAAAATAAGAACAACTAAGCGCATACCATTATGATGCACATTTAACCAAACAAAAGAATACAACCAAAAATGCACACTATCAAAGTCAACCAGTTCACCACCTATAGTTGTAGTCAACTACATTTATTTGCCATAGACCAAATTCACCGTACATTGTCTTAATTGCAAAGTTTTGCATCTCATTAGTCCTATAAGAGATGCACTTATTTGTATCTGTCGATAACAAAGCATTGCTTTGTGCTTACATCACATTGATTTGAAGCTAAGTCTTTCTACAATACTTATTTATATTAGGTTCTTAGCTATGCTTCTCTTAAAGTTGGTTTCCAAAAGCTTCTTCACGAAGACCACTGATTAGCTCCATTCAGCTAATTCAGGTTCAATGTCTTTTGCTTTCTTGTTGCAGGGCTCTTCTCTTTTAGCTGTTTTTAGGAACCAAACCAAGAATAGGAATTAGCATGTCAGCAAGGAAAAATTATGAATAGAGGATTAGTAGTTAACTGTTAGTGATGTGAAAGTGTACAAGAATTTTTGTTTTAACATAAATGTGGATTGAAACTGGGGAATTGACTTTGATTTGAAATTGATATAAAGCTAACATTTTTACTTCTATAGAGCACAATTCAATAGCTTCAATTTTGTAAACTACATCTGTCATAAAAGTTTATAATTTGATGACAGAATTACTTTTACCAAGTGCTAATTGGTTCCATATCATTACTTTTTAAAATTCAATGGCCTCCCTTGCCATTTATAAGGTAAAAGCTTTACATTCGAAAATATTTCAACCTTTGTAAGGTGCATTTGTCGGACATGAGGTCTGCTACTAAACCGTATGTTTTTAAAATTTCAATTTGAATGCATAGTGTGACTTTTATAAATGTTAAAGTTTGACCTCTCTAAGGTATATGCATAATCTACAAAAGTACTATTGATTCACTTTAAATAAATACACATTATGAATATTCTACAAAAGAGAAGGAGAACATGATATCCATTTTAAAGTTCAGAACCATTAATTATGCAGATCTATCTTAATATATAATCCTTAATATGATGCCAATATACATGGATCTCAAGCTACTTTCCTGAGGATGTTTTATGCAAGGTCGAGGACCAGAATGTAAATATATTGGGTTTGGAAACACAGAATATAACAAGATTAGTTTATCAAAGACAACACACCTCTTTGATTAGCAGTTAGTGCAAGACCTTGAATCGACTCTACTTTCTCTTCCGGCAGGAACCTCCTCAGAACACCGTACGCAAATAGAATGACCGAGAAGGCCAAACTATAAGCAATAGAACAAGAATTTAATAACAATGACCACATATTCACATATGGATATAGTTTTAAACCCTATTGAAAAGCCATTACAAACGAAACGACAGATGTATAAAAGTAAAAAAAAATTACCATATTCTGGATGACATCTTTCAATATAGCAAGAGTCCTTGCTATGGTTTCTATCTTTTTCTCAATTCACAGAGAAACAAACCTGCATATCATGTATATGTTTCCCAAACCTCTTTTATACTTATGTTGCTAACTGCACAAACATCACTGTCCGACAACCAAATTAACCTCTATTTTCTGATTCACACTTTAACATTGAGGTAAAAAGTGACTCATAAATTAAGCAACATCATGCAAAGTAGACTTACAAAAAGAAGCTGCAAAGTAGACTTGTGCTCTGTACTGACTCGAACGAAAGCTGCAAAGAGGGCTATCGCCTGCAACAAACCAAAAAACAAAAATAAATCAATCAAAATTTTATCATGGACTGCAAACAAATTTTAGCCAGTGTCATAACAAAGATGAGCCATGGCCCTCATGCCATATATAACCCACATTCATTCATAGAAACTAGTGAGTCTTACAACCTAAAAAAAGGAAACAAAAATATGAAGAATATGAACACTGGCTACCCCATATCCCCAAAGAAAACAAAAGCAAAAGTGGAGCTTGGGCTGACCTTACTTCTATGTTCTGATCTATCATTTCAGTTCTGGAGGGTGTTTGTTACGGGGAATTATTCATTGGTCCCTTCTAGAGAATATTATAAATAGAATTATAACTCTATATGAATGAAACATAAGCAAAGGCACCATATATCAAAATGTTTAAACATAAACTTGAGAATCTTGTAATGCCTTTCAGCAAACGACAGATTATCTGATGAAACTTAGAGGCTGCAATCACAAAAAAAAAATAGTTGTTTAGTAGCATGTATATAAAACCATATGTTACATTCATATTGAGGCTATGCTTCTTGTTATTGCTGCATATCATATCCCGAAAAGGGAAAGAAGCGGCAATATTTGTTCAGTTATGGAACAAAATTATCACAACTGCATATCACATCCCAGTTTTATTGTCGTTTGCTTCGGGAGTACCTATTCCTTCCCCTCTTGGGTCTCCAACAGGTCCAAACCTTATAACATGATATAAATTTTTCAACTAAAACAAAAGAAAAAAATAGCAAAGGAAGAAAAATAAGACATGTTTTAACCCATCAATGATTTTGTGATGCTCATGTAGTTCTAAAATTTAAGTCCAGCATAAGTAGTTCCATTAACAGTTTTACCCATGATTTCCTAAAATTAAATTTTTTCATCCCCAACTAATAAAATAATAAATAATAAATAATATTATATTAACAAAATAAATTAAGTCAATATACTTGAATAAACAGAGGATATTGTGAGACAACAACAATAGTTATTCATCACCTGAAAAAATAGCTACAAAGCAACTAAATCAGCAAATCAGTCCAAATCCACATCCACATTTCCAAACTTCGTAGGTTTTAATTCAACCATGTGGTTTATATCCTATATTTAAGTGTCATTAAGGTAGAAGATTAGCATGAGACATAAATCAATACAAGAGGTCACATACTAACTAAATGAGCAACCACGTACCTTTATCCGCTGAACCAAAGCATTGATCTCTTTATTTTCAATAAGATCTGTCCAAAAAACCAATAGCAAAACACTTCAGTTTTCTTATCCAACAACAAACACCTCACTAACAACCTTACAGTATGATAACCAAGCTATAAGTTCAAAACCACTAATCAATTGAGAGAAGATCATGTCAAAAAATGATGTTTACAAATACATTATTTAGTACAAGAATTGCATATAATGGCCAGTAGTAATCTTCAGTTAAACCAACTTGATTCTCAAGAAAACCTGTTTGTGTATTGGTCTATGTTATGTCTATATTTCATCCTAAACGTATTTAGAAAGCAACCAAAATTAAATCGTACCCAAATATTAAGAAAATATAGATTTGGGAATACCATTCATTGACAAATATGCAATATATTTGTAATAGCTACAGAAGCAACCCTATGTAGTGTTGTATTTTGAGAAATTCTCAATAGGATGAACAGCAACTCTGGTGGCCCGTCTTCAGTATCCTCCGGTGTTAGTTCCTGGTCAATCCTATGTTTTCAAACAAAACAAAATTTTAATTTTTTTAAATAGCATATAATAATGTGAATATACAAATATAGATTTATGTAACAATCACAAAAAAGAGATGCACATGATTGAAATCAGTATAAACCATTTTGTGTCATGTGATCCAGTATAAACCCTAGCCCTCGGTTGTTGAATTCAAATACTAACTTGGTATATATGTAGGTGGATAGATCATAGTAGAAGACAGCAACTTGGGAGAGAGCTGTGAATTAGGGTTTCGATTTGAGAAGCCGTGATTAGAGGGAGAGTTGTGACTCACCGATGCAAATAGATGAGAAGATGATAAACACTCTCCAGCAGAATCTGTAATTCAAAATGACGATTGCTTCTGAATTTATAGCCGATCTGAATCCGTAACGATTCTCAATCTTGGCCTTTCAATCAGTAATCATGCTTAATCAACGAAGATGATGAGGTACACCAGCAGTGGCCAATTGAAGGGATGAGAGCGTGGTTTACGAAGGCGGCGCCCTGGTGGTTGGTTGTCCGATGGAAGCGTGCAGGGAGAGTAAATACTGGAGATCGCATCGTTCGAGAGTACATGGAAGTGTGGTTGGTTGTCCGATGCTAAAGAACTTGAAGACCATATTGCCCTGCCCTATTATGCTTGTATACGGTGAATGTGGGTTGAATTGGTAGGCTTTAAAGATTGTACATTATGCTAAAGTTTTTGTACGCGTCTTAAAATTAAGGAATTTTATGACGAAAATACCCCCCAGGACCAATATGTATTATATAGTAGTATAGATATAGGGGAAGGATCCTGCGAAAACACCCTTTTTTTTGTGAGAACTGCGTAAACAAATCCTAAAATCTACATAACTTTTTCATACGTTAATATTTTTTTTAAAAATTTGCACCAAAAGTCTTAAAATTATATTATCCTTAATCCTATAAAAGTTTTAAAAAACTTAACGCTTTTTTATTTTTTTTAAATATTTTTTTGTGTGGTGCACATGTGCATCACAAAAATAACTCATACTTTTAGTATGAGTTAATATTTTTTTTTCTTAGTCGCACCATATGCAATATATTTTAATCTTTTTTTTGCGTTTTTATTGAATGATGCACATGTGCATCATACAAAAAAAAAACGCTCATACATGTGATATACATTAATAGTTTAAAAAGAAATTGCACCCTAAATCTTATAGTTGTGTTATCTTTAGATTTAAAGAAAAAATAGCATTTTATAACTTTTTTTAATTATATGATGCACATGTGCATCACACGGGAAAAAAAAAACGTTCTGTTTTTTTTAATATTTTGCTCCAGATTTAAAGATAACGTAATTCTAAGACTTTTGGCGCAAATTTTATGAAAAATCGTTAACGTATGAAAAAGTTACGTGAGTTTTAATATGTGTTTTCGCAGGATCCTAACCCTATATATATATATATATATATATATATATATATATATATTAAGTTCATTGTACTTACATTGGTGGTCATAAGAGTAGGTCGAGCCTACCGAGCATATCACCGTGAAGTTTGCTTTTCACTTCCGCTTTACACGTGTCAGTCATCTCCAATCCGGCCATATTTCACTTCTCAGAAACAAAACACAAACAATTAAAAATTGAAAAGCACACTATTTTTTGAGGGGTCAACTTTTTCTTCATCTTTACATTTCTTCCCCTTGCTTTTTGATTTTTAATGTCACAACTTTTGTGAACATCATTATTTTTTTATTTTTATTTTTAATTATTTTTTTATTTTTAAAGCACGAACACATAAGCAAAGCAAATTACTTCACACACATCTGGCCAAGCTAACCTTCCAAGTATGGATTTGAAATTTTTTAGAAAAGGGGTTTCATGACTGCACACTAAATTGCATTAGAAGTCAAACACTTCAACAAACAAGCACCAAGTGAAAATTTTAAGAAATTTGGTTTGACACAAACACCCTTTACCGCTTCATCAAACAAACAACCAAGTTAAGAACAGTACCTTTCATGCTGAATTTGATATTTTACCTCTCAAGGAAACATATCCTCCAATGAAGATACGTCTCCTAAACTGTGCCTGGAACAATCACTTATCAACAAACAAATTAATAATAAAAATATTAGTGATAATCCTCCTTGACTGGTCCTGCACATAGTGAGAGATTAGTTAGCCAATGGTACCCAGGCCATTGTTTTTCTGGGTACACCTGAGGAATCAATAAAAGATACTTCTTGTAAGAACATCCCCTTTGAGAAATCAGGAAGTTGGGATGGAGCTGCCTTGATTTTTGGTTTCCAAGTTCCAGGTGATTTAATATTTGTTTTAGTCACTTTTGGAGATGTGACTTTAGGTATTTCAACCTTCTTCGTTTTAGATTCATTTTTCAAAACAGTTTTTGTTTTAGTCACCTTTGGAGTTGTGACTTTAGGTATTTCAACCTTCTTCATTTTAGAATCATTTTTCAAAACAGTTTTATTTACCTTGGGAGGGGTAACTATGGGTTTTTCAGACTTTGGTTGTTTTGAAAACGGTTTCTTCACTTATTTTTGGAAATTTTGGTAACTTGGAAAGCTGTTGTTTTGATTTAAAGATTTTCTTTCAGCTTTGGCAGCGCCCCAATGTTGATCAGAGGGTTTAACCTTAGGAGTAACAGTCTTCATTGCCTTAGGTTTCTGCACCATCATCGGCTTAGACTTCACAGACTCCTGAGATGAAACCCTTTGAGTTTTCGGATAATAGGGCTCATAGGGGCGATAAAGACAGTTTCTAGCAATATGATCAGCATGCCACAATTAAAACAAGTCTGCTTCTTTAGATAGAAGTCAGACGTGTACCCATTTGTCTTTGGTGGCTGATATGGAGCCGGTTTGCCTTGTGTCTGCTTCTTTGCTTTGTCTGCAGCTTCATATTTGACTTTATGTTGGTTCCTCGAAGCATGTGTTGAACGTGTCTTTACAGTCTTTGTGCTTCCTTGATTCTTTGACGTTGAAGCACCATTCTTGCAATTACAACGGCAACTGCATGATCCAACTGAAGAAATGGGAGACACAGCTACTCCCTTGAGTTTTTCATTCTTCACTCCAGTTGTTGGTTTCATACTCGGATGCTTGATGGTGATCTTTGGCCTCTCAACTTCAGCTTTACTTATTACTCCATCAGTTATTCCCTTGAACTTGGAGGAGAAGGATGGAAAGTCATATCCAATATCTGGTTCTTGGTCAAACATTGATCCAGATGTCATAAAGATCTTCCCCTCAGGCCGTTTCGTCAAGATCACCTTTTCCCTTTTGACTTCGTCAATTACTTTGAAGTATGGGGTTTTAATTTTAGGGTATGGTTTCAACTCTATCCCAGCATCATCAGACTTAGAGTTATGGCACAGCATCATTGTCCGATATATCCTCTACTCTCCCTTCACCATAAGTCATGTTTGCTTCATTATCAATTTTTTCTTGAGCCAATGGTGTAGTTCCAACCAAGACACTATCAATAGGAGGAGCAGCCTCTTTATAATCAGACTTGGTTCGTTCAACTTGATCCTCACTAAGAAGCATTCCTATAATGTCTCTGGGAACTGGTGGAGGAATAATACTGTTTGCAGCCAAGGACTTATCAGACTTTTCTGACCCAAACCCAGTTTTATGTTTCCCAACTTGACCAGTTACAACAGCATGTCACAACTCCTTTCCAGCATCTAGCATTCGCTGATTTCTTTCCTGATTGCAATCATACTTAACCTGCAGCTCATCACACTTTTGCTGCAGTTCAGTTAATTTCTGTGTCAGCTCAGATATCTCAATCCTAGCCCGATCATGTAAAATAGTCTTCTCTGTTGTTAGCTTTTGATATTTCTCAATGTCTAGTTTTTGGGCTTTTACTTTCTCTTCACTCTTTTTCCACCTACCTTTAAATGAACTCCTAGAACACTGCAACAAAAACTTTCGAATGAGAAAACTTTCTCTAATTTGGCTATAAACAAGTCAGCTTTTCTTGGAAAGTTTATACTGTGATTTGCAGCAGTAGGCAACGAAAACACACTAGGAATGATTTAAAATCAAGTTTGATACCAGAAACACTCGGATTTGAGAAAGATTGATGAAAAAGATCAAGATATTGACCATCCTATGCCCATTCTGAGGCAGTTTTTGGTTGATTGTCATCAAGGTGAGAGCAAAGTGAAACTGTAGCTGCAAATGAGCAAAATACTCAAGGTGATAGTGCTATTCACCCAATAGTAACTGAACCCACAGATGTCCAACCTTCCTCTTCCCTACTTCATTACTCATCCAAAAAGAGGAAGATGACTGATAAAACCACTCACAACACTGCCATAACTCCCACCAAATCCCCTACTGCTAGCTAGTTCCAAAAAGCAAGAAATATGTGGTTGCTAGGTCTCCTCCACCTACGCAAACCAAAGACACCCAAGCTTCTAACCCTGCTAAAGGGAAAAAGCCCAAGCAGAAGCCAGCCACATTGGGATTTTCTCTCAGGGATGAACCTTCATTTGAGGGGGAGTCAATAAATGTGGATGTACAATCCCCATCCCCTTGGTTCTCACCCCTTACTTCTTTATCACCCAGGAGTGACAATGTAGTTACTCAGGATCCAAAATGATGGTGTTATTAACTCAAGCACCACATTACATGCGAACATTCAGATGGATCTTGACCCTGCTGTATTAATCCCACACTCCTCTTTGGAGGTGAATCTCAGGAGTATAGGAGAGATTCATATGGAAAGGGCTACTATTACCCAAGTGTCCCCACTGGAAGTTAGTGCAAGTAGTAACATAGATAAGACCCAATCCATGACAATCCTAACTGAATCTAATCCTAAGGGTACTTCATTGGAACCAAGGTAGAAGGAAACAATCAAGGAGAATCCCAGGTGCCAAGAAGCCATGGGTACTGAGCTTGATCATTCCAGGATTGATAGCTTAGTTTTGTCCAAGGATGTTGGTAAAAAGCTAGTTGAGGATTCACTACCAGAATTGACAGTACTGTATAAATCTTTACAACAACAGGTGGATACTCTAAATGGCACAGTTGCTAGTCTTGTCAAATCTCAGACTGTGCCTGTAGTACCTATCACAGAAGGGAACCTGAAGTTCTTGAGGTTAGGTCTTCAAACCCAACACAAGAACTTGGCATGTTCAAACCATTGGAAGCTGATACTGTCAAATTGGTGGAGAAAGCTGCCTCGTCATCTGCTGAAATTTTGACCTTTGCTGCTGTTGCCACCAACCAGGAAGTAAATGAAGCTAAGAGACTTCTGGTTAAAGTGATATGGACTACCTTTAAGGAAGCAAATTTACATCCATTCACTATGGAAGAGGCATAGGAAACTACTAAGAACAGCGAACTTGTCGTTGTGTCTCTATATGGTGATCCCTCTCTTACCCAACTGGTTTAATCTTCACTGTTGGTTGCTGGTGCATTACCCGAGCACATAGATAAGGTGATAAAGCTAATGAAGGAAGTAGTTATTCCAAGAGAAAAGGCTCATGCCAAATCAATTCGAATGTTGCAACCACCAGCCGGGTAAATGAAGAAGAAAATGTGATAGAAGAGATTGTGATTGAAACTGGTAAGGTAATTGGTGAATCTGAAGCTGTTATTAGTGAAAAGGAGTTAGGTGAAGGTGAGCAAACAGAAGTGGTTGAGATAGCTGAAAATGAGACTGAAGTTATTCAACCAGAAATGGTGAAAGAAAAGGATGCTGAAGGAATTGTCTCTCCGGCTGCTATTGATCAACTGGAAGTTCAAACGAAAAGCCAACTGGTTATTCAACTGGAAAGCCAACTAGAAGTTAAACCAGAAGATGAAGCAGAAGACATTGCTCAAACCTTAGTCTCCATGCACAATAGCCAACACTTTCTTCAAATGGAAGAAGCTGTTCCAGAGGAAAGCGCTCTAGCTATTCAAAAGGTTGTCCAAACTGATGAAGCTTTGGCTCTTAACAAGTTTCTGGATGCTGCCAGGGGGTGAAGCAGAAAATGAAAAGTTGGCAAAAGAACATCAAGAAGACTTGGAGCTATATTTAGAAAATTTTGATGTTGAAAGTCAGTTTCAGGAAGCAAAGAGGAGATCTGCTGAATGGAGAATGAGGGATTATAATTTGGAAAGAATGGGTGAGCATGAGAAGCAAAGATTGCTGGACTTGGTTTCAAGAATGCCCACAAAGCTGGTTAGAAATTATGAAAACTATGAGCTACTGAAAAGGGTGTTGGGCTATATATTTTAGAGGCATGAACATTAGTTATGGACTTAGTAGTTAATGGGCTTTTGGGCTTAGTTAGTGGGCTTTTATAATATTTATGATTGGGCCATGTGGGCTATTAGGTTTACGATTTTTGTAATGAGGTAGTATATAAACCTCACTTGTTTATGATTGAAGCTAGGCTTTTCAATACAAAATATTGGTTTACGATTTCTTCTTGAGACTTCTTGTTTACGATCAGCTTCCAAGTGGTGTTTCTCATTCAAGATTCAATCTTTGTCTTAGATTGAATCTATTTCATCTACTTGTTTCTTAAATCAATCGTATTTGAGGATTCCGCACTCATATACGATCATATATCGTGTTGTTGGTTTGATCTCGGACCTACAATTGGTATCAGAGCTAAGAATCTTCGATTCGAGGCTCACACGATATAGATTCAAGCTGTTTTCTGGGTTTAAGTGTTGGTTTTTGAAGTTTTGAAGGTGTTTTTGACATTTGCGATTGCTCCTGCTGCTGTTTTTCACGTTCACGATCGTTTTCTGGGTTTCTTTGGAGTTTACGACTTCAAGATTGCATTTTTAGGCGTTTACGATCTGTACTTTTGGTGTTTACGACATTTCTTGGTCGTAATTGGAGATTACGATTTTGCATTACCGGAAACACGGAGTCGTAATCAGTGTTTACGATCAATTTGGATCGTATTTGGTGTTTACGAGTGGTTTTAATCGAAAACTGGTGTTTACGACTATCGGAGTCGTAATCAGTAGTCGTATTCGGTGTTTACGACTGTCTCAATCGGAATTGGAGTTTACGATTGGCTTGGATCGGATTCTGTGTTCCCGATCGTAATCGTGTGTTTGTGATCGTAATCAGGTGATTTTGATCGTAATCTCGTTTGTTTAGACATTTGGACATTAAATTTAGGTTCCCTTTGCTATCGTAATGGATTTTGAACCAAGTATGTATCAGAAATTGGACTTCGAGATTGGGTCTATTACACGTCCACCTAGACTTACTTCGGCAGATAACTTTTTGGAGTGGAAGTACAGGTTTGAAAACCATTTGAAGAGTGTTGACTTGCGATTGTGGAGAGCGGTGATTAATGGACCACACATACCTACTCATGGAGAAGGAGCTAAGTCAGGAAAAGCTAAGACTGGAGAGGAGTTTGAAGATGACGACTGGGAAAGGTGCAACAAGGCTGAGAGGGCATTTGCAATTATGACCATGGCGTTGACACCAGACATTGCTCAAGGATTTAAGCATTGCAAGACGGCAAAGGAACTCTGGAATGCATTGATTGTCGCCTATGAGGGAAATCCGGACATTAAGGCAAGTCGAAAGCAAATGTTGAAGCAGAAATTCAATTTGTTCAACCATATCCAAGGTGAATCGTTTGAAGCGCAAGTGCAAAGGTTTGTATCGCTGATGGCAGAAATGTCAAGTTATGGTGTGGAGCCGGAGTTGGAAGATAAGAATTTGAAGTTGCTAAACAGTCTACCAAAGTCATGGAATACCAATATCTCAATTATTAAGGACAACAACAAATTGAGTGAGCTGTCTCTGGATGAAATGATTAACAAGTTAAAGTCGAAGCTCATTGATGATAAACAGCGTGAGTTGAATCATATAAGTTCTTTGAGTTTGGCTGGGAAACTGAATCACGCTTTGTTGTCGGAAGAGGTAGATGTTAAGCAGAAAGGAAAATCTGTTGGAGGTGGATCAAGTTCGGTGACTCAAACAAATGCATTTGTAGCACAACCTCAATCTAGTTCGAGTGGAGGTGACAATTCTGAGACCAACAACGATCCCAATTTTGCATGGGGTATGGGATTCATGAACAGTTACCATGCTTTAATGGCCGGAACTCTAATTCCTTCTGAGATCCTTTCGGGGGAGCTGAATCAGATTAATCCAGAGGATGTGGAGATGTTGGACGTCTCTTGGCAAATGGCTATGGCGGTGTTCAGGGCTAAGAAGTTCATGGCGACTACAGGGAGAAATGTTTGGAAGGATCAGGACAAGATCAGAATGGGGTTTGATAAGACGAAGCTTAGGTGCTACAATTGTGATGAATATGGGCATTTCGCTAGAGAGTGTAGCAAGCCAAGGAAGGAGAAAGCAGAGATGAAGAAACCAGCTGAAGGGAAGGCAAAGGCCGAGACAAGTGCTTTGATGGTGCAGGAAGGAGGAGGCTATGATTGGACGTCTCAAATGAAAGATCTGAGCCTGACACATGCTATGATGACTGCTATGGATGATGATGATGAAGAAGAACATGCATTTGTTGTGAATGAAGATGAACCTGAGGAGAATGAAGCTATGGCAGCAGATCACACCAAGGTATGTTCTAACCCTGTTTGTCATCGTATAATTACTGCTCTTAGACAATTTTGCAAAAACTTTGAATTAGAACTGTTTGAGACAAAATGTGAAAGAAGCT